>CM061750.1:130024021-130372360 GCA_030979885.1 Lolium multiflorum | reverse complement strand
TGGGATGGCTTAAGTTAGGGCTGAATAGGCGCTAGAGGATTCGGGGGAGGGTTTTTTATTAGATAGGATGAACTTCCGGATGCTTTCCTCAAGAACTTAGCCAAAGCCAGAGGTAGAAGAAGAGAGACACAAGGAAGAACTCTGCTCTAGATTTTTCTCTTCATAGATCTCATCAAGTTACAGGTTTGTGCTTACAAGGTTCCTCTCTAGATCGATCGTCTCGTGTACGGGTGTGCCCCCTCTCCTTATATAGGGGAGAGGGTGGCTTACAGGGGAAGAAACCCTAATGGGATCTTAATGGCATCTTTGACTAGACAAACTACTTTACAAAGATATTTTAATCATAAGTGACGCCGGGGTCTTCTTTAATCAGGGAGGCTGACGTCCTCCGGCTTCTTTCGACGTCACCTCCCACTCTTTGGCGCCGAGTGCCGTTTAAAGCTACTTTACTTGCAGCTCACATCCTTGTCCTCAAGCCAGAGAATCTTTGACCGATCTTGTGGCATTCACTACGATGCACTTCTTCACAGTGGCCCGGTGTCTTTCTTCCCCCAGCTCGGTATACCCTCTTGGAGATCCAGAAAGCCAGCTTTACTTAGCCAAACATTTAACTTCGTGCTCCGGTATAAACATTAAACAGTATCTTGATGGTAAACCATCCGGTTTGGCATGCCTTTGTATACAGGAATGTCACACAACATTAATCCCCAGTGGCATAGTGGTGGATCTTGTCCAACGAACCATGCAGGTTATATCTTAAATTGCAGTTTAATCTTTCAGGTGGTGGTTTAGATCTCCGGGATACATGATTTCCATATTTTCTCTTTGCAAGGTATTTTCCGGTATCTTATCTTCCGGTGTCTTTGTCATTAGCCTCTCTCGAGCGAAGTCGAGAATTTCTCAGTACGATTACTGTGGAGACATGCCTTGTATCGATGCGCCGATGTCGAGGTCACTCCCGCCGGCCACCCGCCCGAGCATTTATGGCGCCCGCCTGGGATCTGTGCCGTTCAGGATCGTCTTGGCCCCTCCTGTGGCATTTTATTTTTACAACGCGTGTATCCTTGCGCCACGTGGCGGCCCCCGAAGCGAACCGCCGCGGCCCAGCGGTTGCCAGCCCACTATCTCTTCTTCCTATATAAGGGGAAACGTCTCCTTCTTCCTCCTTTCTTCGCATTCTCCACTTCCTCGCGCACTCAGAGCTCCTTGCCCTCGTGCGCCCCTGCTACCTCCGTTCGCCGTCAGAGCACCGCCGCCCGGTGAGCCTCCGCCGCTACTCCGCCGACCCTCGTCAAGCTTCGCTGCGCGGAGATTCATCGCAGTGCGCCTGTCGCCACCGCACCATTTGTTCTCCGGCGACCCCTTCTCTCATTCCTCGTCGCCGGCCTTCCTCAGCGAATTCGAGCTCGCCGCACCACCGGCGACCTTCTTCCTCAGCATCTCCGCCGCCTCAGGTTAGGCCCGATGCGCATTTACCTTTCTCTTCTTTGCTTTTCAGATCTTGGGCCGGTAGGATATTTACTTCCTCTTTTCTTTTGCTTTTCTTCTTACTCGTAGATCTTCGCGCAAGGTTAGATCTTGGGAAATTGGTTTTTCGAGTAGATTCGTATGTCTAGTGAAGAGTCTCTTCCCGAGTCATCCTCCAGTAGCCGCCAGAGCGAAGCTTCCGACGGGCTCTCAGCTGAGCTTGCCCGGATGGAAGCCGATACCGGCAAAGATCAGGAGGTCGGCAGCTCTAGGCAAGCTTCCGGAGTAGATCTATCTGGTATCACCCGCGGAGCCTGGAAAGGCTCCAACGTCACGCAGCACGAGATCGACTGGCTCTACCGGTCTAGAAGGATACCGGAAGGAGTATCCTGCCGGCTTCCCAGCAGCGAATCGGGCAGTACTCGAACCCGGTGAGTTCGTTGTCTTCCTTACTCACTTCGAGCGCGGCCCGGCCTTCACCGCCGACTTCTTCCGCCAAGTCACGGATTATTACCAACTCCCATTCACCACCTTCCCGGCAATGCCGTTTTTACCTTTCTTGTTATGCTACTTCCATGGAGGGCTACATCGGCCTCCGTCCCACTCGCGAGACTTTTGCTCGCTTCTTTTCTCTCCGGATCAACTCCATCCAGGGCAAGGACATTCCTAAGCCCAAACCCCCCGTACAATGCGGGTCTTGCATCATCGGCTCCCGCCCCTTTTTTAAATTCTCTGGTCTCGAGTCATGCCGCTTATGGCAAGGGACCTTCTTCTATGTGAAGAACAACGGCGCCCCAGATCTCATTAATCTGCCGGCTTTCAATCCGGCGGCGCCCGCGAAGGTCAACTGGGGCTACTTTCCTGGAACGACTCACATTGAGACGAACCGGACCGTACGCTTCATGGAGAAGCTGATGAAGGAGACAAACATCTGCTCTGACGACATCATCCGCACCTTCATCTCACGCCAGGTGCTTCCTCTTAGTCGGGCTCATAAAATAAAGCGAGAATGTCATTTGGCAGTCTACCAGATGCCGGCCTCCTCTAACAAGAAAAGGACATTGTCCTTAAGGCTAGCGGTCACCTTGGCTTGCTGCTGCCGATGGACTGGGAGTGGGGCTTACTGCCTCTCAGCTCCACCAACCCTCCAAGCGATGAAGTAAGAACTATGCATTCCGGGTTGTTATGCAGAGCTTTTACGTTGTGGCTAACTGATTTTCCATTCGTTTTCAGGCCAAAGATCGCTTCCCTCGCATCGAGGCGGAGCAACGAGGCCCTTACACCGAGCCGGCCTCTGGACACGGTGATCCGGATCCCTGTCTGATGGATGACCTCAGAATGAACCTTCCCACACCCTCGCGCCCGGCAACTTCCTAGTCTGACTCCCGGTTCAGCCGACAACGTCACTATCGCAAAGGTAGCTTTCTTTCTCTCTCTCATGGCACATTGTTCTCTCTCAGCCGTGAATCCTTCCTCAGTGGCACCCAGCCACGGGTTCCGAGCATGCTGCTCCTGCAGGCAGGGTTGGCCGCCGAGTTCTGGAGAAGCTGCACCCCCAGGGCAAGAAGAATAAGGCTCCGGCCACCTGATGCCGATTCAAGCCAGCCCTACGCACGCGCTTCGGACGGAAGTCCCCTTGCGGGGAAAGAAGCAGGCAAGACTACAAAGGGAAAACGATGCCGGTCTCTTCCGGGTGATTTTTTTGTTTCTCTTGTTTTCTTTGTTTTCAAACTCTTCCCTTTCGGTGGCAGTCGATCTTTTCTCTTTCTTGTTCAGCCTGCGCTCAAGCTCCTCAAGAGCGCCCGAGCGGCACGGATTCTGTGACTGCGGGAACCGCAAGGACCTCATCTCCCTCCTCGCTCAGCTTCAGGTACCATCTGAGTACCGGCAACCTCCCCTCCCCTACGAGAGCCTTGTCACGAGCGCGCGGCCCCCACCTCCTGATCACCGCGAGAGAGAGGACCTCGTCTCCCACAGATACACGGGGACGCCGGTGCCAGCAACATCAGCGCCGATCCTGAAGCTGCTCTAATGCAGTCCTCAGTTTCATGATGACCCACAAGTATAGGGGATCATAACAGTCTCGAGGGAAGTAAAACCTTAATTTATTGATTCGACACAAGGGTAGACAAAGAATACTTGAAAGCCTTAACGGCGGAGTTGTCAGTTCAGCTGCACAAACAGACTTGCTCGCAGAGTTTATCGTAGTAACGGTTTTATAACGATGGCAGTGGTGAAATAACGGCAGCGAGTAACAGAAACAGTAATAGTGATTATAGTAAACAGCAGGATTAAAAATCTGTAGGCACAAGGATGGATGAGCAGGCGTTGCATGGATGAGAGAAACTCATGTAACAATCAAAACAGGGCATTTCAGATAATAATAAACAGTATCCAAGTACTAATTAATCAATAGGCATGTGTTCCATATATAGTGGTACTCGCAAATAGAAACTTGCACAACATCTTTTGTCTAGCAATAGAGTGGCAGCGGACCTCTGGGAATCTCTTTGGGGGTAAAAGGTGCTCCTTGCAATAGAGCACCCGAATAAGCATTAACCTCTCTGTGAACACATGTGATCCACTCATATCACACTTCATCCCTTCGGTTGTCACAATTTACTGTCTTTGGGGCATCGGGTTCAGGACAACAATATGTGCATACAATGCGGGTAAGATCATAAAGCAATGAATATCATCATGAATGATAACATGTTCCAGATCAAGAATCATAGCTTTCGGGCCCTAGTGACAAAAGCATTAAGCATAACAAGTTGCAACAATATCACAAAAGTACCAATTACGGACACTAGGCACTATGCCTAACAATCTTATGCTATTACATGACCAATCTCATCCAATCCCTACCATCCCTTCAGCCTACAGCGGGGAGATTACTCACACATGGATGGAAACATGGCTGGTCGAAGTGCGGTGATGGTGATGATGGCGGTGATCTCCTCAATTCCCAGTCCAGTAGATGCCGGAAGCAGATTTTACGAGGTCCCGAGACGGAGTTTGCGACGGTGTGATTATCTTGGATCGTTTACGACGATTTCTGCCGTGCGTTTTTAGGTCGAGAGGCAATAAGTAGTCCGAAGGAGGGCGTCGGAGACGCGAAACCGCCACACTAGGACCGTAACGCCCCCTCTGGAGTCGCTATGTGCTTTGTGATCTGAAATTACGAAAAAAATAGTATGCAGAAAAATAGAATGGCTAGTAGGGAAAAAGCGCCATCGATAATGTAAATGGATTACGTAGCGCACGGAGGAAGTGCTTATGACTCATACAAAAATAAGGTTCTATGGCGCACACTGCCCATGCGCCACAAATTAAGACTACATGGCGCACGTGTTCTTGATGCGCCACGAAATTGGTTACTGATGCGCCTGAAATTTACTTATTATTATACAAGTTTATGCTGCACTATACACATGCGATTTAACAGACAGCAATATACAGATATCTGCAGGTTATATACAACAACATTCAGATATAATATAAATATCATGTACATTGCATAGATATAACATAGACATCATCATCACATTACTTAGAGCCCGGCGAGATACATATATAGTGGCAAGTGTCAAATGTTTTGCATACAACTCTTAATTCATACAAATTTCACAATTTCGAGATACAAAGTAGTCTTCATCCGGTTCCTCCTTTGCTCCCTCATCTCTACCCACCAGGCTCGCTCCGGTTCCTTCATCTAGTTCCTACTATGATGAAAATGGAAGAAAGTGAGACCAACAAGTCCGATGCACAAGAGAAATGGAATAAATGCCTCATACATTGTTGGTCAACACAAATATTAACATTCGGGGATGGTGTAAGTGAGACCAAGTCCGATGCACAAGAAGAGATTGATATTTGTGCTATCTTACGAGGCTCCCGCCCGCGAGTGTACGGTGACCAAACATTTTAATCATCGGCATTTTGAAAATCTCAAAACAAATGGAATGACAAAATGGAATAAGTGTCTCATACATTGTTGGTCAACACAAATACTATGGTCGGAAAACCATAGTTGCAGTATACACCACAGTATACTTGCAGAAGAGCCCCCTTTCCCCGGCCGCCGTTCCGTGAGCAGTGTAATGAGCTATGACGCCCGATCGGCCTCGTGAGAATCCAGCCGATCCCTACGCCGATCGATGAAGCAAGTCCTTGATACAGGTATGCAGGCACAGCATTGCCGAGAAGTAGTGTTGCGCGCTGCCGAGTAGTGTCGCCCACCTTTGATGCGCCTTCTTGCGGTGAACCAATAGACTGATCGTTGGAATAAGGAAACCGATAGCGGCAGTCGCAAGATTAAGTGCGATCGTGGTCATGGAAATCGCTATTCCAGCGATTAGTCAAGTTCACCGAACAAAAAACGTCATGAGCGCTAGTCTGACTTTGAAGCCTGGCCCAGCAGTCGGCATGATGCTAGGAAGGTGACACCGTCTTTGCATTAAGGACTCGTTCACGTGCTGAGCCGCCGAGAGAAAGTGGTGATGCAGGAGGAAATGATCGCGTTGTTCTCTTCGTCAAAAGACTGCGTTCACGGAACGGCCGGGGAAAGGGGTAGATCTAAAGTATATTCTTGGCTCTCAGTGACCAAACATTCTAATCATGGGCATTCTGAAGAAAGAGCCAACAGGTATCTCAACTAGATATCATAGGCCTCATACTTTGTTGGTCGAAAGAAATATTAACATTCCGGGATGGGGTCGGTGAGGCCCAAGTAGAATGCACAAGAGATTGATATTTGTGCCATCGCACCGGGCTCAGTGGCCCCCGCAGTGTACAAGTGACCGAACAATTTAATCATGGGCATGAAATGGAAAGAAGTGCCAATGCAATTAAAAGTAATAGTGAACAAATGAGATGCTTCATACTTTGTTGATTATAAACAAATATTAACATCTAGGGATGGAGTAAGTGAGGCCAGATAGGATGGCTATATATGTTGTAGGACTCGCACAAACAACATTCATGAAACAAAGAAACATCCTAAATGATGTGGTAATCGTAGCTACATGAGACGCTCGATGAGTTGCACCGAAAAATATTGAACGGGATAACTTTGAAACATCTAATGATAGGTTTAAATGATTACTTTTACAATAAACTCTAAGAATGGAAGATTTCAGAGGTAGCGTGCCCATTAAATCGATGATGATGATGTTTCAAACGATAAAAAAAAAATATCAGCATATCCCGATAACTTGGATGAGACAAGTCTTGGTATCAAGCCAGATCACCTAGCACCACTAGCCTTTTAAAACCAACTGAAGCAGGTCCTTTTTCTTCAAGGATGTCTACAGTGGCATTCATTTACCAGTCCCTACTACTTCAGATCATCTCTATTTTCATCCAAATCAACAAGAAAAGGATGCCCACAGTGGCATTCATTTACATGGATTCCTAATGTGAATATCTCTATAGTACATCATAAGCATTCCATTTAAATCACATTTAAAGTATCTGTTCTTATCCAAAGTTTTAGGCCTTTGCATCATTGAACATTAAGGCATCAACATGCAGCTGGGGAGCATTCTTTCTTTTTAGGGAACTATATGAACTATATGCACATCAGTAGGCATCCCCACTAATCAGAGCATTATAAGCATAGTAGCACATAAGCTCACAAGAATCCATCAAGTAAATCTGCAAGGATACCACGGTGTAATGTTGGCATGCCATAAACTCTGAAATCCATGTTTTCTTCACAGATCACGATAACCCTGAAGTATGGGGGACAGCGGCGGAGTCTTCGGTAGCCAGTTGTGGAGTTGACACAAGGGGTAAAGAATTCTTATCTTCTCTTTCAGCTGAGTCGTCAATTCCAGCTACACAGAGCATACATGTGGTGATGTAGAAAGTAGCGAGAGATGTGAGCGATAGTAATAGTAACACATCAGCGGTAACAGTAACACAGCAATGGCACCAGAAGATGGTTGATACTACTTCCCAGTGACATGGGCGAGTATATAATGATGAGGTGAATGGGGTTCCAGTGATCCCACTAGTGGCAACTCTCCAATAACAAGTGTTGGGTGAACAAATTACAGTTGGGCAATTGATAGGATTGAAATAGCATTAAGACAGAATATCAAGATCATTAATCATGTAGACATGTTTTCCATATATCTATAATATCATCACTTATTGAAAGCACACAACAAATCTTGTGGCTTTATAAAGCATTTTACAACTCTAGGAATCTGAAATTAAGGTACTCATACTAATGACACAGGAGCAAAGCATTAACACTCGGTGAAAACATGTGATCCTCATATCAAACCTTTCCCTCAGGTTATTAGTTACTTAACCCTAAGGACACTAGTTGGAGACATGATATGTGCATACAACTTGCCAGATACAATCTAAGCAATAAGTATAGAGCTTAAATCCAAGAGATCATGGCCTCGGGCCCTAGTGACAAGCATTAAACACAACAAGTTGCAGCAACAATAACTTCATAAGCTTTGTAGATAGACAATCATAGTGTAATATTCATGGATCCCAACAAACACAACACCCAGATTACATCCAGATGGAGACGTATCATAAGGCAACTCATGAGATCATTGTATTGAAGTACATGGGGAGAGAATACCAACGCTACAGCTAGAAACCGTAGTCCATGGGGGAACTACTCACGGAGCATGATGGAGGCGATGGCGTCGATGGAGATGGCTTAAGGGCCTTCCCCGTCTCGTGAAGTGGAGCAGGCTGTCCCCGGGTGGAGTTTAGCGATTGTGGCGCTTGCAGGTCTGGAGTTTCGTCAGTGATGTTGAGTTTTTGGAGTCGAAAAGGGCTTAAATAGGCAAAGAGGGCGGCGCGGGAGGGGGGACAGGGTGGCCCTACACACCCAGGCAGCCAGCAGCTAGGGCAGGCCGTGCGGCCCACTGTGTGGTGGCCTGGCTCCTCTCAGGCTCTCTGGTGTTGGTGCTTAGGGAAAAATAGGATGTTTGGTGATTTGAGTCCCAATTAAAGAGTGTTGCCAGGAAACAGCCTTTACTGGAACCAAAGCAGTGACTTGAGCGCTTGCTGTGGCATCTTGTTAATAGTTTGGTTCTTATATTACATAAAAAACATTATAAAGTGCGAGCAAAGCATGTAAGTATTGTGATAAACAAGCGTGAACATGAGAAATTGTGGATACGTTGGGCGTATAGACATCACATTAGTTCCTACTCGCCCTCGAGAGTAGGTAAACGATAAAAAGAATAATTTCTGTAGTGCTTATACTATACGTAGCCTTGATCATACTACTTACCAGCCGCAGTGATTAAGTGACTCAAGGCAATAATCTATAGTTGCTAACAAATAGATAACATATAGCAAAACTTTTTGTGAATAGTACTTTAGACAAGCATCCAAAGCCTTGCACAAGAGTTAACTGATAAAGCAAGATAAGTAGAATGCACAGAAGCAACACAAAGGAAGATTAAGTTGTAATTTCTTTTAACACCAACATGCATATCTAATGATATAGTAATTCAACTTTGATAATATGGTGAATGCAGTAAACAAGTATGTGAGAATCAATGCATAGTTGACACTGTGTTTCTTCTAAGATGGAAGGAAGTAGGTAAGCTGACTCAACATAAAAAGTAAGAGAATGGAATATTGAGAGGAAATGATTAAATCATGTGCTAGAGCTTTTTAAGTTTTGAAATCATATAAGAGAGCATAAAAGTAAAGTTTTGAGAGGTGTTTGTTGTTGTCATGAATGGTAGTGGGCACTCTAACTGCCTCATCAACCAGACTTTCAGAGCGGCTCCCATGAAGGGCATTATCTCTACCGGCAAGGTAGATCATCCCTCTTCTCTTTTGTTTACACATGTACTTTAGTTTTATTATTTATGGATGACACTCCTCCCAACCTTTTTGCTTACACAGCCATGGCTAACCGAATCCTGGAATTGCCTTCCAACATTCACATACCATGAAGGAGTGTCTATTTGCAAATTAAATTGCTTACTTGATGAATCGAGCAAAACATGTGAAGAGAATTATTAATGAAGGTTAATTAATTGAAATTTGGGAACCCCAGCACACCAGTCTTTTGCCAAGTGTGGATAAGCGGATGAAGCCATGATGTCTAAGCCTTTATTCTTGTAGACAGTGTTGGGCCATCAAGAGCAGAGGTTGTTTGTAGAACAACGACAAGTTTCCCTTAAGTGGATCACCAAGGTTTATCGAACTTTCAGGGAGAAGAGGTCAAAGATATCCCTCTCATGCAACCCTGCAGCACAAAGCAGAAGTCTCTTGTGTCCCCAGCACTAGTTCGGCACTAGTTCCGTGAAGAGATAGTGAAATACGGAGTAGGTATGAATGGATATGAGCAGTAGTAATGGCGTGTATTTGATGGTGTGTATGGTAGCGGTAGTAGCAGCATTAAAAGAAGCATTAAACAACGGCGATAGCGATATTTAGGAACAAGGCCTAGGATTAGACTTTCACTAGTGGACACTCTCAACATTGATCACATAACAGAATAGATAAATGCATACTCTACACTCTCTTATTGGATTATGAACACATTGCGTAGGATTACACGAACCCTCAATGCCGGAGTTAACAAGCTCCACAATTCAATGTTCATATTTAAATAACCTTAGAGTGCAAGAAAGATCAACACGACTAAACCATGTACTAACACAGCATGCACACTGTCACCTTCACACTATGTAGGAGGAATAGATCACACCAATACTATCATAGCAATAGTTAACTTCACAATCTACAAGAGATCATGATCATAGCATAAACCAAGTACTAACACGGTGCACACACTATCACCTGTACACACGTGCGGGAGGAATAAAACTACTTTAATAACATTGCTAGAGTAGCACATAGATAAATTGTGATACAAAACACATTGCAATCATAAAGATATATAAATAAGCACTTCACTACGCCATTCATAGCAGTGAGTAAGTCTGTGAAATATAGCCTAAAGACCCACACGGTGCACACCTTTGTCACCTTTTTTATATCAAAATCGATCTACTCGAAATTTCCTATTCGAATTCAAGCATCATCATATGAATCTCAATCATGTAAGGCAGCTCATGAGATTATTGTATTGAAGTACATAGGAGAAAGATGAACCACATAGCTACCGGTACAGCCCCGAGCCTCGATGGAGAACTACTCCCTCCTCATGGGAGCAACGGCGGTGATGAAGATGGCGGTGGAGATGGCAGCGGTGTCGATGGAGAAGCCTTAAAAGGGGCACTTCCCCGCTCCGTGAGGCTCTTAGGAACAGAGACTCTGTCCCCCAGATCTTGGCTTCGCGATGGCGGCGGCTCTGGAAGGTTTTCCGTATCGTGGTTCTTCGCCTCAGGGTTTTCTCGACGGAGGCTTTAAATAGGCGGAAGGGCAGCCTCGGAGGGTCGAAGAGGCGGCGACACCATAGGCTAAGCGGCCGGGGCCGGACGCCAGCCTATGTCCCTGAGGCCACGGGGGCCCCCTACACAGACTCTCAGATTGATTACGGATGCTTAAGTGAAAATAGGAACCTGAGTCTTGATTTCGCGTCCGATTCGAGAATATTTCGTTACTAAAGTTGAAACCAAGCAACATGAACTGGCACTTTGACATCTTGTTAATAGGTTAGTTCAGAATGCACGAATATGACATAAAGTGTGCATAAAACATGTAGATAACATCAGTAATGTGGCATAGAACATAAGAAATTATCGATACGTCGGAGATGTATCAATGCCCCCCGAGCCGAATCTGCCAAATGACTGCAGAAGATAATTTACGGAAGTGACATGCCATCATAACCTTGATCATACTGTTGTAAGCATATGTAGTGGATGCAGCGATCAAAGCAAATGGTAATGACATGAGTAAACAAGTGAATCATAAAGCAAAGACTTTTCATGAATAGTACTTCAGACAGCATTAATAAGTCTTGCATAGAGTTAACTCATAAGCAATAAATCAAAGTAAGGAAGGTATTGAAACAACACAAAGGAAGATTAAGTTTCAGCGGTTGCTTTCAACTTATAACATGTATATCTCATGGATAATTGTCAGCATAGAGTAATATAACAAGTGCAATATGGCAAGTATGTAGGAATCAATGCATGGTTCACACAAGTGTTTGCTTCTTGAGGTGGAGAGAAATAGGTGAACTGACTCAACATAAAAGTAAAGAGAATGGTCCTTCAAAGAGGAAAGCATCGAGTGCTATATTTGTGCTAGAGCTTTTATTTTGAAAACATGAAACAATTTTGTCAACGGTAGTAATAAAGCATATGAGTTATGTAAATTATATCTTACAAGTTGCAAGCCTCATGCATATCTAATAGTGCATACCTTGTCCCTGGCTGATTAACTTGGACCTAGGATCTTTGCAATGCACATGTTTTAACCAAGTGTCACAATGGGGTACCTCCATGCTGCTTGTACAAAAGTCTAAGGAGAACGCTCGCATTTTGGATTTCTGCTTTTTGATTATTCTCAACTTAGACATCCATACCGGGACAACATGGACAACAGATAATAGACTCCTCTTTAATGCATAAGCATGTGGCAACAATTATTATTCTCATGTGAAGGTTGAGGATATGTGTCCAAAGCTGAAACTTCCACCATGAATTCATGGCTTTAGTTAGCGGCCCAAAGTTCTTCTCTAACAATATGCATGCTCCAACCATCAAGGTGGTAGATCTCTCTTACTTCAGACAAGACGGACATGCATAGCAACTCATGATATTCAACAAAGAATAGTTGATGGCGTCCCCCGAAGCATGGTTACCGCACACAAGCAACTTAATAAGAATAAAGTGCATAAGTACATATTCAATACAAATAGTTTTTAAGCTATTTGTCCCATGAGCTATATATTGCAAAGGTGAATGATGGAATTTTAAAGGTAGCACTCAAGCAATTTATTTGGAATGGCGGAGAAATACCATGTAGTAGGTAGGTATGGTGGACACAAGTGGCATGACATAGTGGTTGGCTCAAGTATTTGGGATGCATGAGAAGTATTCCCTCTCGATACAAGGTTTAGGCTAACAAGGTTATTTGAAACAAACACAAGGATGAGTAGCAGTGCAGCAAAACTCACATAAAAGACATATGGTAAACATTATAAGACTCCTCACAGTCTTCCTTATTGTTCAAACTCAATACTAGATATTATCTAGACTCTAGAGAAACCAAATATACAAACCAAATTAGCAAGCTCTAAGTCTTTCTTCATTAATGGGTGCAAAGTATATGATGCAAGAGCTTAAACATGAGCACAACAATTGCTAAGAATCACAATCCTCCAAGACATTTTACCAATTACTACATGTAGCATTTTTCCATTTCCAACCATATAAAAATTTACTTTCAAAACTGACAATCTGCAGGTAGAGCCTAAAGGACATACTTGTCCATATGCTGCAGCGGGCGTGTCTCTCTCCCATAAATTGAATTCTAGGATCCATTTTATTCAAACAAACAAAAACAAACAAATCGACGCTCCAAACAAAGTACATAGATGTGACGGAATAAAAATATAGTTTTGAGAGAGGAATTTGATAATGTTGTCGATGAAGAAGGGGATGCCTTGGGCATCCCAAGCTTAAATGCTTGAGTCTTCTTAAAATATGCGAAATTGAACACGGGCATCCCCAAGCCCAGAGCTTTCACTCCCATGATCATATTGCATCATACTCTCTCTTGATCCTTGAAAACCTACTCCACCAAACTCTAAACAACTCATTAGAGGATTTAGTGCACAATAAAAATTCACACGTTATGAGAGGGTGACACAATCATTCTTAACATATCTGGACATTGCACAAATTGAACATTAATGGATCAGCCATCCAACATAGCAAAGAGGCAATGCGAAATGAAGGCAGAATCTCTGTCCAAACAGAACAGTCCATAAAGATGGATTTTATTAGGGCACCAGACACTCAAATGAAAATGCCCAAATTGAATGAAAGTTACGTACATATCTGAGGATCACTCAAGTAAATTGGCATAATTTTTATGAGTTACGTGAGAGAATTGAGCCAGATTCGTGGCGGCAAGAAATATGTTTCTGCGCGGTAATCCAAATCTAGATATTCACTTTACTATCAAAGACTTTACTTGGCACAACAAAACACAAAACTAAGATAAGGAGAAGTTGCTACAGTAGTAAACAACTTCCAAGACACAAATATAAAACAAATTATTGTAGCAAAATAACACATGGGTTATCTCCCAAGAAGTTCTTTCTTTATAGCCATTAAGATGGGCTCAGCAGTTTTAATGATGCACTCGCAAGAAATAGTAGTTGAAGCAAAAGAGAGCATCAAGAGGCAAATTCAAAAACAAATTTAAGTCTAACATGCTTCCTATGCATAGGAATCTTGTAAATAAACAAGTTCATGAAGAGCAAAGTAACAAGCATAGGAAGATAAAACAAGTGTAGCTTCAAAAATTTCAGCACATAGAGGGGCATTTTAGTAACATGAAAATTTCTACAACCATATTTTCCTTCTCATAATAACTTTCAGTAGCAACATGAGCAAACTCAACAATATAACTATCACATAAAGCATTCTTATCATGAGTCTCATGCATAAAATTATTACTCTCCACATAAGCATAATCAATTTTATTAGTTGTATTGGGAGCAAATTCAACAAAGTAGCTATCATTATTATTCTCATCAAGTGTAGGAGGCATAGTATAATCACAACAAAATTTACTCTCCATATTAGGTGGCACCAAAAGACCACTATCATTATAATCATCATAAATAGGAGGCAAAGTATCATCAAAGAAAATTTTCTCCTCAATGCTTGGGGGACTAAAAGATCATGAAAATCAACTTCCCCAAGCTTAGAACTTTCTATATCATTATCAACAATGGTGTTCAAACGTTCATACTAATATTACTACCAGCATGCAAATAAGATACCATAGGTTTTTTAATTTATCAAACAATCCATGTTTTAAATCAGGAAATAGAATAAGAAGCTCATTGTTGTCCATTATGCCAAATAGTGTAAACAAGAAACAAAAAGATGCAATTGCAGGATCTAAGGAAATAACCCAGACACAACACAATGGCGCGAGAAAAGCATTGCAGGAACCAGAGTGAGTGCCTTTTACCTTCCTCCGCAGCAACGCAGAAAGAATGTGATGTCTCAGGAGCTTATTCTTGTAGGCCAGTTTTGAGGCCTCAAGAGCGAGGTTTGTAGAACAATGACAGTTTCTTAAGTGGATCACCCAAGGTTTATCGAACTAGGAGGAGGGTCAAAGATCCCTCTCATGCAACCCTGCAACCACAAAGCAAGAAGTCTCTTGTGTCCACAACAAACCTAATAGGTGCACTAGTTCGGCGAAGAGATAGTGAAATACAGTGGTATGAATGGATATGAGCGTAGTAACGGCGTGTATTTGATGGTGGTAATATGGTAGCGATAGTAACGACGGTACTAACGCGATAAAGCAGTAAAAAAGCGCGATAACGTGTTTAGGAACAAGCCTGGGATTAGACTTTCACTAGTGGACACTCTCAACATTGATCACATACAGAATAGATAACTCTACACTCTCTTATTGGATTATGAACACATTAAGTAGATTTACAGACTATCGGAGTTAACAAGCTCCACACATTCAATGTTCATATTTAAATAACCTTGAAGAGTGCAAGAAAGATCAACACGACTAAACCAAGTACTAACAGGCATGCATCACATACCTTCACACTATGTAGGAGGAATAGATCATCAATACTATCATAGCAATAGTTAACTTCACAATCTACAAGAGATCATGATCATAGCATACGCTAAGTACTAACACGGATGCACACACTGTCACCATTACACCGTGGGGAATAAAACTCCTTTAATAACATTGCTAGAGTAGCACATAGATAAATTGTGATACAAAACACATTGCAATCATAAAGAGATATAAATAAGCCCTTCACTACGCCATTCATAACAGTGAGTAAGTATTCTGTGAAATATAGCCTAAGAGACCCACACGGTGCACACACTGTCACCTTTACACACGTGGGACAAGGAGTCTCCGAGATCACATAAGTAAAACTCACTTGACTAGCACAATGACATCTAGATTACAAGCATCATCATATGAATCTCAATCATGTAAGGCAGCTCATGAGATTGTTGAAGTACATGGGAGAGAGATTAACCACATAGCTATCGGTACAACCCCGAGCCCTGGAGAACTACTCCACTCATGGGAGCAACATTGACAGTGATGAAGATGGCGGTGGAGATGGCGGTGTCGATGGAAACCTTGGGGCACTTCCCCGCTCGGCAGTGGCAGAGGAATCTCCGTCCCCCGGATCTTTGCTTCGCGATGGCGGCTCTGGAAAGTTTTCCCGTATCATGGTTTTCTTCTGGTTTTCTCGGGAGGCTTTAAATAGCGGAAGGGCGGCCTCGGAGGGTCGAAGAGGCGGCGCAAGCCCGGCGGCGGCCGGGGCCCAGGCCGCGCCAGCCTATCATCTGGGCCCACAGGGCCCTCTGGCGGCTCTGGTGGGATGCTTCGGTGAAAATAGGAACCTGGTCTTGATTTCGTGGAATTAAGAGAATCGGTTAAATTCAAAAGCAAAACAGGAGCGGCACTTGGCATCTTGTTAATAGGTTAGTTAGAAAATGCACGAATATGACATAAAGTGTGCATAAAACATGTAGATAACATCAATAATGTGGCATAGAACATAAGAAATTATCGATACGTCGGAGACGTATCAAGCCACTAGTCCATTGGTGAGAGTCTGTCAAGAGTGAATGACAAGGTTGAAAGATAAAACACCACATACTTCCTCATGAGCTACAAAACATCAACACAAATTGAGAAGCATTTTGAAGGTTTAAAGGTAGCACATGAAGTATTTACTTTGGAATGGCAGTACCATGTAGTAGGTAGTGTATGGTGGACACAAATGGCATAGTGGTTGGCTCAAGGTTTTGGATGCAGAAGCATTCCCTCTCGGTATAAGGCTTTGGGCTAGCAAGGTTGTTTGAAGCAAACACAAGTATGAATAGTACAAAAACTTACATAAGAACATATTGCAAGCATTATAATACTCTACTTGTCTTCCTTGTTGCTCAAACACTTTTGCAAATATCAGACCTTAAGAGACCAATCATGCAAACCAATTTCAACAAGCTCGGTAGTTCTCCACTAATAGGTTTAAACTACATGAAAAAACTTAATCATGATCTACTTGAGCTCAAAACAATTGCCAAGTGTCAAATTATCCAAGACATGATGAAGCATTTTCTTTTTCCAACCAAATAGCAATAAATGCAATAGCTTCCAACTTTTGTCATTGAACATTAAAAGTAAAGCAGAGAACTGTGCATATGAAAAGCGAGAGTGTCTCTCTCCACACAAGGATTGCTAGGATCCGATCTTATTCAAACATAAACAAAAATAAAAGCACACAGACGCTCAAGTAAAGCACATATGATGTGACCAGAATAAAAATATAGTTTCAATAGAAATCTGATTAGTTGATGAAGAAGGATGCCTTGGCATCCCCAAGCATAAACGCAGTCTTAGAAATATCTGGGGATGAACCAGGGGCATCAGGCTTTTCACTCTTCTTAATCATATATCATGCTCCTCTCTTGACCCTTGAAAACTTCCTTCACACCAAACTTCTCATAAACTTCATTAGAGGGGTTAGTACTTAAAAAACTTGAATCCACCTTGGTCCTGTAGTGACACATTACAAGAACTCAATAAAACATTAGCTACAGCTCTCCACGTGTAGAAAGCCTTAAAGTCATAAGAGACAATGCAAAAAAAGCAGAGATAGAATCGCAAAACAGAACAGCCAGGTAAAAACGAATTTTAAGTACTTGGTTGCTCAAATCAGAAAACTCAAAACTAAAGAAAGTTGCGTACATATCTGAGGAACTCAGGGAGGAAGAGGTCAAAGATAAGGAGAGGTTGCTACAGTAGTAACAACTTCCAAGACACAACAAAACAGTAAATAAAACATGGGTTATCTCCCAGAAGTTCTTTCTTTATAGCCATTAAGATGGGCTCAGAAGTTTTAATGATGCCCTTGCAAGCAAAAGAGGGCATCAAAAGCAAATTCAAAACACATTTAAGTCTAACCCACTTCCTATGCATAGGAATCTTGTACACAAATAAATTCATGAAGAACAAAGTGACAAGCATAAGAGATAAAACAAGAGTAACTTCAAAATTTTAAGCATATAGAGAGGTGTTTTAGTACCATGAAAATTTCTACAACCATATTTTCCTCTCTCATAATAATTTTCAGTAGTTTCATGAACAAACTAAACAATATAACTATCACATACATCATGCTTTTCATGATCCATAAACACATAATTTTTATCAAGCTCAGAAATAATAGGATTAAAACTTTCAAACACACTTTTATCAATAATATAACAAGATGGTTGATCAATCTCAAGAGATATGGGACTCATAGATAATGTCAAGACCTCTCCAATCCCATTTTCATTAGTAGTACAATTAATATTATCAAGTAACATAGGACCATCATCAAGAGCTTTATCATAAACATTTGCTAGCAAAATTCTTTAGTACCATGCATTTCGACATCAGGCACAAACAAAGCATTATCATAAGATTTATCAAAGTAGCATGGATTATAATAAATAACAGTAGCATAATTATTCTCACAAGTTTTACTCATAGGAATATTTCAAGAGAATCCAGGAACATAACATTCAACCTCTTTAGGTAAGCATGGAGGACAATCAAGTGTAAGAGATAAAGTTACTCTCATTAGAAGGTTGGCATGGGTAGCTAATCCATTCTTCCTCCTTTGTTCATCCTCTCTCTCTTCTTTTTCATCCAATGAGCTTTCGGTTCATCAATTTCCTCCTCTTTTTCATCCAATGAGCTTTGAGGTTCATCAATTTCTTCTTCTCCTGCGAATTGTGGGTGCATTCTTGTGCATTAATGAGTCTCTCTTTATAATCAATTATATAAGGATTATCAGTGTAACTTTCATTGCAAAAATTAAGGATAGAAGAGACATAATCTTTAAGGTCCTTACAAACAACACAAGTTTCATAATTTTAACCATTTGATTCTATCTCAGAGGCTCCCATAAATATGACAAATTGTTCTACCTCTTCAAACCCAAAATGAATATAGCTATTCCGATTATAGTTCTTAATTAAAAATTCCTCACTAAAGCCACATTGAAATTTAAGATGTTTAGTGTCCTGTTGAGAGCAACAGTTTATATCATGGCGTTTAAGCAAGATTTTAGCAATTGTATTCAATTTTTCTATCACAACACTCATCACTTTTCCCGCTCTTGATCCTCTATAATTATTATAATATTCTATAAGCTCCAAATAGGTTGTAGGTTCTCCCATAGCAACAGTTTCTAATTTTTCGATTTTTCAAATTTTTATGGATTTTTGGGTATATGAGGAAAATAAAACAAAACAAAAACAAACTAGACAAAAGTAAACTAAGCAAAATAAAACTAGACAGAAATAAACTAAGCACAAATAAACTAGATAAAGTAACAAAACAAAATAAAATAAAATAAAAAGAGATAGAGGTAGAGTGTACTCAGGTGAACTTATGAGTAGAGCTATGCCTCCCAGCGGAGCTTGATCTTGATAGCCCACAAGTATAGGGGATCGCGGTCGAGGAAGTAAAACCCAAATTTATTAATTCAACACAAAGGAGGTAAAGAATACTTATAAGCCTTAACAAATCGTCAGTTGCAATTCACTGGAAAAGCACTAGTAACGAGGGTGATGTGAAATATGATGGATCTGAGAGCGTATAATAGTAACAAAGCAGTGTGATAATATGAGAGCAATGCACCAGAAGATAGTTGATACTACTACATGACATGTAGAGCGATATATAATGATGAGAGATGGACGGGGTTTCAGCGATCTACACTAGTGCAACTCTCCAATAACAAGTGTTGGGTGAACAAATTTTGGGCAATTGATAGGATTGAAATAGCAAATGAATATCAATAATTAATCAATCAGGCATGTTTTCCATATATATCATCGTATCTGCAATGAGAAACTTGCACAACATCTTTTGTCCTACCAGCCGGTGGCAGCGGGCCTCTAGGAATCTACTGGAAATCCTTTTAATAGAACAGCAGAGCAAAGCATTAACACTCGGTAAAAACATGTGATCCTCATATCTAGGCCTTTCCCTCAGTTGTCCCAATTCTGTCACTTTGGGGCCTTTGGTTCGGACATAGACATGTGCATACAACTTGTAGATACAATCTAAGCAATAAGTATAGGCTTAAATCTAAGATCATGCCACTCGGGCCCTAGTGACAAGCATTAAACACAACAAGATTGCAACAACAATAACTTCATAAACTTTGTAGATAGACAATCATAACGTAACAATCCATCGGATCCCAACAAACACAACACCATTACATCAGATGAATCTCAATCATGTAAGGCAGCTCATGAGATCATTGTATTGAAGTACATGGGAGAGAATACCAACTAGCTACTCCTAGAACCCGTAGTCCATGGGGGAACACTCACGGAGCATGATGGAGGCGATGGGTCGATGGGCAAGGGGCACTTCCCGTCCGGCGAAGTGGAACAGAGACTTATTCCAGTTTGCGATGGTGGCGGCGCCCTGAGTCTTCTAGTTTCGTCAATTGGTACTGCGTTTTAGGTCGAAAAGGGCTTAAATAAGAAGAGGCGCGGGAGAGGCGACGGTGGTCACACAGCGGCCAGGGTGGCCCGTGCGCCACACATTGGTGGTACTGCTCTCCTCCGACTCTCCTTCGGTGTTCAGATGCTTGGAAAAATAGGATGTTTGGCGTTGATTTCGTCCAATTAGAATGTGCCGTTTTACGGACCAAAAACAGCAAGCAGCTGTGGCATCTTGTTAATAGGTTAGTTCCATAAAAACATTATAAAGTGCGAGCAAAACATGTAAGTATTGTCATAAAACAAGCATGGAACATCAGAAATTATGGATACGTTGGAGACGTATCAATACCACAGTAGTATACCATAGTAGCATTTCATGCATTTAAATGAACCAGCATCAAAACCAACCAAATGTCCAACTAGCAAGCAATACCAAGTGAGCAAGTCTTCATTACCTTGTACAGGTTCGGACATGGATTTATTTCCAACAAAGGATGGAAACCAAATTAACATCATTGAATTAAATTGAATCATTACCATCACATGGTTCATCAATAACAAGTGGCAGTAAACCTCCACAAACAACAGGTACATATGATCCAGTAAGCCACACAGGCATAGCAAGTGATATAAGTTGACAATAACCAACACCAATATGTAGTAGCAGCATAGAAGTGTCACTGATATAGAACACTCCAATAAGCTCCTCACCAGTTAATGGTAAGCAAGTACAGAGAGGCATAGACAATTTCTATTGCTTAAGACAAGCAACAACAAGGATTAGCACATAACAATATACTAACCACTAGCAATCCAGGCTCCAAATGGAACCTTTGGAGCAGATATATATAGAGCCAATATAGCATGTCACTCCAAATGAAACTATCCATATGCAGGCAACAAAATAATTATTCAGAATCAACATCACTGAATCAAAGAAACTAGCAGCAATGCATCCAGAGCAACAACATCAATGCATCCAGAGCAACAACAATGCATCCGAGCGCAGCGGCACAACCTAGAAGCACGAGCATTTCGTCGAGCACTTTGTGCTCGCACGGGAGAAGGAAGAGGAGGAGGGAGAGAGAGTTGACGACAGGGTGGAGGAGGAGGTTGACGACGACGACATCGGTGGAGGAGGAGGAGGACGCGGCGGCTCCTCCACCTTCGCGACGGCGGCCCCTCGCGCGGCCCTCCGCGGCGGCTCCTCGCCGTGGCGGCGGCTTGTGCTGCGGTGGCGCGAGATGGGGGGCGTGGCGGCATGCGGCCCTCGCGGAGGAAGGCAGCGGCGATGGCGATGGCGGCGACCATGGCGGCGCGAGGCGGAGGGAGGAGAGGAGAAGGGAGGGGAGAGGGAGAGGTGAACGAGGCGGGGGAGGCACGGGCGAGATGATATAAGTTACCTTAATTCTGTGGCGCACCGAGCAAGTGCGCCACGGAATCAACTACTTGTGGCGCACCGAAGCACGTGCGCCACAAAAGTTATTTACTGGCGCGCACGCCATGTGCGCCACAGAAATACCTACTAATAATTGGTGGTGGCAGGATGTGGGCCCCATACAATTTCTGTGGCGCAATGTTCACGCCACAAAATTAAGCTATTTCTGTGGCACGTAGCATGGTGTGCCACAAAATAACATTCTGTGGCGCATTTTCAGTGGTGCGCCACAGAACTAAGCTCTGCCTATAAGGGTTTTCCTACTAGTGGACCTTTCGCATAAATTCCGAGGATTTTCCTGAAAGTTGGATTTCTGCACAGAAACGAGACAGAGCAGTTCTGCTGAAAACAGCGTTAGTCCGTGTTAGTTGCATCAAAATACACAAATTAGAGGCAAAACAATAGCAAAAGTGTTTGGAAAGTAGATACGTTTTGGACGTATCCCCCCAAGCTTAGCTTATTGCTTGTCCTCAAGCAATTCAGTTGACAACTGAGGCGATAAAGAACTCACGAACACATTTGTTCATATGATGTAAATATTCTCATGATATGGCAAGTACTTAAATTCATAATAAGATACCAAATAAAATCATCTAATAGCTATGTCAATCATGGAAAGTGTACCAACAAATTAATAATGAGCATCATGAATCAGGATTGCAATGTTCATAGAATGATATGATAAAGTATCTCTGCTTATAATTGTACAACAAAACATAAATGCTTGGGCACCTTTGAGGTTCAGAAGACTGGAAGTAGAGGTTATCAAAGATTAAAGCATCAAAGTTATACCACAATTAATCACATTTTGGGACAAGCATATTGTACTAAGAATGACAGTTGTGCTTTCAAGAAAGTGCTCAAAGAAAGGATGGAGACTCAATGTAAAAGTAAAAGATTGACCCTTCGGAGAAAGCGGAGTTAACATGTGCTAGAGATTTTCATTTGTAAAACAGGAGTAAAATTATTTTGAGAGGTATTGTTGTTGTCAACGAATGATAGTGGGTACTCTAACTACCTCGTCCAGGTTTCAAGGCGGCTCCCATGAAGGACGGTATTCTACCAGCAAAGGTGAATCATCCCTCTTCTCTTTTGTTTACACACGTATTTTAGTTTCATTATGGATGACACTCCCCCCAACCTTTGCTTACACAAGCCATGGCTAACCGAATCCTCGGGTGCATTCCATCAATCACATACCATGAAGGAGTGTCTATTTGCAATTTAGGTTGCTTACTGATAAATCAGGGCAAAACATGTGAAGAGAATTATTAATGAAAGTTGATTAATTGGGACTGGGAACCGTTGCCTTTTTGCAAAATTATTGGATAAGCGGATGTGCCACTAGTCCATTATGAAAGTCCGTCAAGAGTAAGTGACAAGATTGAAAGATAAACACCATATATTTCCTCATGAGCTATGAAACATTAACACAAATTGAGAAGTATTTTGAATGTTTAAAGGTAGCACATGAGAATTTACTTGGAATGGTTTGAAATGTCATGCATAGGTATTTATGGTGGACACTCTGGAATAACTTGGTTTTCATGTGTTTGGAAGCACGAGCAGTGTTCCCGCTCAGTACAAGTGAAGGCTAGCAATAGACTGGAGAGCAAGCAATTTGTCATAATCATGCTTGCGACAAAAATAAATTAATGGAGGCATAAAAGTGATACAAGAACTCAGGTAAAGTAAATCATCGAGGCTTAGTTGACATTTTGTTCTCATATGCATGCGTGAGCATGTGCCAAGTTGATTCAAGAAAATTATTCAGAGGAGGATACCACAATGTCATACCTATCTATGAATAAAGCAATGCAAGCAAATAGTTATGACATGCTACTCATATTAATAAATTGGAGCTAATCATGAGAGATCATGTACTAGACTTTCTTAAATGACATATACCTCACATGAACCAACTAAGCATGCTCACATGGATGAGTATATGTACAAAAATGAAAACAAATAGAGTTCATACCAGCCTCTCACCACAATCAGATCGTCGTATATCGTCATCATTGCCTTTTCACTTGTGTAGCTTGAATAATATGGAATGAAAACCACGCTCCAGCCACCGAAGACCATTGAAATCATAAAGAACTTTACAAAACCAAGAAGAACAGCAAATATTTTTGGTGTTTTCGAATTTGGAAGCAAGAACAAAAGGAAACAAGCAAACAAAGCAAAATCTTTTTGGATTTTCTTAGCAATCCAACGATAGCAAATAAAGCAAGATAAAATCAAGAAACTAAAATAAACAAGTGGTGAAGAGAAACAACAGAAATATTTTTGGTCTTTTTGTGTTTTAAGAAAGAAACAAAGCAAGTACAAGAAAATGAAAACTAAAAGAAACACAGAAAAGCAAGATGGCAGAAATCTGCCAAAACTTGACAGCAGTACAGTAATCGATTTTTAAGAAAATCTTACGCGGCTCAGCTCGAAAAGTGTTCAACTAATAAAAGTTAGATAACAACCTGGGGAACATGCATAAAAATTGGCAGCTCAAAATAACGTTTTGGCTGTGCGCACGAATGTTTTTAAATGCGGGGATTGGCAGAGCATACCCTTTCCAGTTGCGAGTGGTGGCCATGGACGAAGAGGAACCGAGCGGAGTCGTGGTGGGGGGGAGATCTACGGGGCGACCTGGCGAGGAAGACGAACAGAGTCGTGGACTCGTGGTGGTCGAACGGGTGATGGGCTGGTGCGTTCGGTCGGCCCATCTTCTCGATACACGTGGGTCAGGCCATGAAGGTACGGTTGTTCGGTCCTCCCGTGGGTATGGCGACCAAGCTGTTGTCGTTTCGCTCGTGCCGTGTCAGGCTGGGCATAAAAAACGTTGCCTACGGCTGAGAACACTGAGGGGAAGGTGAAGATTGTTAATGAGGTGATGTGGCTCGCTGTGAGACCAGTAAAATGGGACCATCTATTAAAAAAGAGAAGATTTGTTGTCATTCCCATTTGAAGTATATATTCATCACGTGTGAGCAGCAGAGCAGTGCATGTTCTTTCTGACCGTAAAAGAAATTCATCGATGGTAGTAAAAGCCAAGCTGGTGGCACGCCATGTGATGCAAGCAAAGGAAATGCAAGTTTATCTTCACGTTTCAATCATACACAAATCTGCAAAATGTTGCATCTTTTGATCTGCATATGATTGTACTCCCAAAGATGCAACAGTGCAAGCAGAGGCTGGTGCTTTGCAAAAGTAGGACTCACAAGAAACTTCACATACTCTACACTTGGTAAAGCAGAGCTCAAGCATAGAGATCATACGTTTTATGTATGAAACATCCAATATATGGACCAACTGCGACTGCATTTCATTAACTTAGTAACTTAATATGTGCGTGCACTGTGTATACAAGAGATTGGTCAGGTTACAAACACGCAGAAACCACAAACGGATTGGTCGCGGGTTGAATCCGTGGAAATCAATGTATTTCTTCAAGTCCCAAGGCCCCTCATTCCAAGCTAGTACATTTTTGTGCCTATGTAACACAATCATGTCTTTATCTATAGAGCAAGATTCCGCGAAGTCAAAATCAGACTAAAACCACAATAGGAAGAGATCAAAAACTGAGAGAGCTTTGCGTTGTATGTACATATATGTAGGGCAAAAGGTGGCTCAGAACTAGTTAATAAGGTTGTGTTTGGTTGATAACATTATTTATGTCAAATGTTGTGTTTGGTTGCAATCGAAAAAGCTAAGAACCTGAAATTAACTTTTTTAGCGTTTGAGCAACTTTCGGACCCAAATAAATTTTCAGAAAATATTCTGTTTTGGGGAGGCTCAAGACGAGGCTGCCGAGTATGTTGAGCCTTTTGGTTGTGAGCAAGGCCAATTTCTTATTACGTATTTAGAAATTTCGATTCATTATCACTGGTTGACAAACGGCGAATGAAAACACGTCGATATCACTTATGAAATGCTAAGCAGCTGGAAATTGAATATTAGTTCTCAATAATCCGGTACAAAGTAACATGGTATTGTATATGATTTTTTTCTTCTAGTTACCAAAATAAATCTTACATAGATCAAATTAATACCAATCAAGATTCTTGGGCAAGGGAATATGAAAACATATATGCACTTCCAACATTTTTGTGTAGCCTAAATATAAGGTATTTCGTATTGAGAGTTTACACAGTCGTAAGAATATATCTCTTGCTACATCCAGATTTGTTTTCAGATATTCCTGAAATTTTAAACATGATTTTCGATTTGTTTTTAGAACGAGCTTAGAACTCGAACTCCAAAAGTCCATGCTCATCCAACAAGCCATCTTTGGGCAGGATGTTCTTGCATTCGGCAGCATATACTCCCAGGTTTTTAAATGAATTTAAGCCTATTATAAAATGTTTACAAAATCCTGACAAAAAACATCGTGCATACATCTTGATGTTTTATGGGTTCACAAAGTCGTTTCACCAAAAATCGGTATTTTTACGTTATGTGTAAAATGATAAAATTTGGTGTTTAAAATAAACTCTCCACAAGTTATTTTCTTGTCTTTTATACATAGGACACAAAATATGTGGGTATTTCGCCAAATTTAGCATGGCATATACCCGTGAAATTTGTATTCAGATTTTCTTTAATTTTTTTTTATTTTTTTTTCTAATGGCAGGAAGTCAGGAACATATACACGCAAGATTGGCATTTTGGACCCAGCCCCCAAAGACGCAACACTCCCCCGCCGCCCTCGAGTGAAGGGAAACCATCGCCGCCGCCGGGCGCCATGAGACTTGACATCATGTACTCTTGCCTGCCGGCCTCCCCGATATCCGCCGCCGCATTCCTCTCCGCCGCCATCTCCGACGAAGACGGCGTTGAGGACCGCATCAGCGCCCTCCCCAACGGCCTCCTGCGCGACGTCGTCTCCCGCCTCCCCGTCAAGGACGCCGCCCGCACCAACGCGCTCTGCCGGCGCTGGCGCGGCCTTTGGCGCGCCATCCCACTCGTCCTCGATGACGCCCACCTCATCACGGAAGGCCCCGGCGTCGACTGGCGCGCCCCCGCCGCCGCGGCGGTCTCCCGCGTCCTCGCTTCCCACCCGGGCCCCTTCCGCTGCGTCCGCCTCCTCAGCAACCTCATCGACGAGTCCAACAAGGAATGCCTCGCGGAGTGGCTCCGCCTCATCGCCGACAAGGGCGTGGAGGACCTCACCCTCGTCAACCGCCCCTGGGGCTTCGGCGTGCCGGCGCGGCTTCCCCCGTCCCTCCTCTCCTGCGGCGCCTCGCTCCGCCGCCTCTACCTTGGCGTCTGGTTCTTCCCCTTCACCACCGGCCTCCCCCGCAGCCCCGACGTTTTCCCTCACCTCCGGGAGCTCGGCATCTGTCACGGCATCATGCAGGAGTCCGACCTGGCTGGAGAGCTTTGCGTTCATCACCAACTACTGCTTGCCCGACCACGTCCGCATCGGCAGCCAGAGCCTTCGACGCGTGCTGCTCTGGCATTCCATGGCGGACGAGGTCGCCGCCATTGCCGCCCCGTACCTGCAGCGCCTCATCGTCTACTGCACGGTGCACGCACCCCCATTGAGGCTGGAAGGGCCTTCAAGGTCAAGATAGGCTATGCTCCTCAGCATGCCATGCTCGGCTCTACTTGGACACCACCACCCACATACAGACTTGCTTCAGATAGACAACACCATTATCAAGGTCCAATTTTTATCTCTCATATTAGTTTCTCAGTGACTGGCTAGATAAATCTTTTGAATGCTTGCCCTTTAAAAGAAAATCTTTGAGTACTGGGTTGGTTTGCATTGAATTAAACTATCAATTTGGTCGTTGCTGCGCGATTTGCAGTCTGGGGTGACAAAAGTTAGCCCGGATGCAGTGGTTCCAAGCATCAAGGTGTTAGCTCTGAAGGTGCGCTTCAGAGTCGTGGAGGAAGTGAGAATTTTGCTGAGTTTCTTGCGATGCTTCCCTGAAGTAGAGACCTTACACGTTATGGCTGAGCATCATCGCAAACACTGCACTTCTATTGCTTGCATTCCATCTTTCGTTGAATTGTGCCCTTTGATTACCTTTGCAGTCTGACAATCACACTGACCACTATGATCACCCGGGTGAAGTCAAGGCCAGGGACAAGCTCAATTCCACGTTCTGGCAGGGGGTCGGTCCGATCAAATGTGTGCAGTCACGTGTCAAGAAGGCGGTGTTTGATCAGTTCTGCGGGGGCACAAACCAGGTTGGGTTTCTGAAGATGGTTCTTGGGAGAGCGGTGTTGCTGCAGAAGGTGATAGTCCTGCTCGCTGATCAGGATCCTATCACGGTGAGTGAGGCCACGCGCAAACTGAAGCCGTTGGCTTCCAAGAGGATGTGGGCCAATAAGACCTTAAGCAAAATTTCCTTGGAGGTTCATGGGCGCACATCAGGTCCTATTTGGGGGTACAACCAAGCATCTGATCTTTCTATCAGCGACCCATTTAGTTCTTAAGGCCCTGACAGAGCGTTCGTTAGCAGCTAGAGCATCGTCGTTTTAGAGCATTGCCGTTTCAACGAGTCATTTCTTGTGAAACGAAATCGCACTAGT
The DNA here is from genome assembly GCA_030979885.1 of Lolium multiflorum. NCBI lineage: Eukaryota > Viridiplantae > Streptophyta > Magnoliopsida > Poales > Poaceae > Lolium > Lolium multiflorum. The sequence continues at coordinate 130,344,241 of CM061750.1, read as the reverse complement.
TTGTAGCTTTTTTTGTTTAGTGTTAGAGATTTGGAGTTCATCAACAGAAGGTTGTGCGAAAGACTTCTCATGACTTCACTATGTAGTTACCTGTGTCTGCATGCAATGTGATTTACCTAGCTTTTACTTGCTCATGTTGTTATCTGAATGGTACTAACTATTATTTCTGCATTAAGTGTGATCTCCATGGCCTGTGGCTGTGGCTTAATGTTGGTATCTGCACCCAATGTGGTTTTCGTGGTCTGACTCTGTTGATCTTAAAGTTAGGTAACGTTTATGCTTAGTTTTACTGCTTAATTAATGTGCATTTGTGTGGTATGTTCTGGAACAACTGATGTTACATCAATATTGTTCTTGATGACAAACGCTTCGTTCTGTAAATATATCATCGAATAAGTATAGTAATAAATAAGAAATGGTAATTGAGAAGTAAAAATTGACTTACTTTAGTTTTGTAGCTTGGTATGTAGTAGAAGTTGCACTTCTTTTGTTTACAGACCTGTTTAAGGATGCAAAAAATCAGTATATTTTAATATTTTTTACTAAGTAATTTTACATTTAATTACATTTACTTTGTAGGTTCTGGTTTTACCGTGAGGGAACTGTTGATATTTCTATTTTGGGCTAAATCTTCTGCTATGATCTTATCTGCATGAGGTCGTGAGATTGGCCATCATTCATGTTGTACACCAATATTAATCTTTCATGTTATATGACAAATTTGGTGTCGTCATGAGTGAAGTATAATCATGTGTGAGAACTAATTAATTACTTATTAAGAACTGCTAGCATTTCATTGTTCTTTTCACCGATCTTGTGTCATCTTCTTCGGGACCTGATTCTGTAGAAATATCGTCTTGTAGGAAACTTAAATTTTATAGAACTTTATAGCATTGTTCCTGAATGTAAAATATTTTTGCAGGAATCATGTAAATAGTGAATATTACCTCTCTAAATATTGTAATGTCTGTTACAGCTTTGTTCTCAAGTTTTTCTTCAACAGGACTGTGATCTAGTGAGTTTTCACCTCTTTGCTTTATCATTGTTGTTTCCCTTGGTTACTGGAAATGGCATCTTTATAGTATAATTCTTCTTTAAGGTTCTAGCATTTGGTTTGCCTTGTGCAATCTGGAAAGTTCTTGTTTGGTTCAGTACTTCATTCAATGTTGCTGGATTTTCTCCAATATCTACCTTCATCCCGGCCAAAAGGTATGTGCTGATTCTCCAATTATTTCATCTCCTGTTGGAGAAAATGCTATGGCCGGCAGTTGCTTGTACATGTAATAGTTAAATGTCTAAAGGGAAATTGTATAGTAAAGTTTTAGATTATAATTTACTTATATCTCTATTGTATTTGTGGAGCTATTGCACAATGGATAAAAAAGAATTTCCTGTCTTAGTAGATGTTAACGCATTTTCAACAGCCTGGATACCACTATCTATTTGACTTCCAACAATTTTTGCTTGCGAGTGTAATGCATGTTATCCTTTATTTTTGCATGAAGTTAGTCAGGAAAACATCTCCAAAAAAGTATGGTTGAGGCCTGAGGGCAATGTTTTCTTACCTGTTTTGGTGTATCCAAAATGGCAAGTAGTTGTTCAACAGTTTTATTCAGTTCTTCACATGGATAATTACCGAAATCCCGTCCCTTCTTGGGCAACCCTGAAAGTATGTTCTTGTACAGACTGAACAAGACAAACTACTTGCGTGACCCACTTAAGATCTCTTTCTTTAGTTTTCTGCTTTATTCCTTTCTTAGAAAAAAGTAGCTTCCTGTATTAGCAGCACTAGCATCTTTTCATAACAATGACTTCTTTTCAGAGAACTTTCTTGATTTTGAGAAGCTGAGGCATTGCCGGTTGGGGGGACAATTGATCGAAACGAATAACAACTAGTCACGATTAGGGACAAAGCTTAGCTAGTATACGTAATGTGTTCAAGGCGCATTTCCTCCAACTAGACTAAAGAAAATAAGGGCAGAATGTTTTACTTAAACGTTGTTGCATGAGCGGCTTCTGAATGAGTTGTTGATGATTCATTTTCTGATTATTACCCGCTAGCTACTGAAGCAACAGTGTGACGTCGGCCCACTGGAACGAGGTACCTGAAAATAAATTGCAGGTTATATATTTTCTATTTTTTGTGGATCTGGAATAGTGATTACCTTGCTTAAACTGCTCTGCTTCTGGGAATTCTGGATTGATGAACATTTTTTTTACAGATGTGGTAGTTAGTTGGCACTCATCAGTATGTGTAATTGACATGGTGGATTGTCGATTTACTTACTTTTATATGTATACAGATTTTAGAGAATATAACATATGGCACCTCATCTGCTACTTAACTTTATCACTTCTGATTCGTCAAAAGTTGTAGCAAACTCTTTCCACACAATTGTGGTCTCCACTCTTTCGCTATATCCAAATGTTTATCAAACATATGATCAATGAATCTCTGGACATACATATTGTGTGATTTGTGTCAAGGGTACTCACCATTCATCTTTTATTCCTATTACACGGGTGGGTTGTCCTTTATTGGTTGTTTTGAGTTGAGTGATCGAACAAATGGTTTCCACAAATCTGCAAGGAAAAAAACATGATGTCAATTTAGACATATTTTCTAGATCTTATTTTGTTATATATATAGTGACAAATAATATTTTTTTATCAACTGTGCTTTTATGTTTGAAATGTCGTCAAAAGTCAGCAAAATCAAACTTGTGGTGTGGACCAGCAGATTCCATTTCTCGGACTTTGGTGGCACTGGCTGAGTTGATATCATATTTCATATTTGTGTGTTCTGTAAGTGTCTATTAGTTTGGTGGGTAACACATGGGACAAGAGAAACCACTTCACAGGAGGAGATGGAAGAAAATTGTAACTGTCTTTCTTGAGTTCGTAGGCACCCCAAATTCAAGAAATTGTGACATATCAATTTGGCAGTGCTAGACCTACCAACCATTAAATTGGAAGGTTCAGAGGCGGAATTCACATAGTAAGAGATTCACTACAGGAATGGGGCTATATGCCGAGGGCCGGGAACCCTCGGCATAGGCTGCTTTGGCCGTCGGCATAGGCTACGCCGAGGGCCGCCCTCGGCATATCTCCTCGGCGTATAACTCCCTCGGCAAAGGCACTGTCGCCGTCGGCGTAGCCCGGCCCTCGGCGTAGCACGCTATGCCGACGGCAAAACCCTCGACCTAGACTTTTAAAAAATTCAAAATTTTCTTTTCCAAAAAAATTTTAAAAAAAAAATAATCGAAAAAAAATATTTTTTTCTATATGCCGACGGCAAAACCCTCGGCATAGACTTTTAACTTTTTTAAAATTTTAATTTCTTTTACAATTTTTTTTTCTTTTTCCTTTTTCCTTTTTTTTTTACTTGTTTATGTTTCACCCAATACACTTTTAACTCTAACTACACTTAATCTTAGGTCAAATTGCAATCATGGTTAAACTTCTCAATTGGCCACCCATCCTCACACTACTCTAGCCTCAGCACGCTTAACTTCTTGGTTCCATTTGGATGAGCTTCCATTATAGAATTGACACCTCTTACTAATCTCTACTATTAAGAGCAAACTGGTGAATGCCTGGTGTCACATTTTTAGGATGGACAATAATACTCCCCACATCTTTACCAAGATGATATACCTCTCCGAAACGCGGAACTAACCGACTATTGTCCAACCTACCTTGCACATCGCCCGTATCTCTATCTCTACTATCTCTACTAGGCATCCGGATCTCACGAACGCCAATTCCGCTGTTGTTGCCAAGCCTCTTCCCATCGCCCAGACTGAGGAGTACCTCATGTCATCTCGCATCGTCATCCTTCCTCCCACGATCCCCCTCCTCCTCATCCCTGACGTTACCCATGCTTCTCCTGCCGCATCCTCACCGTCTTGTCTCTCTTGCTCCAGCTCAAGGTTCAGGACATGGACGCCGTCGAGTCCCAGGCGCCCAAGAGGCGATGAAACTTCGGGAAGCCGCCGCCGGGAAACAAATCCTCCGCCTGGCAGTAGGCGCCGAGCAGGTCAAAGAACACTATGCCGAAACCTCACCATCTTATTCTCTCGTGCTCCAGCTCAAGGTTCAGGATATGGACGCCGTCGAGTCATAGGTGCCCAAGAGGCGATGCAATTTCGGCAGGCCGCCGCCGAAAACGAATCCTCCGCCTGGCAGTAGGCGCCGAGCAGGGAGGCTGCCTCGGCCGCCGTCAAAAGTTTGGCATCCATCGAGGTCACCGCATGTAGGGGCGATTTTATCAGGTAGGTTCGTAAGGTTCGATCATTTTTCAGTTCGTATCTTCACCAGGAAGAAGAAACGAAGAAAACTAAATCTACGGCCTCCAGGATGCAGCTGATTGTTGATTCACCCTTTTGTAAAGTTTTCATGTAATCTGCAGCGTCGCTGAACCATCGCCGGATCAATTGATTTCACGAGACGAGCAGGCGGATCCTCATCTACCGAAGTAGCAAAGGTCAAAGAACACTATAGGAGCATTGGCCTATGATATCGGTCAGGGCCTCGGGGGCAGTGGCAAGGGACCATCACCAGCGTGGTCTCACGGATGCTCGAACAGTTGTGCGGTAATTTTCCAGCTATTTGGATATATAGATGTATGTTTCAGACTTCCAGTTTCAGTGTCTTTGTTCTTTTCAGGATTCTTCTACTTTAAGTTTCAGTATAGGTTAAATATGAACTGGCATGACACTTTTCAGGAGTAGTTTGTATCGTTTACTCGTTTAGTAGTCTGATCTTTTACTAGGGCAAGCATTTTAGAATGCCAAGAAAAGGAGCTTGGGGATGTAGCACGAGGGTACTTTTACGCCTCTCAAGCATTAAGCATTTGCGTAACTGATATTCTTCTTCAGTGAGGACTGATGGACAGACAACCCTCGCTATGCCACTTCACAGCAATCAGCCGGACCAAGTAATTGACTTCTCCTATATAGGTAATTGTTTATGGATTGATTTGTGTACTAAGGAATTGATTAATCAATTATTGATGTCCTTTATATTTGGTGGTGTAAATTCTTACATATGGAGGTTAATTGTGCTTCAGTTTCACGTTAGCTACTTAGCAAGATACACCTCATTATTTCCAGGTTATTAGTTAATAAAAAATGTTATGATTCGTAAATAAATATGAGTCATATGCCATAGTTACTTTGCGAAGTGATTTTATCCTGGTGATTTGAGCCCACCCTCTGTTGCCGCTCTAGAATCGCCACTGGCCGCACAAGCATTTGTCTGTAGACGCGGCCGTGGATGGCAGGGAGGAAGGGGAGAGGGTGGGGCCCTCGCCCCTGAATCATTGGTGCAGAACTGGACAAGCCACAACCACGGCAATTGCAAGGTGCAGCTTCTCTTTAATATTTTTTCGGTTCCTGTAGTGTGATGATGGATCGTAGACATTTGGTTCAGATTTGCATAAAGATGCTATTAGAAAGATTCTAGCTCGCTGGAAAAGCTAAGCATATATAATTTTGAGTCTGTTTTCATACTTCTCCTTTGTTGGTGGAATTATCTGATATATATATATATATATATATATATATATATATATATATATATAAAAGACTTTGTCCACCTACACTTTTTGTGTTTCAAAGTTGGTAAGTTTTGGCTGTACCTATTTGAAGTGCTGATGACGGATTTGGACAGCCGGCTAGCCCAAGTTGTCGATGACACCTCCATTGAGGTGCTCGCTAAGTCCGCAGTGTTGTCGTTTTGAGTGCCAGGCCCATAGGAAGAAGATCCTCAGGCTGTACCTATCATATTTGATTCTTCATTTGTTTTTGCTGAGGACTTCTCTTTGTTCATTGACCATCCGCTGCACCTTTACATACCAAAAGATTTAAATTCGGCTGCTTTGTTCCTGTAGTATTATTATTGCCTCCATACATCGACAAATTTTGAAGACTCCGCGCTGCAAATCTTACATGAACTCTCATGTTGTTGCTTCTAGGCACTGGATGAAACCGCATTGTAGGATGACTCCGGCTGAGCCTCATGGATTGGTCTACGCATAATGCTACATATGAATGCATGCAGTAGCAAGGTCAGCAACAAATTTTATAGTTGGGTGAGAATCTGCTTGTGCTTGAAAAATAATCTGTTGATACCATTGTAGCTTGAAAATGATTTATAGAAACTGTTATATATTGGAACTGTTGCTAATCAGGTTCTGTCATCTTAGGGCATGAGACTTGTCTTATACTACTTTAGTTTTGTTCATAGGTAAAATAGTATATATGATTGTTTGAACCGTTTTTGCATTTCTTTATGGCCTGCAATTGATTATTTGCAGGGGGAAATATCATGAATATTACTTTGTGGAAGAGATAATGCTATTGGTTTAAATAGTGAAATTCTATACAATACATAAGTGGGTAAGCATAGATTTAGTTCGCATCTTAGTACAGGTATCTTAGGACCACAAAATCTATACATAGCTGAGTGTCGAACCTCTGGTTGACCCAGTTAAATGTGTCCTGATTCCTTAAATAAACCTTGGATTGGTAATATGATTACGTTAACTGCCATCTTGTTTTCTGTTATGATGTGATGTCCTTGCTTTGTTCTTTTTTTAGTTTTGTTAGTAGTCTTTTTGTACCGATGAGAAGCTAATTAACCATAAATTAATTTTTTCACTACCTTTTGAAGCCATAATTTCCTGTGTGCGAGAATTTAACATATAGGAAGAGTCTGGGTGACATACTTTACATCAAGCTTGGAGTGGTTGAACTTTCACTGTTTCATGTAGCACTTCGCATGGAGCTTCACAGTCTACATTGCTGTATGTTTAGCTTGACAGTCTACATTGGTATATTGATAGGCAATAGTATCTACTAGATCAACTCTAGGACATGTTAAGAGATTCACTTTTTCTTACAAAAGGTATATATGAACAATTGGAGGGTGATTTAAGTGTTTTTGTGGGTGATCTCAATTATTTATCGTCCTTCCCTACTTTCAGTAGTGATCTTATTTCCATCGGTCACGTAGCATATAACTTTTCATACATATGTGCTTCACAAAAGCTACCTTGTTTCTCAGCCCGTCAGTTGAGTAGAAATAATTTTGCATTAAAAATATTATGAGCTTTCTTTAACATCTACGAATATTCAGTGACCTGCTATTGTAATTAAGTAGAATGTACTGGTCGAAATAGTTTTCAGAATGCATGATACAAAATTTTATTTCCTGTAATCGTGTAGGCATGCAGCTCGTTTTTAGATTTCCTTTGGTTACCTAGAAGTCACATAACATAACTTGATTCATTTCTAATCATTGATGTGATGCAAACTTTGGTGTACATCATACCATCAGTTATTGAACGAGATGTCACCATTTTCTAAAATTCTAGGTGGCTGCATTGCAAGTAAATACGTATTTTCTTGTTTATAAATTATAAGCAGATAGTACACTCTGATGATGTGTCTCTTCAGTGTCTCTCGCATTGGCTGTTATTTTTGCCGTGGGTGGAGAAACTAATTGACGATGTAGCGCAACGTGATGTTAGTTTCGGTGGAATGGAATTGGATGGATCAGTTTGCTCTGCTCGCCCTGCTGCAATTGTTGAGGTTCTAGCGCGTTTCATAAAGCATAGAGTGTCGGTGATGCATGTTAGACCGTTGCGACATGACCACCTTCTTACTGTTGTTTCGGCCCCTTCCCTTCCATGCGATACAAAAGCCGGATCAGGAATTCAAGTCTTTGGTTAAACCTCCCTATAAACTCTAGCATTTGCTTTACATATATAGTTGTTTGCATGATAGAATAGGGATCATGGAAATAACTGCAATTGGATGAAGTAGTAGCTAACATTAGTTTTATTCTTGGGAAGATTAGATTCAAAAATAATTGGTTTATAAGTTAGCAGCCAGAGGCTATTAGTTCGTAGCTGCAACGAGATAGATTCTTGATTATATTATACAGGGTTATGCATAGGAAGTGATACGGTTTTGTTTTTGTTTTAAGGTTATTCAGTTTTGTACCGACTTGTTATCTTAACAAAGAGGGATGAAAGAGAAATGAGGAGGCAAAAGAAAATACTACTATGTGCTTGCTCGGCTTGCACTATCGGAAATCCAGAAAACTTGCTCTGCTTGCACTATCACAAATCCAGAGAAAATTAATCAAATTGTGAAGATCGTGGCAACAGTAGAAATTACAAAAAGTATGTGTTACCTATTACAAATCCAAGGTTCACTCTAGATTTTACAACTTTGATTTTATTTTTTCCGTACACCTGAGAATGGTAGCCAATCATACAACCAAAATGAGTTGTATATGGCCTTTCATATATTTGACGTTTAACTAATAATAATGGAATTTCGGATGTAGCATAAATTGTACTTGTTACAACTGAGTCTTTTAATTTTATACATATGATTTTTTTTCGATCAATTCGATAAATTTGCTGAGCCGTGGCGGAGCACGGGCATTCAACTAGTAATAATAGCATATCAACCCTATTAACCTTTGAACCGTGATGCACACATCTTTATTTTTGAATCCCAAACAATTACTTAAGTAGACAACAATGAATATATAAGTAATAACTATATTGAATTCAAATAACAATAAAATTATTTTATTTTTTAGTCTTTTTCTATTTAATATGGATTAATTAATATCTTTAAATCGGAAAATCGAAATTCCACAAATAATATGTCTAAATCGATCAGAAAAATGAGAGAAATCTAAATATAACATCCATATCATCATTTGAATCTAAAAATTAGAGGAATCCAACTATGACGCCCAAATTGCCATGTGGCCAAAATGGCCCCCTTGGGAGATGCGAAATGGCCGTATCGGGCGGGCTGGTGCACCGTTCGCCAACACGCTAAACGGATAAAATATAGCACATAAAGTGATGTGTTATAGACCTAAAAACATTTTTTTCGGAATTTATTGAGCGACGGAAAGTGTACCTCTAGTTCAAATCCGGTCGGTTTCAGTAGTTCGGCGGGACACCGGAGGCAGAGGATTCAGATAGCTAGCGCACATATGGCACGTGATATGTGGTGGGAAGGCGGTGTCCTACCACTATGCAGAGGTCTCGCGCAATCTGAAATCGCCCCATGTAGCTGCTTCATAAAAACCCGTTTGGCACCCGAAAATGAAAAAACCATCGCCCATGGGTGGAAATCCTTCCGGGTCTTGCTTCCCATCCCAGGGACCACGCACTTGCCAAATATGGCCTCGTTAGACAAACTATGTGGTGTCACGGGCCGTTTCCTACTCATTTGCCTTAAAAGCCATATAACTCGGACGTGATAGCCCTGTTTGTGAAGGGTTTTCCAAAATAATTGCCGTATCCTAATTGCGACTTTTGGAGTGGTTACTAGGCCACAGAAAATGACGCCATGCGGCTCCGCGTGATTTTCTGACTTCGTTTAAATTGCCATTTGGCCAAAACGGCACCCCACGGAGATGCGGTATGGTCGTACCAGGCGCGTTGGTGCACCCGTTTACCATCGCGCTAAACGGAAAAAATTCGCATATAAAGTGATATGTCATAGACCTAAAAACATTTTTCCAAATTTATTGAGCGACGAAAAGTGTAGCCTAGTTCAAATCCGGTCGTTTCAGCGGATTCGGCGGGACACAGCCGCATGGATTCCCAGATAGCTAGCGCGCACATATGGCACGTGATATGTGGTGGGAAGGCGGTGTCCTACAACTACGTGGAGGTCTCGCGCAATACTAAAATGCGCCCCATGTAGCTGCTTCATAAAAAAAACCCGTTTTGGCACCCCGAAAATGAAAAAAACCATCGCCCATGGGTCGGATTGGAAATCCGCTTCCGGGGTCTTGCTTCCCATCCCAGGGACCACGCACATGCCAAATATGGTCTCGTTCCGACAAACTATATGGTGTCACGGGCCGTTTCCTACTCATTTGCCTTAAAAGCCATATAACTCCGGACGTGATAGCCCTGTTTGTGAAGGGTTTTCCAAAATAATTACCGTATCCTAATTCTGACTTTTGGAGTGGTTACTAGGACACATAAAATGACGCCATGCGGCTCCCGACTTCGTTTAAATTGCCATTTGGCCAAAACGGCCCCCACGGAGATATGGGTACCGGGCGCGCTGGTGCACCCGTTTACCATCGCGCTAAACGGAAAAAAATTCGCATATAAAGTGATATGTCATAGACCTAAAAACATTTTCCCGAAATTTATTGAGCGACGAAAAGTGTATCCCTAGTTCAAATCCGGTCAGTTTCCAGCGGATTCGGCGGAACACCGCAGGAAGCCGCATGGATTCCCAGATATCTAGGGCGCACATATGGCATGTGATATGTGGTGCGAAGGCGGTGTCCTACAACTACGTGGAGGTCTCGCGCAATACTAAAATGCCCCATGTAGTTACTTCACAAAAATAACCCGTTTTGGCACCCCGAAAATGAAAAAACCATCGCCCATGGGTCGGATTGGAAATCCGCTCCCGGGGCCTTGCTTCCCAGGGACCACGCATGTGCCAAATATGGTCTCGTTCCGACAAACTATGCGGTGTCACGGGCCGTTTCCTATTCATTTGCCCTAAAAGCCATAAAACTCCGGACTTGATAGCCCTGTTCGTGAAGAGTTTTCCAAAATAATTGCCATATCCCAATTCCATCTTTTGGCGTGGTTACTAGGACACATAAAATAATGCCATGCGGCTCCGCGAGATTTTCGGACTTCGTTTAAATTGTCATCTGGCTAAAACGGGAACCCGAGGACATAGAAGAAAGTGATTGAATTGATTCTATATTAAAATGGTACTGTACATGATTCAAATATGCATGATTTTGACATAAATGGATAGAGGATGTTTTTCTGAACATTTTGATACCTCATACGCATTTTTCTGACATCATATGAATTAGTTATGATTTTTACAAAATTAGACAAATTTGAAAAATGGCCTACGCCGAGGGTGGCCGTCGGCGTAGCCTGTCTACGCCTAGGGCCAAAGATATGCCGAGGGCTGCCCTCGGCATAGACATCGCTACGCCGACGGCCGCGCTACGCCGAGGGTCGACAGGGTAGGCTGGCCTGGCCAGGCCATACGCCGACGGCCCCGACTTTTGGCCGTCGGCGTATAGCCTGGCCCTCGGCGTAGCCTCCCATTCCTGTAGTGATTTGGAATACAATCAAAGAACTACCAGCAGACAAAGCCCCAGGTCTAGATGACTTCTCTGGCCAGAATTTACCAATCTTGTTGGGAGATATTACAAACGTGTAAACGAGAGAAAGATTTGAGGGAACAAGCCACAACATCGGGCGTTCAGCTCATGTATATTTATATGCAGATTACAGGGAGCCTTGGAAACCAAGGAAAGGATCCTACACCTTATCAATCTAGGCAACTGAATAAACGGCAAGATACAAAAGGTAAGATCCTAGTAATCAACTATACAAGGTAGGGTATTACTTTAACATCCCCCGCAGTCAATGCGTCGGACGAACACATAGGCTGTACCGAAAGTCCAAGAACAACTGGGACGGTAGACCCTTCGTCATGATGTCAGCCAACTGTTGTGAGGATGGCACATGAAGAACCCGAATCTGACCAAGAGACACCTTTTCATGGACAAAATGAATGTCAATCTCGATGTCCTTCGTGCGACGATGTTGGATCAGGTTGGAGGCCATGTAAACTACGCTGACGTTATCACAGAAGACGATAGTCGCGATGCGTAGAGGACGATGAAGCTCGTGAAGAAGCTGACGGAGCCAGCAGCACTCAGTTACAGCATGAGCCACAGCACGGTACTCGGCCTCGGCACTGGAACAAGACACCATGGCCTGGCGCTTAGAGGATCATGACACAAGGTTGTCGCCAAGGTAGACACAATATCCAAAAGTAGAGCGTCGAGTGTCAGGACAACCCGCCCAATCAGCGTCCGAGTATGCAGTGAGTGTTGTAGATGGAGTGGAATGAAGCTACAGACCAAGATCTAGAGTGCCCCGTATGTACCTTAGAATCCTCTTAACCAAGGCGAGATGCGGCTCCCGTGGAGTGCGCATGTACAAGCACGCCTGTTGCACAACATGAGCAATGTCCGGACGTGTCAATGTTAGATACTGAAGAGCGCCAGCGAAACTGCGGTACTCAGTGGGATCAACGACAAGAGGACCATCATCAGCAGAGAGCTTACAACGAGTGTCTATGGGAGTAGAACACGGGTTGCAGTCAAGCATGCCAGCTCGGTGAAGAAGGTCGATGGCATACTGGCGCTGAGATAGTAACATCCCGGAAGACGAGCGAGTGACCGAGATGCCGAGGAAGTAGAACAGATCCCCGAGATCAGTCATGGAGAACTCGCGGTGTAGCATGTCGGTGATGTGTCGAAGAAGACTGTCACTGGAGGCGGTAAGGATGATGTCGTCGACATAAATGAGAAGGTAGGCGAGCTCGTCTCCTCGTCGAAATACGAACAAGGAGGCATCACAGAGTGACGCAACGAACCCGAGACGATACGCGTAGTGTGCGAACCGCTGGTACCAGGCACAAGGAGCCTGCTTGAGGCCGTAGAGAGACTTATGAAGTCTGCACACATGTTGAGGATGAGTCGAGTCGATGAAGCCAGGGGTTGCTCGCAGTAAACCACCTCATCAAGATTTCCATGAAGAAAAGCGTTCTTGACATCAAGCTGATGAATCAGCCAAGAGCAGGAGGCGGCGATACTGAGGACGACACGGAGCGTGGCGGGCTTCACGACGGGGCTGAAAGTCTCATCAAAATCAATGCCTTGCTGTTGTGAGAAACCCCGAACAACCCAGCTGGCCTTGTAGCGAGCTAGACCACCATCTGAAGCAAACTTATGCTTGAATATCCATTTGCCTGAAACAATATTAGCACCAATGGGACGAGGCACAAGTGACCATGTACGGTTATGAATAAGTGCAGAGTACTCGTCATGCATGGCGGAACGCCAGTGCGGGTCCTGGAGTGCTCCCCGGTATGTCTTAGGAATAGGCGAAATAGGAGAATGGATAACAGAAAGGTTCAAACGCTCTTTAGGCTGAATGGAAACACCGCGTTCAGTACGAGTTAACATCGTGTGCGTGTTGACAGCGGGAATGGCACGACCATGTGGAGGAGAAGAGGGTGGGGATGCTGGCATGGCTACAACTGAGGAGGGTGGCTCGGTATCTGGTGGCGAGTTGGGAGAGCTAGCGCGCGAGTCAGGAGAGCTGGCAACAGAAGTGCTAGCGACCGGCGACGTAGCGACATGAGAGGAAGGACACGAGCTAGCAGAGGCCGGTGCATGCATGCAGGAATGCAGGATTGGGACGTGAGAGGCACGGATGTAGTGTGCTATGTGCTAGCCTGTTCAAGAAGAAAATCAAGGGAATCGGCCGGCTGAATAGGCTGTGTATTAGGGAATGGAAAATTATTTTCGTTGAAGACAACGTGTCGGGAAGTGATGACTCGACGAGACAAGATGTCAAGGCAGCGATGGCCGCGGTGACAAGAAGGATATCCTAAGAAGACACACGCAGTTGAGCGAGGAGCGAGTTTGTGAGGGGCCGTGGCGGACTGATTTGGATAACAAAGGCAACCGAAGACCCTGAGGTCGGAATAGGAGGCTGGTTTTTGATAGAGAAGTGTATACGGAATACGAAATCCTAGTGGTTGACACGGGCGACGGTTAACGAGGTAGGCTGCGGTGGCGAGAGCCTTGGCCCAGTAGGACGGGGGCATGTGTGCTTGAAAAAGGAGGGTACGAGTGATGTCATTGAGGGTGCGCAAGGCACGCTCGGCTTTGCCATTTTGTGGGGAAGTATAGGGGCAGGACATACGAAGGTGGATGCCGTTGCGAGTAAAGAATTCAACTAGAGTAGAGTTAACGAACTCAGTACCATTGTCAGTTTGCACAAAGACGATAAATGAGAACATCGGGAGTGTCAGATTTTCGCCGTAGGGGAAAAGTCCACATAAAGTGAGAAAAATCATTAACTATGACAAGGTAATATTTAAAACCAGAATTGCTCGCAACGGGAGAGGTCCACAAATCACAATGGATTAATTGAAACGGAACAACGCAAATAGTTTGAGATCTAGAAAAAGGTAGACGGACGTGCTTGCCAAGTTGACAGGCATGACAAACTGTAGTAGCATTATTACATGGAACAGAAAATTGTCTCGATAATGTAACATAGCGTCACGACCCGGATGTCCTAAGCGGCGATGCCATAGCTCGGTGGAGTCGGCGGAAGCGACGAGGCCGAAGGTGGATGGAGAGCCATGGCTTGTGGAAAACTCGTATAGAAGACCAGGACTACTGACGTATGATCTCGCGCCGGGTTCGAAGGTCCTTGATAGAAAAACCAAACGGGTCATATTCCATAGAAACAGAATTATCAGTAAATTGACGAGTAGAAAGGAGATTTTTTATGATGTCGGGAACTACTAAGACATTGTTTAAAAGAAAGGTGTGGTGTGGGGTAGAGAGGGTAGTGTGACCGGCGGAAGATATAGGTAAAGAGAGACCATTGCCAACGGTGATATGAGAGGGAGAAAACAGGGGGCGGGAGAGGAGATTATACCGGGGTCCGAGACCATGTGGGAAGTGGGCAAGTGGCGCCAGAATCCATAACCCATCCGCCTGCATTGGAGTTGGCAGTGTTGTTCAGAGCCGCGATGAGAGCGGAGCAATCCCATGCTGGTGCGCCGGTGGCGTGATCTCCAACGTCGTACGGGGTGTACGGCATCGTAGGAGGTGGCGGGTTGGAGCCAAACGTCGTGTATGCCTGCTGACCAGGAGGCACCCAGGTGGGCTGGCGCTACTGCAATGGTCCAGTGGGTCGTAGCCCAAGGAGTCCTGGTCTGCTAGGAGAGAAGTTGGGTCCGCCATTGGGCCGCCAAGTGGGCTGCATGTGCTGAGCCTGGCCCGTGTAAGGATTGAAGCAAATCCACGGGCCGGGGAGGCGGGCGTGTGGCCGCGCGTATCACGCGAGTTGCCGGTTCCACCGCGATCGCTACCGCTGCCGCCCGTCTTCTTCTTCCACCAGTGCCCGTTGCCGCCGCCACCACCGCTGCAGTTGCGGCCGTTTTGGTCAGCGTCGGAGGAAGAGCCAGATCCAGTCGTGTTCCCGTAGAAAGCGACCTGAGGCGATGGGTGGCACTACTACACGGTAAGCATTATGGGGCACTTCAAAGTGCCCCTATATATGTTCAAAGTGTCCCTAATTAGCTATTGGGGCAGTTTCAAAACTGCCCCGGATACCTGTGTCCCTAAATGAAATAGGGGCATTTTGATGAAAGTGCCCCAAAATATTTTTAGGGGTACTTTGAAAACTGCCCCAAAAGGTTTTTAGTGGCACTTTAAGATATGCCCCAAAAGGTTTTTAGGGTTACTTTGGAAATTGCCCCAAAAGGTTTTTTGGGACACTTTGAAAACTGCCCCAAAAGGTATTTAGGGGCACTTTGAGATGTGCCCCAAAAGAATTTTAGAGGCAACTCAACAAAATGCCCCAAAATACAATTAGAGGCAGTTTCATAAAATGCCCCAAATCCCATTTAGAGGCAACTAGCAGAATGCCCCAAAACACAATCAGAGACAACTCTAAAATGACCCAAAACACAATTTGAGGCGATTCAGTAAAACACAATTAGAGGCAACATATTTAAATGACTAAATGTATCACAAGGCAATATAAACAACAATGCCTCAATATACCAACAGAGGCAATATAAACAAGCATATGATACAAGGTATCCAATATAAACGGTAGCAAAAGGACACACAAGAGGCAGCACCCAGTGCTGCCGCTGGTAGGGGGAATGCGCGGGGGGAGCAGCTGGGCAAGAGCACTTGCAGCCACACAAGCATCTCGGGCATGTGCAACAGGAGCAGCAGCCACAGTCCGCACACACAACGCCTCACCGGTGGCCGCTGCAGCAATGGCACAACCCTTCCAGTGCTCCAAGGAAGCAGCAGCAGCTCGGCCCCTTGATCTGGATGGTGGAGCCGGCTTCTATGTAGACCTTATATCAACCCCTGAAACAACATACTCAAGTCTGATTGCCTAGCTGAAATGGTGAGGAGGCTGGATCCCAGGTGATGCCTAAAACAGTCGAAACAAATCAAACAAAAATCATTTAGATACAGGTCATGTACTCACCAGTGGGGTTGGAGCAGAATCGTGCCAGTACCTCGAATCAAATATCTTGCTCCCAATTCATGGTGCGTATGTGGATTTTGAATATTTGGTTTCGGCACTCAACTCAGGTATGCCAAATTCCAACTCACAAGGTATAGGAAAGAATATATGAAAACTATGGACCATAGTACTTCGTTTAAATTTGGCAATGATCTTGTAAGATGGTTAATCAAAGTTGAAACTAGAAACGGGGAACATAATAAAATACAACATACGGATCAGCATTTTATTTTACCGAGTAAAATATGCACAATGGATTCATAAATGATATTTGTAAATTTATCTCAGTTTTGTTTCTTGAGATAAGCTGTATGCACACACAAACAACAATATAATGTTTCCATGCGTTGTAGCCTCTATTATTGGGAAAGCATAGTTTCATGTCATAGTAAGTAGAATTCTGAAGATCATAAATCAAGCCAGCATCCCATGAAGATATCGAGGACAATATTCACAAAATGCAATATTTGGTAAAGTTATAGTAACCAGTGAACCACAGGGATTAAATATGAGATTGGATGCAAAGTGTAATCATCTCAAATAACAAAAGAAGAGAATTATAATGAAGCATATAATTATCTAGAACAAAGCAAAAACAATTAAATATAAGCACCCAGGACTATATCAGCCCCCAGAACGCACAAACACACAAACACAGCACACAGACATGCCTAGAAGAATGACGGAATTACCTTTCTCCATGTAAGGTCTTCTGGTCCAAGGGGCTGAGCAGGACTTGAATAGTTAAAATGCCTTGATTACTATGAATGCATCATGAGTAAGAAATAGTCAAAAGGACCAGTTCTTCATAGAAAACATAGTGCACACTTCAAGTAAACAACAAACCTTGACAAGATTAGAATACATTTTCCTAATTATTTTGGCATCGATACTTCGTAGGTACTACACCAGCCAGCCAGGTTGCATAGCATCACTTGATGAAACAAACAGTGCTATCTGCAGAATAAAACAAAAGCACCATTAGTGCTCACTTCATACACATTTCATATTATAGAAAAGTTGGGTTTTCCAAATGCAGCAACACATGATGATGGCCAGTGATGAGAACACAATCCTCATTCTACAGTGAAATCCATGCTAGGGCACGACTGAGAATTACTATGGAAGGTTGGTCTTTTCTGAAGGATAAAATCCATAGGTGATTCAAACTAGGTTGTAGATTTTGACATAATGGGGGTATAAGGTCCTTGCCCTATTAGTTGGCAAATAACATATAACAATGTTTAAAAAAACTGAGATACCAGTCTTAATTATCTATAGGTGAAGATAGGAAAATAAAGACGTATGGGAGTATTATAAGCAATAGTGATAACTGATAACATGACAGAGGTTCTAGATAGTTTATAATAAATAGGAAAAGTATGCCTAAATTTCACTTTAACTAACATAAAAGTGTGGGCTTATTTGGATGGTAGAAGGACAGTTCAGCATATCTCATGCTCTAGTCTTTTTTTCCAGGAGCGTCATAGACTCATAGTTATGAAATTGCCAACTAATCTAACTATGCATGATATTAGAAGAAGAAACAATTTTGTAAGTAAGCTAGGAAACCATGGAAGATGAAACTATCTTGAGTCTTCAGATGAACATAAGCGTTGAGATATTCAGATTGCACTGCATGGAAACTATGTATGTTATACACTTTTCCCCTTGGTCTCAAAAATAATATTGATGAGCTGTGTTTTATTTCACTGGTACACAACATTTTTGCCTTTACTTTCCAATGATTTCGAAGCTGGGCCAATAAGCTAGAAACGTTCTGACTGTCCGACCTTACTCATACAAATTGCTTCAAGAGATATATTAGTTCGATTTAAATGCAGTTATACTATACCTAAAAAACAAGTTTAGATCTGACATATTTTAGCACTCCGTAGGACTGCTTATTTTTTATGCAGGCATGCGTGTTGCTACGTTATAACAACCGTGATGGACACCCGCAGTATTTTCATTTGTAAGCAAGTTAAAGTGTTGCCTTCCTATCTTACTGCCAGCAAATAAGCAAGGCAACGGCAAAAACATTAAAGCTCTTATCTCAAGTTTAAGCTAGGATTTACAAGTATACTAATTAAAGGTGAACTGAACTACCAGGAGCAAATAAGCAAGGCAACGGCAAAAACACTAGAGCTCTTATCTCAAGTCTACGTTGAGATTTACAAGCATACTAATGAAAGGTGAACTGAACTACCAGCAGCAAATAAGCAAGGCAACGGCAACACTAAAGCTCTTATCTCAAGTCTGAGCTGGGATTTACAAACTACATACACTCTCTGACAAATAATTGAAACTAGAGGTTTGCGTAGCCTTTACTAGCTAAACATATAAAACAAACATTCACAGATTCTTCTAGGGGGTAAATGATTTTTCTAGCAGTTCTTGTTCCTTCATATCTCTGTGGAATGAGTGGAAACATTATTGCCCTGCACTTTGCTCCTATAAGATATGCATTATATATGTCCTAATCCAGATCATATGCCACAAAACCAACCGCACAAAAGCACAGATTTAGGTTGTGGTGTAGATTATCCGCAGTGGCATTGATGAAATGCATCCATTTTGAGCAATTACAGGAACATCTTTTTATGAAGTGGGGAAAATATATGAATCAATAGCTCAATAGGCATATAGGTGCAAAGTAAGTATGCAATTATGGGCTTAGACATCACGACTAGCTAGTGTTCTGAAGCAGATAGAAATCGACAGGAGTTTCACTATACCTAGCTATCAATGTTCCTGCACCATCTCTTGTGAATAGTTCTAGCAACAATGATCCTCCAACCGTGCCATCTATGAACTCTGTGGAGTCCACCTCTTTGAACATCACCAATGAATCAATAGTACGATAAAGAGAAGCATGGTAAAATAACCCATAAACTAACCGTGTGCAACAAACTAGCCACTGGTGTGCCTGTGCACAGGGGAAGGAAAGAACAAACACAAAAACAACAAATCCAGAACCAACACCACATGTCAGATACTATCGTAACACATATTCGCATGTACAAGGCCGATACTACCATTGCTAGATAAACCCATGGTTATTAGACATACACAGAAAATATATTCAGCAAAGCAAGGATACTAGCATGGAGGATTAAATACCTAAGATGGAGTATCATCAAAATCAAGCCATGGAGTAACTAAGATATTCTCACTAAACATGTCCAGAAGGACTTCATGAGAGGGAGAGAGAGAGAGAGAGAGATTAAATTACTCCTACTAAACTGACACAATTGGTAAAGGTAGCCTGAACTCGAGTACTGAAGATAAATTTCACAGTTCAATCTGACATGGAATGTATAGATAGCAGTGGAGTAGGATTAAATTAACTTGTGATTTTATTTAGAGTAACTTGTGATTGTATATTGGTACCCAACACTGGAGTAATTACTAATTAGAGCACGTATACATGGACAGCAGTGGACAACAAGTTCTTGAGCGATCGAGGAAATAATTCTACAGGGGGACTACTTCCAGAGTTAACGGAGGGAAAGGGGGGAAAAGTAAACGAACCAAAGAGGAATGCGTCGAGGCTCCTGTTGGGGGAGGTACTCGTAGACGAGGAACTTCTCGTCCTTTTCCACGCAGCACCCCAGCAGCCTCACCAGGTTCCTGTGCTGCAGCTTGGCGATCAGCTCCACCTCATTCCAGAACTCCACCGCGCCGTGCCGCGACCTCGCTGACAGCCACTTCACGGCGATCTCCACCACCTCATCCTCCGTGCCTCACCTTGGCTCGTCAGATCGAGCACCGTCGCCAACACAAAGATTGGAGCTCCACCCTCACCTTGGCTCGTCAGATCGAGCACCGCCGCTGCAGATTTGGCAGACGGTGGAGGAAAAAACACATTTTCAAGTCGACCTCGATGCGGTAGCTCTGTTGGAGAGGGAGGCGACGCGGGCGGTTGAGAGGGGGCAGCGGCGACGCATGCTAGGGAGATAGGGCTGCGGCTATGCGCGCCAGGGAGAGGCGGCAGCGACGCTGCGCGCTAGGGAAAATCTATGTGGAAAAGAACTAAAAAGTATGAAATGTATGGCCAAATTATTGATACCCGAAAAAACAATATGAACTCATACTGGGAGAACACTTGCCTAAGATCAACTTAACTGACATTTGGGTTAGGGGCTCTTCGACAAATTACGGACAGTAACAACAATCATGCACGGCTAGCCTGAAGAACCGTGGGGCAATTCACCCATTTCATGACAAAGTCCTGATACTATGACTCGTTTTTTCAGCAAGGTTTCTGGTTCTACCACTTGTAGAAACAGAACTTTAAGATCTTATGTGCTCTTCATCAATTTCAAATAATATCAGTTCAACTGAACACTTAGACCTGATGCAACAAATGTCCTTGAGGGGGGTCCATATATAACTGTAACAAATAAACAGTTTACGAAAATACTGCCCCTCTGCTTCACAAAATAAATGAGGAATAGTAGAACTATGGTTTTAACAAATTAACTAATTATTTTCTCCAATTGATTTTGGATACCTAATGAGATAGCTGATGGTTTAAATGCCCTGCAAACCAATTTAACTGAATTCAAACACTCGTGCTGATAGGTCAAAGAAGAAGATTTTTTAGGGAAAGAAATAGTTGTTATTAAAAAGGATAAGCGCCATCACAGAAAGATCAAAGTACCATATTCACGAAGAAATCAACCATGAAAACCTGCAAGCACCTAATCACTAAGGTGAAGGTAACACCACGATCTTTGGATCTACAACCCAAGATATGAGAAAAAAGAACACGCATCTCCCATATTTTTCTATTTCTGGACTAATAAAGACAAAACTAACATATTAATTTTATTCTTTGCTTCTAGCAGAAAAAAATTAGGACATTCAATTACAACTCTTTCTCCAAATCTGAAGTTCATAATGATGCAGTTCACAAAAACGCAATATAATAATTAGGATAACGAACTGCACTTCTCTTCTATTTCATCTCAGCATCATGCTACATTGGAAATGGGTCCCAAAGAGAACAGAGACACACCATATCAACACCACAAACAGAATCATCAAACCTACAACAACTACCAGTACCACCAGCTCAAGATTATACTCAATTAACTGAAAAAATGAGAGCTAAATGGAAGATTAATTGTTTTAAGTAATGTCATGGAAAAAATCAGGTATATATATCATGCACTTACAAGGATCCTATTTAACCAATCAATTATCCATTCACGAAAATACCAGCAGCTAGAACCTAATTAGAATAACACCACAGCCATGTACCAGCAACATGACAACACATCACTTGTTCAGGCGATCATCACCATAGTCCTAAACCTGAAACTAACTACAGCTCGTTGGGTGAGTGCAACGGCGGAGCTATGTACAACTCAGGGGGGGGCGGCGGCCCCCCCAGCCCAACGAATTTTTTTTTGGGACTATGTATTAGTTAGGCAAGGTTGGCCCAAATACGACATTCTGGCCCCCCCAGGCCCATACATTCTGGCCCCCCCAGGGCCGAATCTCAACTCCACAGACCAGGGACGAGAGCAGAGCATCTGCTCGCGGTGGCCGACGGGCGACAGGCACATCGCCGCCGCCGCGACGCCGCCCCTCCCCTGCTCGGTCCCCTGCCTCCCCAGTCCCCACATCGCCGTCGCCCGCCTCCCCTCCCCCCATCGACGGACGGCCGGAGGCCCGGAGCACGCGCTGCACGCCCCCGCCCACCCGAACGCGCGGCGACCTAACCTGGGTAGCAACCCGCAACCTACCTTGATTCTTGCTGTTCTTGCCTTAGGAATTTTGTTAGGAATTTTATTTAGTTGTTTGTTGTATTGATACTTGGTAGATCAGCTTGTGAATTGGACTGAAGATGGGAAAAAAGGGCAACATCGCATCATACTTCAAAAGACAAAGAACAGAGAATGTTGAAGAACAGAATTTGCCTCTGCTTCTTGAATTGGAACAGCCACCACCAGAATATCATGCACCACTTCTTGAACTGGAACAGCGGCAGGAAGCACCTGAAGCAAGTGAAGCATCTGCAGGTCCTGTTATATTTCGAGGTATTGAATTTTTGGAGCGAGACCCTGCATTGCATCCACAGATTTGGCGATATCCACCTGATCAAAGAGATCGTGTGCGGAGAGCTTATTTGATGCTTGGTCCAATGCAACCTCGTCTGAAGCATTATGAAGGTTCTGGTAAAAAAGGCCATCAACGTCGCTTCCGATACAATTGGTTCAGTCTTTTCCCATCATGGTTAGAGTACTCGCAAGAGAGTCATCGTGCCTATTGTCTATTTTGCTTTGTTTCCAGCAGAAATATCTTAGCAAAAGATACTAGAGATAACCGAAGGACTTGGCCAAGCTTTACAACTAAGATCACAAGACATTGTAAATGCTGTTCGTCTAGTATCTGCTACAAAAGAGTGTCTTCTTCAGTTGAGATCAGATGAAGGTTGGGAACAATTCTTCTTCACAGTTGTTGATTTTTGTGTAGAGCATGGCACCACGATTCCGGACATGGGGGAAACTTATATCATGCGTGGAGGTCGAGCACGGCATCAACCTGATCATTTCACTAAGGAGCAATATTTTCGAGTGGAGATATTCCGTGCAACTATTGATTGCCAGCTACATGAATTGGATCGCAGGTTCAGTGAGAAGATAATGGATCTTCTATCCACCAGTGCTACTCTAATTCCTAGAAACAGATTTAAGTCTTTTAAAGGCAGTGATATATGTGAGTTAGTAAAGAAGTACTACCCCGCAGATTTTACTCAACAAGACCGCTATGGATTAGAACAACAGCTGAAACCCTTTGTTATTGATGCTTCTAATGATGAAGAGTTGAAAAATATCTCAACCTTGACAGACCTTTGCCATTGCCTTGTTGAGACGGGAAGAGATGCTATCTACAATCTGATTGTCAGATTACTCCGTCTACTTGTAACTCTTCCAGTTTCTACAGCAAGCGCAGAACGTGCATTTTCAAGTTTGAAGATCATCAAGACAAGGCTGCGTAATAAAATGGGAGATGTGAATCTTGCTAATAATTTGGTAGTTCACATAGAGCGTGAAATTGCGGAGAAGTATGATTTTGAGTCTGTTTTAACAGAATTTAAGAGGAAGGGTGATCGGAAAGCTGATCTTTAGTGCCTCCATGGACCATGTGATTTCGTCAAGGCAGACAAGGCTCGGTATGATCAAATAGTAGTGTAGTTACTTCTAGTTCCATTTTGCTGTAGTCTCTAGCATATACGTATATATATATATCAGTATGTGATGTTGTCTCATATGTATTTTGCAACCAATGTGGCCAATATCAATATATATTTGTCTCAAATCTGCATATTCAATTTTTTTCCCCATTGTTCCAGTTTTTTGTGTTCTTTCGCCCCCCCAACTTTTTTTTCAAGCTCCGCCACTGGGTGAGTGCACAAGAGAGATTGAAGGGAGAAGAAATAGCTCACAGTAGTAGTTCTAGCCGTGGATGAAGCCATCGAGGTCGCTGAAGAAGAGGGGAGGGAAGCCCAAGCCCCACGGCTAGGGTTTCGCGGGCACGCGCGCTTGAGTGATGTAGGGTGGCGCTGAGGCATGGATCCAGCGAAGGGGTCCATGGCGGCGTCGCGCCGGGGCGCCGGTATCGGCGGGAGGCAGCCGGAGGCGGCCTGGCCGCGATCTGCGCATCGGATGCAAGGGAGAAGCTAGGGTTTGGCGACGAGGTCGCGGCCGCGCGGCGTCCATCACGAGGCGGTGGTCTGGGTCGTGGGTGAGAAGAGGAGTCGCGGAGGAGAAGATGGACGACGCCGGTTCCAGGTCACCGGTGCTAGAGGAGACGGATCGCGGCGGCGCTAGGATCGCCGGTGCTTAGGACCTCCTCCATGGTCACCGCCTCACCGGTGCTCTGGTGAGTTCGCTCGACCTGGGGAAATTATGGGAGCAGAAAAGTCAACGCGGCCATCCTTATTTTCGCGGCCCACCAATTTTCCGCGCGAGGCCGTTTTCTTCTCGGCCCATCGCACACGGGACGGGAGGCCCACTAGAAAAAGTAAAACAAAATCTCCGGTGAGTTCATCGGGAAAGTGTGTCTCGTGGACGGAGGCGACGGCACCGACGCTGACCTAGGGACGCCGACGGACGCCACCGACGGAGACAAGAGGGCCTTCTCTCCGGTGAGTTCCTCCCTTGCCTCTTCCCCTATCCTCCCCTCCATAGGGTTTCTCCATATTCCTCTAGTCCTCCTTCTCCTCGTTGGTTGCGGCCGCCACAGACGTAGCACCGGCGGTGGCCCGCAACATCACCATCGTCCACCCTCGTCTTTGTCAGTCATGTCAGGCGAGTCGAGCTCCGTGCCATCCTCCCCGCCAGTGCGCTGGTTTCCCCAGTCGTCCACCTCCCATCCTCTGGTCTGGTTCTTTGGACTCTAGGTAGAGAAGAGCGAGCGCTTTGTGCCCTCCGTTTCTTGATGTTATGTAGGTCAATTTCTGCAAGGACTAGTTCTAAGCACTCAGAATTAGTTGTCCTGGTAAGTGGAAAAGAGAAAGTAAGCAGCTAGACGATCTCTGGTGTCTACATCCCCATCAGATCTTGCAGATCTGGGTAGATGATCACCTGCAGATTTTGATGAACGATCTATGGTATCTGCATTTCTAACAGACCTTGCAGATCACGGTTTGTCTGACATTTCTACTTATTATGCATCACTGTATTGCTTCTTGTTAAGTAGGCGGGTAATAAAACTTGATTAGTACAAAAAAAAGGTGAGGACTAGTAGTACATCTGCTTTGCTGAGACCAATAAAAAAGCAGTAGGGCACACATGGTTTAGAGAAACGATGTTTTTAGCCTGAAGTGTGGAGAGTTCCAAGCAGTCTACTTTCTTTCTGGTTTCTGATACTAGTTTCCAATAACCTAATACTAGTATCCCTTGTTATTTCTGTCAATTGATACCACTGAGTATTTTGTCATGTTGGTTCCTACAAATTTAGTCCATCAAGTGTTATTGGTTTGATGCGTTTTCCTCTAAACAAGTGACATGATATGATATTACAATAGAAATTTGACAAAGGCTCGCCATGTACTATCTACGTTTCCAACAATAACAATAGTGGCTTCAATACGAACCATCCCGAGCTTCCAATTTAGTCATGTTTATTTTCTCTGTCCCCTACATTCCCTTTGTTGTAGTATTTGAGCGCACTCCAAATGTTATTGCTATCCGTTTTCCTCGAGAAGTTACAAAGGTTCACTTTGAACATTCACTTGACTATCCACTTATAAAAAATCTCTTCATTTGACTTGCATTATCATTGGAAATATTTAACATACTTCAAATTGTATATATCTGAACTAATTCAACTATGGCTTCGTAGCAACGCACATACTCTTTGCTATTTAGTTATTAATTAGTGTTGTTTTGGGGTTCGTTGGCTCATCTTTTAAACCATGTTGGTTGTTTGTGGTGCATTTTTTATTTGCAGGTTGTCAGGAGTAGGCTCTGTCGTTTGCTCATCTGCTCTACATCGGCGGTGAGCCGCTCCCGTTTGGCCATCACTACGGCCATAGCGCCACTCTTCACGTCAAAGCTGACGACCGGTATTATTCACCGGTATTTCAAAATTAATTGCCACAAGTAAGTTCAGTCAATAAGCTCTAGCATGTTGATAAATAGAAACATCCACCGCTACTTCCAAATTAATCGCCACAGGTAAATTTAGTCAATTAACTCTAGCATGTTGATATATAGTTGGAAAATAACCAGCTTTTCTGGGTGCGAAAACTTCCCAGAGACAGCAAGGTTTACTCTGAAAATACAGTACACGCCTGGGCATTCTTGCCTGGTTCCTTTTTAGTTGATTTTGAGTGATTGTAGTGTAATGCTTAAGAGAATATTTCATCTTCCTTTCTATCTTGATATTTTCTACGTAGACTGGCCCTTTTCTGAACTATACATTTTTACTGTAATTCATATATCTTTCTGTTTTTGCATCGCTATTGACCTCAAGTTCATTATCATGACCTGGAAGATACATGTATGATAGATATCACCATTTAGGATTTTTCTTAGTGAATGCGCCTCATTAAATTTTTCGTAATGTTGGCTGCATGTGAAGAAATCAGATTATATTTTCTTTTGTTACTCTGTGTTTCCTTTATTAGTCTTAGAAGATTTAAAATGAAGTTGTGATATGATCGCCGGTAGCTAGGTAGCATGAGCTAGCGGAGTAAGTGCCAGAAGTTGTCCATTTCCATACCAGCCTATCTGGAAAGTCAGTGAGGGGGGTGGCATGGATCAGGTGCCACAGCTGAAGATACTGTCCAATCTCATGCACTCCAAGCACGCCTTGGATGTCCCTTGCCCAGCTGTTCCCTTGTAGCCCATCAGCCACCGTCCTGATGTTGCGTCGCCTCTTGGGGATGCACATGTAGAGCAAGGGCGCAATCTCCTTGATAGCCCTGCCGTTGACCCACCGATCCTCCCAGAACAGGGCCTTCTGCCCATTGCCGATGCACATGATTGTCGACGCAAAGAAGAGTGCGCGTTCCTCCTCAGAGAACTGCAGGTCCAGGCCACTCCAAGCTCTGCCGTCATCCGTGCGGGATAGCCATAGCCATCGGAGTCTAAGGGCAAGCCCGGCACGCCCTATGTCCTGGACGCCAAGGCCGCCAAAGGACAAGGGCCGGCACACACGGCTCCAATTGACGTGGCAGTGGCCGCCATTGGCCGCGGCACGTCCAGCCCAGAGGAAGCCACGCTTGATCTTCTCAATCATTTTCAGCGATTTCTTCGGTGGCGCGTAGACCAGCAGCTGTTGGATGGGGATGGCGCAGAGAACGGACTTGACCATTGCAAGGCGCCCTGCCTTGTTCATGAGCCCAGCCTTCCACGTTGGCAAGCGGCCGGCAATGCTGTCGATGATAGGTTGGATCTGGGCAGCAGTCGGTCGTCTGATTGTCAGCGGGATGCCAAGGTAGGTGATGGGAAGGGGCGCCACCGGGCAGCCGAGGCGCTCAGCGGTCAGCGTGGTTTCCTCCGGGGTGCAGCGCAGCGGCGTGGCCGAGCTCTTGGTGAAGTTGACGCGGAGGCCAGATGAGTGACCGAACAGGTTGAGGATCTCTCTGACAGCCGTGGCATCTGCAGCTGATGGGTGGCAAAAGAGCACAACGTCATCGGCGTACAGGGATATGGGCGGAATCCACTTCCTGGGGTGCAATCTCTGCATGATTCCCAGCTCGACCGCGCGCTTGAAGAGCCTGCTAAGGATGTCAATGGCGAGGACGAACAGTTGGGGCGATAGCGGGTCTCCCTGACGCAGCCCACGTCGGTGCCACACCGGCGGCCCTGGCTCCCCATTTAGGAGGATGCGCGTGCTCGCGGATGATAGGAGGATGGAGAGCCACTCTAGGAATCTGTCCCCAAACCCATACTGCTTCAAGGCCTCGAATAAGAATGGCCATGAGAGGGAGTCAAAAGCCTTTGCCATGTCCAGCTTGAGCAGGATCCTTGGCGCGCCCAATTGATGTAGCAGCCTCGCAGATTGCCTCACTAGGACAAAGTTGTCGTGGAGGCTTCTTCCCGCGATGAACGCGTTCTGGTTGTTGCTGACGAGATCGTCAAGCCTGGGAGCAAGCCTTAGGGACAGGACTTTGGCAAAGATCTTGGCGACGAGGTGAATCAGGCTGATCGGGCGATAATCAGCGACCTGGCTTGCGTCATCACGTTTAGGCAGCAGAGTGAGAAGGGCCTGATTCAGCTTGCTGAAGCCACGGCCACGCAAATCGAACAGCTGCTGAAAAACGTCAACGAAGTCTTGCTTAACCGTGGGCCAGCATGCGCGGAGAAACTCCGCAGTGAAGCCGTTCGGCCCCGGAGTCTTGCGCGCCGGCAGCCGCTTCACCGCGCCCTAGATTTCATCGGCACCAAAAGGCTCATCGATGTGGCTCAGGTCCTGGGGCTCGATCAGGTTTGAGAGGTCCAGCGTGTGCTCCCGGTGAACAGCCGTGCCAAGGAGTGCGTCAAAGTGCGTAAAAAATGCCTCCGCCATGTCCTCGTGCGAGGTGAGCACCTGATCATCCGTGGTGATGCTGAATATCCTGTTCTTCTGCCTCCTAAAAGTGCATTGCCGATGGTAGAAGGAGGTATTGGCATCTCCTTCCTTGAGGTAGGAAGCGGGCGCGTTGCCGGGCGATCGTTCGGTCTAGGGAAGCAAGACCTAGGTAGGCAACCTTGAGCTGTTTGCGAAACTGCTCTTCGTGGGCCGTGAGCACTCTGTCCTCCTGAGCTTTGTCAAATCGCAGCATGAGCTCGCGCGAGATAGCCATCTTGTCCCGGACATTTCCAACAGAGCGTGCGCTCCAGCTCGTGAGTTTGCGCGCGGTGGCCTGCATCCGTAGTCGCAGCCGTTGGAAGGGGTCCACGTCCCATACTGAGTTCCACGCCTCAGTCACAACTTCCTGGAAGCCATCAAGGCGCAACCAGAAGTCCTCGAAGTGGAATCGCCTGTGGGCAGCAGGCATGGGGGAGCAGTCCAACAGCAAGGGACTATGGTCAGAAACAACCGATGCGAGGCATCTGAGGTGGCATTCCCTCTGCAGCTCCTCCCAGTCAGCGGTGCAGAGCACACGGTCAAGGTGAACAAGCGTCGGAGGAGACTGCTCATTCGACCAAGTGTAGCGGCGCCCGTTCAAGTAGACTTCCTTGAGCAGCAGGTCATTGATGAGGCGTCGAAATTTGCCCATCATTCTCCGGTTCAGGTTGCCATTGTTTTTATCTTCCGCGCGATAGATGAGATTGAAATCTCCACATAGCATCCATGGCCCTTGGCAATCAGCCCTAACGTCACGCAACTCCTGGAGGAAATTGATCTTGTCGTCCTCCTCTTGCGGGCCGTAAACCACCGAGATCCACCAGGGAGTGTTGGTGCCCATGGAGACCTTGGCGGTAATGGCATTCGTGGTGAACATTGGGTCCGTGATGGACACGTCCCTGCTAGTATGTGTAGTCATCGAATTCGGAGCCAAGAGTTTCTAAGACAATGGAAGAGTAGATCAAGTTCATCTTTGTTTCTTGAAGGCATACAATGGATGCATTAGCAGTGTCGATCAGCGATCTAATGGCCAGGCGTCTAGCACGCGCGTTGAGCCCCCTAACATTCCAGATAGCGATACGTAAGCCGTGATCCATGAAAGAGTGGTCGACGGCAAAGCACAGGCCAGAACCGATCACTCGCATGCAACGTCGACAGCCAAGGACACTGGCGAAGGGGCGGCGGTGGCTGGGATCTGCTGGTCCACCAGTGCAGCGATAGCCGTCAGGACTGCAAGCGGGATAGGCGCAGCGAACACGTGATCGTATGCGGCCATCTCTGCGGCAGAAATGGCCTGATCCACACCGACGATGCCCAAGGTTCGTAGGACCTGGGTCTGGGCCCTGCGCTCAGCCGTGGGTGGTGCACCATTGCATGCAGCGGTAGCCGATCTTCCGCGACGAGGGGTAAAGTTCAGGGGCTGCCGGCGTGATTTCCTCCCAGGGGTTGGCATGGCAGCATCAAGGTGCTTGGTTGCAGCTTTGAGGAAGTCTCCTAGGGTCCACTGCTGTGGCAGCGCTGCGACATTGTTCCTGGAGCGGCGCAGCGTAATTGGCGGCGACGCGAAGCGGCTTGGCGCAGATCGCAGCGCAGCACGGTCGTCAGTTGGTGGAGTTGGCGTTGTGGGCCTTTGGGGCAGCTGGGCTTGGGGCTGGGGCTGGTGGGCTTGCTGGGCTTCCGTATCCCGAGCTGGAGAGGACGGCCCAGACAAGGACGGCCCAGGCGAGGCAGCTTCAGCAGGAGTCGCATCTGCAGGAGTCGTGTCTAGGTGCACGGTCGCTGCCACCTGGATCCCCTTTGAAGTTTCCATGCAAGGATTGGGCATGGGAACGTTGGCAGGTTCTTGGCAGGTAGCAGCCTCGCTTTGCCCCGACATGGAATCGGCATTGGGAGCAGGATCAGCCAGCAGAGAGTCAGGTACTATGATGTCCAAAGAGAAGGAGGCGTCTCTGTGTGAACAGGCGTTGGTCTTGTCAGGGGTGGCCCACTCCTGGCTGTCGGGAGGCGCAGCTGGCGAAGCAGAATTCGCAGCGATCGGCGACCTGGTCGCGTGCGGATCCACCGTCTCGTCCTCTTGTGCTGGGCTGGGCTGATCGGCCAATGGGCGCGTGCCAGCTGGGGTTCCAGGATGTTCTACATGCCTCGGATCCGCTGCGGTCGTGGCTACCGCGGTCGCAACGTCAGCGCGGGTCGTGGTGGGCCCCTGCGGCTGGTCCTTCCTGCGCCATTCCAGCCTTCCACGTTGTGCTAGGCGACGAGGGTGACGTGGCTGGCGCCGCCTTTCCTGACCGGGCCATGCATCCATGGTGCGCCACTGCGCGACGGCGGCGGAGGCGGCCCGCGAGCGGCGGCGTCGCGCCGCGCGGCGCAGAACAGCGGCGAGATCAGGCCGCGCTCCATGCAGAGGCCGTCGGCACGCGTCTGGGTGCAGTCCATGGCCCAGGCAGGCTCGTCCAGTGCCATGGCATCCGCGCGTCCAGCGGGAGGGGCAGCGTCGGCGTCGGGGCGGCGACGTTTGCGGCAGCGGCGGCGAGGGCCACGCCGCGCGGCCCGCTCAGAGCCCTCGGCGTCCTTGTCAGCGTCGCTGTTGTCACCCGGCGGGTCATCGGCGGCACCAGGCCGCGGAGCGTCGATGTCTTCCGGCGTGATCCTGATCGTTATGGGGTACGTGAGCGTCCTTATGGTTGGCGGCGCCGTCGGGCTGCGCGCGGGAATGATCTCGACGACCTCGAGGATGGCTTGCCGACGGATGGTGGAGGGGTCGTGGGTGCGGGCGGTGAGCCGAAAAACAGCCATGTCGGCCCGGGAGCGCGTGCCAGGATGGATCCTCTCCACCCAGCAACTATCTCCCAGCAACGATTCCGCCGTGGAGACGTTCCAGGCCTGCGCGGGGATGCCACGGAGCTCCAGCTCGACGCGGTGCTCAAACCTGCC
The DNA here is from genome assembly GCA_030979885.1 of Lolium multiflorum. NCBI lineage: Eukaryota > Viridiplantae > Streptophyta > Magnoliopsida > Poales > Poaceae > Lolium > Lolium multiflorum. The sequence goes on along the minus strand of CM061750.1, from coordinate 130,313,049 downwards.
GCAGCCGGCGTGCGCCAGTTTGCACCAAGGACGGACGGTGAGCGAGAAGCTAGCGTTGCCGATGAAGTGGTCGCCTGACAGCCTGTCTTTGAGCTCTTGGGTGGCGAAGATGATGAGGAACTCCTCCGGGTGGTGGAGATGGACGGTAAAGTCGCCGGCTTGGAGGCTGAAGCTGGCCATGAGCACGTCCGCCACCTGGTCAGCGGAGACGGTCGGCCTCGTTCCAGTGATGGAGGCGACCATCGCGCGCCGCAGGACGGCCTCCGCCTGCTCCATCTCAACGCTGTGCGAGAGGATGACACGCACCGGACCCGTAGGATCAACAGTGTGTGCCGTCGTCGTCGAGGCTGGGATGCGCACTGGACCCAGAGGATCGACGGTGCGCACCAGCAGCAAGGGTTGCTGCGGAGGAGGAGGTGGAGGCGGTGCGGCTGTGGTGACGAGCGCGGTCGACGTCGGCTGGGGCGGGGGCGGAGGTGGCGGCGGCGCGGCCGGTGCAGTGCGGCGGCGTTGAGGTGGGCCTTCTTCTCTTGGCGGCGGGCGGGCACGGGCGCGGTCGTAGGCGCGTTGCTCAGGCGTGCAGTCTCTGCTGCCGTGGCCGGAGAGGAGGCAGCGGCGACACCGCACCTCGTTGGTGCAGCCGCGGACAGGGTGTCCTGGCTCCAGGCACCTGAAGCAGAGGCCGCCCTCCAGCTCAGGAGAAGGGCTGCGGCGACGCGGTGCGCGGTCTCCGGCGGCGGCGGCGCGGCCGTGGGCGACGCGGCGGCGCGGCCCACATGCGGCCCTCGAGGCGCGGCCGCGGTGCACGCGGTGCACCTCGAGCGGGGGCCGACGGGTGGAGGCCGGCGCGCGAGGGCAGCCGGGCGGTTTCGGTGAGGTGGCGGCGGCGTGGCGCGGCGCGGGCGCGCGTCGCAGCCCGCGAGCTGGAAGCAGAGAAGTCGTCGGAGATCCAGCGCTCCTGGCGGCGATGGCCGCGACCACCACAGCTGTCGCCGGACGACATGACGCCGGGGAGGCGCCGGCCAGGGAGGAGGAGGAGGGGGAGGGAGGCTTACCGGCGGCGGCGGCGGAGCTAGAGGTGGGAGGTGGGTGGGAGCGCAGGCGTGCGTCTAGAATCGTGCAGGATATACGATATAAATGTACAAATATTGAAGAGTGAACAATTTTTGAGCTTATGTGGAATGTATGCAATTTTGGATGCATCGTATATAAATGAATTCTGTTACATTATTGAAGATTGAATAGTTTTTGAGTTTATATTGAATGTATGCAATTTTCTGGAGGCATTGTATATAAAAATAAATTCTGGTTATATAATTTTTTTAATTCGTAAGAACTTAGTAGTGACAGAAAATACAATGTGGTTGTCATTGGTACGGATATTGCAGTGATGGGCAAGACGATTAAGCCTGTCATTGATAACATTACCAGTGACGGGCATTTTGCATGTCACTAGTAACCTTTTACCAGTGACTGCATACTAGTGACGGGCAAGCTGGTAAGGCAAAAGGGGTAAGCATTTCTTAGTGTGGTTTGTAGGAATTTAAGTGTTTGAATTATCTGTTTTTATTACCAGATGTTTATGCATGTTGTTTCAGTAGTTTTGACATAATTTGATGTTGTTTAGTAGGCAATCATATTATTTATAACTGAGCACTTAAATTTTTTGTTGTTCCGTCTACAGAATTTGGGGCACTTGTCAAACTGCCCCAATAGATATATATCAATTGGGGCACTTCTCTAAACTGCCCCAATAGATATATACCAATTGGGGCACTTCTCCAAACTGCCCCAATAGGTATATATCAATTGGGGTACTTCTCCAAACTGCCCCAATAGGTATATACCAATTGGGGCACTTCTCCAAACTACCCCAATAGGTAAGGCATTAGAGTCATTTTGGCCAAAGTGCCTCTAAAGGGGGTATTTAGGGGCACTTTAAAAAGTGCCCCAGGGCAAAGTGCCCCTACAGCCCTACCGTGTAGTAGTGTGGGCGGGATGGCCGAGCTGAGTCTCGCGGAGCAGGAGGAGGGACTGGGTCTGCAAGAACGTAGGCACGGGAACCTGCATGGTAACCAGAGTCGTGATGTCGGCGAAGCGAGGGTTCAGACCACGAAGGCAGTTGAGAACCAACGTCTGGTCGGTCACCGGTTGGCCGACGTCGCGACGAGCATTCGAAAGCGACTTGAGCCGGTGGCAGTAGGCGGTGATGGAGAGGTCACCCTGCGTAATTGCGTGGAACTCCGCCTCGAGGTAGACAGCGCGAGTCATCTGAGGAAGAGGCCGTCTGGTTCTCTCCCGTGATGATGTCAAGGATTTCCTCGCTGATGGAGCCATAGAGCCATGAGCGGACGACGAAGTCCTAACGGTTCCACTCGGCGTTGCGCTCGGCGGCCGGAGTGTTGGCAGCGACGTGGCCGGTGAGATCATACCGGCCGAAGTAGACGCCGATGAGCATGCGCCATTTGGAGTAGTTGGAGGACTTGAGGTCGAGGACGACGGGAACATGGGTCTTGACGCTGGCGATGTTGACCGCGAGACACGCCGGCGAGATGGCCGGGACGACGGCGTTGGTGAGGGCCGGGGCGGTGTCGGAGAGCTGAGCAGGAGAGCTCATGACGTTGAGGGTAGACGAGGTCTAGGCAGGGCCGCTCATGGTGGAGGTGCGGAAGCTAGATTGGATCGGAAGATGTGTTTAGGCTGATACCATACAGACGTGTAAACCAGAGAAAGATTTGAGGGAACAAGCCACAACATCGGTCGTTCAGCTCATGTATATTTATCTGCAGATTACAGGGAGCCTTGGAAACCAAGGAAAGGATCCTACGCCGTATCAATCTAGGCAACTGAATAAACGGCAAGATACAAAAGGTAAGATCCTAGTAATCAGCTATACAAGGTAGGGTATTACTTTAACAGATATCAAGAATGATAGTATTATGGCAGCAATCTGGCAATTCACTATGGAACATGGTGGATATTTTTATTTGCTCAATCAATCTTATATCACACTTCGGCGTAAGAAAGAACGAGCAGTGGACATTGCAGACTTTCGTCCTATCAGTCTAGTGCACGGAGTGGCAAAAATCTTCTCAAAAGCATTGGCTTGCAGGCTTGCACCATACATTGATCTCTTGATCGCAGTGAACCAAAGTGCACTCATTAGAGGGCGTTCTATGCATGACAAATTGATGCTTGTCAGTTAATTAGTAAAAGCACTACACAAAAGGCGGGTGCCTGTGCTGTTCTTAAAACTTGACATAGCAAGAGCATTTGACTCTTTCATGACCTTTCCTTCAGGTTATGCAGCGAACTGGCTTTGGTCCAAAGTGTAGATCTTTGGTGGCTGCTCTTCTAGCAACGGTAAGTACTGGTGCCTTAGTTAATGGAAGTCTATGTGATCGTATCTGGCATGGTAAGATGCTACGGCATGGTACTTATCGCTGCTGTTTTTGGTTGATGTGAGTTGGTGAATTGTCACCCCCTTCATCCCTCTGTAGGTTTAGCGAGGTGGCTTCGAGTTTGATCTGTTGTATTGCACTTGTAAGGTGTTGTGAATAATCTAATAAAAAAGGTCATGTGCATCCTTTGGATGCAGAAGCTGGGACGATATTTCCCCCATTTCGAAAAAAAAAACTTATCGCTGCTGTTATTTTTGCAAATGATGAACGTTCTGAATGCACTGGTCATAAAGCAGAGGGAAGGTTTTCATTTTTCAGAGCCTTCAGAGTTGGGGAGTGAAGCACGGGCTATATGACGCAACAATATTTGTCAGGCCACTATCCGCTGAACTGGAAGCAGCTAAATCACTGTTGGATCTTTTGGAGAAGTGCTGGTCTGGTCTGTAATATGAGTAAATGTGTGATTGCTTCAGTTTTCTGCGCTAACATTGACCTTACAGAAGCAACGGCACCATTTAATGTCAGTTGGGAAGCTTTCCTTATCTTCGACTGACACTGTCTTTGAAGGCGCTTACAAAAAATGGATATGCAGTTATTGATTGATAAGATTGCAAGAAAACTTACAACATGTCGCACCCTAACAGGCATTGCTTAGTTGCCTGGGAAGTGTGCAAACCACAAAATTTTGGAGGGCTTGGTATTCACAATCTTAGTTATCTAAGTGCTGCTTTAAGAATGAGGTGGATATGGGTTGACAGCGAAGGATCTGCTAGGGCATAGCATGGTTTGGGTTTCCCAATTAACAAAATTGCAGAAGAATTGTTCCAGACAGCATGCAAGTGCATTTTGGGCACAGGAAACATATGGAGTGATGGAAAACATATGGACTGATGGAAGAAGCCCAGCACAAAATGCTCTGACACTAGTAAAATTTGTAGGAGGGCGTGGAACCAAAAAACATACTGTCGCTGAACCGTTGCTGAGACAATTAGTGGTTTGCAGATATTAAAGGAGCTCCAAGTGTGCTAGTCATAACTGAATTTGTTAATCTGTGGACTGTGATTCAGGCTCAACCTCCCTTATCTGCAATACGATGACACATTTGTGTGGCGCCTGACCGCTAATGAATGGTAGTCTGCTTCTTCAGCATACAATGCTTTTATCTATGGGACAATGGAAGCAGACTATGCACAGACTCTTTGGAAAAATTGCGCTCCTCTCAAGGAAAAACTTTTCATCTGGCTAGCTCTAAGAAATAAATGTTAGTCAACAGATAGGCTGTAGCGAAGATGGTTCGACCATTTGCCTAAGTTCACCTTCTAAGAGCAATTTCAATAGTATAGCCAACTGTTGGCTATAACAAGATGCCAATCATATCATATAATAATGTATAATAGTTATTATGAATAACTACTTTACTAACAAATGGCCCACCTTTCACTAAAGTTTAAGACGTGAAGAGTATTTAGAATTTCACCTCTTCTCTCTCTCCCCTCTCTCCTCCAACTCATCTAAGATATATTATTTAATGTCTTATAGCCAGCTGACTGGACTCTATTGTACTTGCTCTAAGACCAAGTCCTAGAAACAATGAATCACCTAATTACCCAATGTCCATTCTCTCGAGAATTCTGGTTCTGGTTCTGTTAGAATAGAGGAGTGACTGGCATGGTCCCAAATCCTCAACGAACTGCCAAGGATTGGTGGTTGTCGCAAAGGATGCGAGCCTCGGGGGATAGTGGCAAAGAGCTATTGTGGAGATGCGAAAGTTGTGGCTGGAAATAAATGCTAGTACTTTCTATATACTAGAGTACAACGCTCCTGCAAGCAGTGCACTCACTAATTGACGAATTAACGATGTGGGAAAAATCAAAAATGAAAGTAGAACAGGGGGATGAGTTGCGTGTGTTGTAAGAGCAGGTCTAAGACCCCCTAAATTTCTGTCCGTAACACGAGCAGAGGGCCCTGTATTAGATTTCGATCGGCCAAAAACTCGTCCGAGCTAGCAGACCTCGTATCCCTAAATTGTAAAAGGGCATATTCCTAGAATATGTCAAATCAAATTTTTTTTCTTTTTTTTCTTCTTCTCCCTCCTCTCCTTCTTCCTCCTCCAGCCACTCCCGAAAACGCACACTCTCTTCTTCCACTCCTCGTTATCTCCCATGAACGCCTAAACGCCAAAGCAATCAAGCCGATGATGGCACGCCCGCCACAGAAAGCGGGCCGCTCCCTGGCTTCCGCGATGCCGCCGCCACGCCTCCTCCTCCTGCTCGCCATGGTGGCGTGCGCCGCGGCGGCCACAATGCCCCCCGCGTCCCCGCCGGTGGCGCGCACCTTGGAGGTGCAGGCGGAGATCGACGCGCTCCTCGCCTTCCGCGTCGCGCTCAGCGACCCCTACGCCGCCATGTCCGGCTGGGACGCCGCCTCCCGCTCTGCGCCCTGCTCCTAGCGCGACGTCGCCTGCTCGCCCACCGGCGCCGCCGGCCGCGTCGTCGAGCTGCAGCTCCCGCGCCTCCGCCTCGCGGGCCCCATCTCCCCGGCGCTCGCATCCCTCCGCTACCTCCAGAAGCTCAGCCTCCGCTCCAAGGCCGGTGCAAGGCATGGCGCGATTGGGTGCGTGCAGGATCTCGATCTGGCGCGATTGGGTGCGTGCAGGAGAGTCAACGAGGCGGAAGCAGTTGCGATTTCCTGAAAGTAGCCAAAACTGTAAAAATTCGATACGGGGGGCTGATTTACGGGATCTGCTAGACGGCCGGGTGGAGCTCTACCCCGTATATCGGCGATTATTTTACGGGGTTGGGCCTTTTAGGGAGTCCGTTAGACATGCTCTAACTGTTGTAAGCTCCAAATCTGTGAAACCTTTGTTCAATCTTAATTGAATGACATGCAACCATTGGTTGCCTGTTCTTGAGAAAAAGAAGAATTTCTTTGTCGATTCATACTATCGATTCATAAGAAGAAGGAATATTATGAAGGCCAGATTTGTGGACTGGCTAAAAAAGGTTCGAGTCTCCGTGATGCTGAGAGATCTGCTTGGCGTTCTGGGCTTGGTATGCATGTGGGGGCGGCAGCACCAGAGAAAGTTCAGAGTCTTACCTCTCAGGATGAAAACCCAAGGTCTAGCCTTAGCTGGTTGTGTCTGGCAATAATCTTATTGGAGACATTGTTTCGAGAGTGGAGACTATCTTCAGGATGAAAACCAAAGATTTTTGGTCGGACGATGACGGCGCTGGGCACTGTTCTTTTTTTGGAGGCGGCGTTTTTGGAGAGTCTGTACTTCAGGTGTGACATGTCACAGTGGTGGTTGTATTGCTGTTGCTAGGCCTAGAAGGCTGTAGCTGGACTTTTATTTCTTAGTTTTCTTTAATATTTTTTGGTTGTGTGTGCACTACTGCCACTAGAGTGGGACGTTATTGCAGAGGCTGGGTGTAATTGGTATCTTTTAATATTAATATATTCCCTTTATCTATAAAAATAAGATCAATGTTTACTGTGCATTGTTTGTCTCTAAAACTTCTGAAATTAGTAGGAAAGCCCAGGTGTTGGACAAACTTTACTTTTTGTTAAATCTTAATAGGGCGATATGCTGTAACTCCCGTCTGGAATCTGGTACACGTATAAGAGCCATATGCCCATATGTACTTGTTCACTTGTTTGATTTCCTGATTTATTCTTTAGAATAATAGTGACATGAGCTTTGCAATGTTGCTAATTCAGGCATGAAGTGCGCAGCTACAGAGTAGAGTAGCATGTACGAGTAGCAGCCTACGGTTTGCAACCTTCAGATTTGCAGTTTGCAACACTAAACTTAAGCTTGCAACCTTCACAACTGGTTCGGTACACCTCCTTTGCCAAATCTTATTACAGTCAACTTAGTAACATTTTCACGGACTAACCCCTCCTCGAAATAAAAAAATCTCTTTGGTGAAAATGTTCTAGAGAAACAGCAAAAAAGAACTCACTGAATATGAGACAAGCTACCCATCTAACTAGTAACTACCCAGAGAATGTCGTTGCCACTAGAATTAGTTGACGTACATTTGTGTAGTACCTACTAGCTACTAGACAGAAGAGTTGATGTAGCATGGGCTTGGTTGATTTAGACCACACCATGCACCCCTAGAGCTACTGTTATACCTGATGGGTAGCTAGGGAAGGTTGACAGGGAGCTGAAGACAGGGATGGAGTTTTTTTTTATGGTCACCGGGAGGAGCAAAGTCCCCACCTGAATTTTTGTATATATATATATATTGAGAGGGCTTGCCACTAACACCTTCCCCAGACCCCGCACAGTGCGGGAGCTCTTAGCACTGGGTACGTCCTTTTATATATATATTGAGAGGCCCCAAAACGGCCCAGAGTTTTCTTTTACAAGGTAGGGACCATGAGAGGGGGAGGACAGGACATCAGGTGGTGCCCTGGGTGAGGCAACCAGGCTACCTCAGCGAGCTCCTGGTCGCCGGGGAGCCGCACGCGCCAGAGCCATGCTTCTTCGCGGCATGTCCTTAGCAGGAGGGGCAGGCAGGCCTGCTGCTCCCTAAAGGCCACCGCATTGCGATGCTTCCACAGGTTCCAAAGGCAGAGAAGGGTAAAGGTGACAGCCGAGTCGGCGGGAACCGCAACGGGTGCGTCATACTCATGCAGAAGCCGGACATCGGCGTCGAGGGGGAAGCTGAAGCCAACCACGCCCCAGAAGCGCCGCGCAAAGGAAGAGCCGAAGAAGATGTGGTTGGCTGTCTCGAGAGGGGCCTGGCAGATAGGGCACCCGGCCTCCGCAGCGGTGAGGATATTCTTGCGCAGCAACGCCGCCCTGGGGGACGACCGGACGGCGCATTGCAGCGGTAAGAGATGTGTCTGCTGCATTTTACCAATCCCTCCCTCTTGGGTTTCGTCATTTTGGTTGGTTCCTTCCACCATTGACATTTTCGTTGACATAACTAGTTCCGCTTGTCCCGTCGGGGGTATTTTATCATCCTGAGACCTACCATTTCCATCTTCCTCTAAAAGAAATACATATTTGTGTTACTATCTTGATCATCCAACAAGCTGGTGACTTTTTGTTTATTTAGGGAAAGCAAGATAGTGGAATTCAACACGGAACCAAGAACCAGAATGATCGAATTGGACAAGCTACTACTAATGCGGTGTGCCAACCCAATATATTCGGCCGCACCTTCCATTTTCTTCTGCTCCCTGAATCGCAACTATGCATAGACCATCTCATCGCCCGCTGGATCCACCCACTCCTTATGTACATGGTTGGTCTTAACCATGGTGTATCAAGTATAGAGATATAAATTTCTCGTGTACTATGTGCACTAAATTCTTGACCTACCATGATCTTCAGTTCAAGTAATATGTTATAATTGCGAAAATACGTTGGTGAACCTGGGAGCAAGCGCACCCTATATTCAAAAAAAAGGTAATTTAAAAAAGGTCAAAAAAATTCAAATCTTTTTGGAAATCAAAGATGATCATGTATTGTACTCGTATACGAAAGATTCACCATGGAATAACTTCTCTTGTTTCCTGGGTGAAAAAAAAACAGACTTGAAGGTCCTACATTAAAGTAATATTCACGCTATATTCGTCATAGATTTGTTTTCTTTTTTGCCTGAAGGCAGTGTGAATCATTTCTTGGCCAAACAATTTTATACGAGTACAATACTGGATTATCTTTGATTCCCAAAAGGATTCGATTTTTTTTACTTTATTTGAAATTACTACATTTTTTGAGTATATAGGGTGTGCCTGCACCTGAGAGCACAAAGTGCGGGTCAGTTATGATTGTCCCTTCAACCAATTGTGAACTTGCTAGCATGCCCATGTAGTCAAATTTTAGTTACCCTCTTGAGTTCCATAATAAGTAGTTAATTTTACTTTTGATTTCTGTATTAAAATTAATGTTTATGTGTATTGTTTGTCTGTGAAACTTCTGAAATTAACAGGAAAACCCGGGTGTTGGACAATCGTCGGCATAACCGTACACTAGAGTGGCTCATCCTCAAGGTCTCAAGTCTCAGTCCTGCAATAGTTCTTGCTTATGACACTTCACCCATTCACTGTCATTACCATTGTTGGAACGGCGTGATGAGGATGAACATGTGCCAAAGCAGACTTAAGCTTTCGGAAAGGAGAGATGCAAGCATCGAGGCGCATGTCGCTCACATGTCGTTCATGGACGACACCGGGGAGTCCCACCCCATTTCTGAAGGGCGGCAACCTAGCGTGTCCCCTCTCGCCGCCACTGGAAGACGCCACCGAGGTATTGGAGGCAGCCGCCTAAACTGAAAGCTCCTCAAAATTATGTGTTATTGGTTGTTGGCTCTCCAAACAAAATTTCACCCCTGCCTTCGAATCCGACTATTGAGGCGCTGACCGACCACCGTTGTGTGGTTGCTGCTGGGCTGGGGAGGACGGCTGTCAGGGGTGTTCTCCCTTCAGATCAGCTGGTAGCGAAGGAGATTGAGTTACACCATTTTTGTTTTGTTTAGGGTAGTGGTTGATGTCGTTGCTGCCGTTCATTTTTTGATTTCCCCTTTGTAGTAAGTTGGTTGTGCACATCCACGCTATGTCTTTGGCATTGTGCCACTGTAGAGGTTGCGTCTAGTATATAGTATCATCTTTGATATATTAATACTTGCCTTTTATGGAGAAAAATCATGTACATGGTTCTGCATAGTTATATGTTGCAGGCATGACTTTGCGCTTACTGAGAAGCGGTTCAAGCGTTTCGGTACACTTACTTTACCAAATCTCAAAATGATCAACTTAACCCATCCCTCAGAAAAGAGTTCTGTTTCGTGAAAAATGTTATAATGAAAAAGAAAAATGACATGAGGCATGAGTACAAGAGCTCTTCTAATTGGAAACAAGATAACCCGTCTAACTACTCGTAGAGTTCTTCTTCCAGTAGGAATAATTTGCATGACATTGATTTTATGGACCGGGCTGAAGATGGCCACGTGTGCTTGATTGAATTAGGACACAATATGCATCGGTAGTCTCGCTTCTGGCGGTAAGGCAAGGATGGCGGAAGCGATGTGCAACACGCAATGACGGCTGTCTGGCACACTGCAACGGTTCTAGCTATGCCTCTCCACTCGGCAGTTCAAGTAGACACTTCATGTTTCCCTTCTCATATCTCAATAAACCTTCTAGTGTCGACATTCTTTGCGACATAGCCGATTACGCTTGTCCTTGTATGGGTATTTTACGATCCCGAGACCTACCATTTCCAATATCCTAAAAAAATACTCCCTCCCTCCTAAATGATATAGTGTCTAGGTACATTTTAACTTAGACAAATTCAAAAGTCAACAAAGCATTAGAATAATTCAATCTGCTAAGCCAACCTACTCTCTTTTTCCGCACCATGTATTTGTTTTGGCTCCTTGATGGCAACGATGCATAGGCCATTTTATCGCTGCTGGATCCACCCCTGCTTTGTATGGACATGGTTGAGATCGATCTTAACCCTGGCGTATAAAGTACTGAGGTATGAAGTTCTCATGTACTATCTTGACCCACCCTGATGTTCAACTCAATTAATAAGTCATGATCGTCCCTTCAACCAATTGTTACTAGTAATTTGCACAGAGTTTGCTATCACGCCCATGTGGTCAACTTTTAGTTACCCTTTTAAGTTCCAGAATTAGTAGCTAATTAGCCACAAATTACTAGGTGTTTAATAGAATAAGACAATTTCTCTTTACAATTTACACTAAACTTGCTCACCATCATTTTCATTTCAGTTGAATGGTGTTGTAGACTTTTTCTTTGTAATTGTACTTATGGAGCCAGTATTTGGCCGGGTTTACGTATATCCTTAGGACCATACATACATTATCATTACTAGTGGTTGGGGCGCCCCTTGGGGCGCCTCCTCGCCGGTGCTGGGCGTCCCAATCATATAACTCTATGTTTCATTCCTTAGATGGTTGCAATATGCCGTGATTCAAATAATGGATGTAACATAATAATGTAACATTTTCAACATCAATCCATCAAAGTAGAAACACAACATGAATTTTGAAAGAACAAAACCCAAATGGCAAGAAAAGAGCAGTGAAATAAACCCTCAAAGAATAAAGCTAAACAGACCTTCTAGAGGCGCTAAAATCCATTACTACAAAATTTAGACAACAGTCATCCATCGCTAAGTCAAGTTTAGTCCATAGTCCATTTGGTATACAATGGAAATACAAAATGTTGCACACATAAAAGAGGGCAAACCATAATTTTTCATTTATTACTGGACTGTTACATAAAACTGTTGTACACATAAAAGAGGCAAACCATAATTTTTCATCTATTCTCCCTATGGAGCCAGACCTGTGGCTGGATTACTTGTCAGCTTCTTCGAAGGTTGGATCCATTTGTGAAATAGTTCAAATATCAAACAGAAGCAGTTATTATAGTGAGCCAGAGGGTACGGTTGTTTTGCTAATAAATCTTATGAAGCATAAAGACTTGTGAGCGGTCTCAACACTCTTATCTGACAAACCTTGCAATTCAGAGTTCATGCATCAGTAATAGTTCAGCTATGAGTAGCCTTCCGATGTAAAGCTAGGTTAGACAAAATGAAAGCTAAATAATAAAGTGTGCTGCCACCTCATCATAAGATACTAATTCTGGCACTAAAGAGATAATGTATAGTTACAAAAAGTGTGGTGATGTTTCAATTTGCATTAAGAATCTTATTAATGTTTAAACAAAAATTATGTAATGTGACTTACAAAGGCTTATCTCTGTTACCCAAAAATAGCTTTTACGCCTCATCTGTTTTCTGTTCAAATTTCAGCTCTTTAACCTCGTTCTATCAAACCCTCTATGATAAATTCACTTGTATTCAATGAGACCATGTATACCGAAGAATTTGAGGTCGAGGCCATGGCATCTTTGATCTCCCCTACAGCTTGAATCAAATGCATGCACATTAGCCAATTGCATAAAGTTCTTGTAACAACATTTCATAAGGGACAATCGGGACAAGAAAGTAAGGCCCTAACAAAAACAGATGCAGCAAACTCATTTTTTTACCATTTCAATTAAACAATGTAGAAAATTTCATTCTATACTATGTATCCAAGTCTATTTTGACACAATTACAATAGCCAAACATTTGTTGCAAAGTTCTTTATCATGGGGACCGGGATGCGCAGCTCAGTAGCAACCTAGATTGTCAATGGCACAAAAATGATGCATCAGTTCAGGTGACTCTGACACTTTCTAAACCTCGAGAAGTGATATTTGCAAACAACGCTTCAATAAAAATTACAAACAGTTTCACTTATTACCATACTACTAACCTTGAGAAGGTTCTTAGAAGCGCCTAGTCCGCCCATGCCGTAGCCCCTGACAGAGTGAGGCCCTCCAAGCGCGAACGCCTCGTAGCTAGGCAGATCTCCTACACATTATACATAGCGACCGTGGGCGATGAGACTGGCCGGCGGTGGCTTGACGGCACCATTCTTTTGCTTGTTTAGATTCATGAACATTGTCACTGTTATCTGATTGTGGTTGAAGAAGGGGTTCTTGCTTCCAATGCCTAGGCCCTTGTCCAGCTGCAGCCCACAACAGAAGAAGCTTGTCATCAGAGGATTAATTTGCTTCATTCAACATGCAAAACTTAATTATAGAAGCTAGATTATAATCTTTTTAGTAAATTAATTAAATTTAAATGTATTTCTACTTCCCTATGAATCGATCATCTGCAATTATTTGTGGTTCCACAAAACAGTGTTTCTTATTTGTATGCCATCTTTTGGAAAAGCTGTGTTTTGTAGAATGTAGGATTTCTGCTCATTCATCAATGACACGGTTTCATTAGAAAAACGCTATTTTCTCTAGAACCGTAAAAAGAGTGTGACTTATGGAACTACTTGTTGAAAGTGTAGTTCTTTGATGGTTTGCAAAACCAAAATTTAATTTTACGAATTTACTCTTGAACTTTCAAAATATGGAAGTATTGCTCTGAGAACCATACCTGGAAGATGCACCTATCGCCAATGGTCGTGCCGTTGATGAATCTGTGTTATCCTGGCTCAGATTGGCCTGCAGAAATGCCACCGGTCGACGCCGGTGCCGTGAATGTAGTGGGTGGGCTGTCCATGCCGGAGCCCGTGCGTGCACACAACATTGCTCTCATCGCGCGTCGTGATCTTCTCCATCACGAGGCCATATGTGAACGTGATCTGCTTTGTGAGGTTCTGTGAATCCATGCCTGAAATGTTTATATATCATTACTCAATTTGGGTATGATTCTTGAAAAAGGCTTTTTAAGATGTAGATTGATTAGTTCAATAATATGTAGATTCTACGACGGACACATAACTGAGATAACTGTTGGTCAAAGATAAACGTAAGAATACTTTAGATTTCAAAACTGAGGGAACTGGTTTGTGCAAACCTCTGTTATGTTAGCTTTTATTCCAACTCTTTCGACCCAGATAGGTGGAGCATCAGCCCTGTTGGGGCTGGCAACGAAGACATGGCTTAGTTTCCTGGTGTTGAAGCAGCTGGATTTGAAGGTGCAGTTCCTGATGCGGTCCTCCAAACCATCTAAGTAAGGATGTGTATACTCAAACTTAAACGAAAGATCATCCTAAAAAGCAAACAAATATATATATAAGTTCATGTGAAACATGGATATATATGTATGGGCTCCAATGCTCCATGATACTTATGCTAGCCACAAGGTATATGAATGTGCATGCATGTGTTGTTGTGTAGTAGTTCTTTCAGATTGTAGTAGAGCAGAAACTAATGCCTTGCATGTGTGTGGCTGTTTCTGAAGCAACCAAGAAGCAACACTACGAAGCTGAAATAATCATTCATCAAATAAAATCGCCCATTATCAACTCACCTGAGAGTTGAGAAAGTTTCTGGATGTAACTGAACCAGCGATAGATCTGTTCAGCCCACAGATGTTGTGGTGCACGAACGACACACTTCCTACAGGTTGAATGGATTCCTTAAACAAAGCTCTCCATCAGATATAAATACATCAGGTTCAACAACAGGGCTTGATTATAATGATGGATAGCTTCACAGCTTAATCATGAACTTGTCAAGCATTTTCTGAGACAAATGTTAGAAAGATTAAAAAGGTTGCGAATATGTACGCAGATTAGAAGAGATCGTTGTCCTGTAGGCCCTGAAGAATGTTCCACTGTGTGGTCATGTCAACTGATTTGGGAACTTGTTCATCCAGCTTGACTTCCACCAATACACCCCCTTCTTTGGTTTCATCAGTGGATGGGAATAAACACCTCTATGCTGGAGAATAAACCAAGAATGTTCAAGTTCTTAAGAGCCTGCTTCCCTGCCCCGATGTTAAAGATATAGCCTGGTCAAATTCTGAATGTCTGCTATAACCAGTTTGCCATCACGACACTGAAACATATTCCACAGATGAATCTCTACTTCTCTAGTCGTGAAATACTTACCTGGGTTTATAGAAATCCAAAATCTCAATCTTAAATTTGAGAAGCTATTTATAGACTTTTCAGTTCAATAATAAAGAGAGCCTAAGCAGTCTGACGTCGATGTTTCCTCATTTTCATCATGGTTATCCGCAGACCTACGTGACTCGATGATCTAGTTCTTATTACTTATTAGAATTTCCATTCCCTTCATCTCTCTCATTTTCAGAACCCGACTCTTTGCTCAAGTCAAGCGGACGATGTTTCCATGAAAAGTTATTCCCTCTCCACCGCTTAGGAAGTGATTCAGGAAGTAAAGATCTCATACTTCCAGAGCAAGATGAGGTATTTTCATGTCCTGAGTGGTTAGAATAAGAACTGCCTCATGTTGCTAGAGATAACAGTGACTACCTCTAGGTATTCTTTGTTCATTCCTTGCCTAATAATCCTTTTGCACTATGTCTCTTCCTCATTGTCAAGATACCCATCAACCTAAAAATTAAAGGAGTATCAGATATCGCAAATAACCTATCTGGACACTTCCTGGCTCATATACAGGAACAATTAGTCTGAAAAGTGTGTTTAACATATGTACGAATAAAGGTACCTCCACATCTTCAATATCAGAAAAAAAATTCTGGATCAGCATCAGCTTCAGCGCTTTCACCTAAGGATGTCAAATAGCATTCAAAAGATGATCAGTGACCATCAACTTGGCAATATGAACTAAAAAGGGGACAGGCTAACTGAACTGGAATTAGTATTGGTTTCACCAAAGCAGCGGACGAATCAATGAAGAGTGTTACCTTCGGTGGCCATCCTAGGTTGCTTGCGGGGACCTGCTCTTCTCAACAGCGGTCGACGCACGGGTCATTGAGGAGACCACTGGGTAACAGTTGAGAGATCGGGAGTCCAGAAAAAAGAGGAGAGGCTCCTGGAGCGCAGGGGCAGGCAGCGGCATCACAACGGTGGCGCCACGGGAAGCAGGTTACATGGCACAGATAGCGCGGACACGCCGTCGATGAGACCAGCATCGGCCATGGCTCTGGGACATCGAAGGACTCCGAAGTATATTGCATCTGCCCCCATTCCTCAGCCAGCTGCCTTCCTCTCCGTGTTGCAGCAACGGGCAACGGCGGAGGCGGCGCAGATGCGCTCGTCGACGAGAATGGGGGGGTGGTGTGCCTAGCGGGAGAGGAGGGTGTGGAGCCGCCGCCATGGAGAATGGGATGGGAGAAAGGGTAAGGTTCGGGGTAAGGGTTCGTTCGCCACACGACCGACAAGACATTCACATGTGGGCCAAACGTGGAGATGAAGTAGACCAACCATCAGCGAGGTAATTTGTACGCCACAATGTGGGTATCGTGGAGCGCTGTGGCATAGGGCAAAGGGGGACGTAGTTGCTTGTTCTCCATGCCCATATGTACTTGTTCACTTGTTTGATTTCCTGATTTTATTCTTTAGAATAATAGTGACATGAGCTTTGCAATGTTGCTAATTCAGGCATGAAGTGCGCAGCTACTAGTAGCGTGTACGAGTAGCAGCCTACGGTTTGCAACCTTTAGATTTGCAGTTTGCAACACTAAATTTTAGCTTGCAACCTTCACAACTGGTTCGGTACAACTCCTTTGCCAAATCTTATTACAGTCAACTTAGTAACATTTTCACGGGCTAACCCCTCCTCGAAAAAAAAAAAATCTCTTTGGTTAAAATGTTCTAGAGAAATAGCAAAAAAAAACTTACTGAATATGAGACAAGCTACCCATCTAACTACCCAGAGAATGTCGTTGCCACTAGAATTAGTTGATGTACATTTGTGTAGTACCTACTAGCTACTAGACAGAAGAGTTGATGTAGAGGGCTTGGTTGAATTAGACCACACCATGCACCCCTAGAGCTGCTGCTATACTTGATGGGTAGCTAGGGAAGGTTGCCAGGGAGCTGAAGATACGGATGGAGCTAATGGTTCCTATCCCTGGGGGACGACCAGACGGCGCATTGCAGTGGTACAAGCTGTGTCTGCTGCATTTTACCAATCGATTCCTCTTGGGTTTCGTCATATTGGTTGGTTTCTCCCACCATTGACATTTTTGTTGACATAACTAGTTCCGCTAGTCCCGTCGGGAGTATTTTATCATCCTGAGACCTACCATTTCCATCTTCTTCTAAAAAAAATACATATTTGTGTTACTATCTTGATCACCCAACAAGCTGGTGACTTTTTGTTTATTTTAGGGAAAGCAAGATAGTGGAATTCAACACGGAACCAAGAACCATAATGATCGAATTGCACAGGCTATTACTAATCTGTTGTGCCAACCCAATATATTCTGCCGCACCTTCCATTTGCTTATGTTCCCTGAATCGCAACTATGCATAGACCAGTTCATCGCCGCTGGATCCACCCACTCCTTATGTACATGGCTGGTCTTAACCATGGTGTATCAAGTATTGAGATATAAATTTCTCGTGTACTATTTGCACTAAATTCTAGACCTACCATGATCTTCAGTTCAAGTAATAGGTTATGATCGTCCCTTCAACCAATTGTGAACTTGCTAGCATATGCCCATGTAGTCAACTTTTAGTTACCCTCTTGAATTCCATAATAAGTAGTTAATTTTCCTTTTTATTCCGTATTAATATCAATGTTTACCATGTAGTGTTTGTGTCTGTGAAACTTCTGAAATTAATAGGAAAACCCGGGTGTGTTGGACAACCGTCGGCATAACGTCGCAGAGTTCGCAACCGCCATCTATCTCGAACCCATCTCCAAGCGAGATCAACGCATTGACCGCGTCAGGCCTGCTGTTGATGTCACCATAACACCAAATAACTCCACCATCCTGCCCGCTTCCAGCAGTCATCGCCCGTCTTCGATACCCCACAGCTCCACGCCGCTGAGAATCATTGACGACAACGTGGTAGATGAACACCACTCCACCAAAAACCACCTCCATCCAGCCGCTGCTCGAAAAACGATGCCCCAAGAGGTAGCACGACGCAGGGAGTGTCGTCATCGTCCGATCTTGGCTGGATCTAGGGTTTCCCCCGGAGCAGCACGAGTGAGTTCTCGCGGACTGCGACAACGATTCCTTCAAGAAGGAAGCGACGCTTAACGCCACCATCGCCCGCCAATCTTGACACGGTTTTCACCGACAGCCACGAGTCCCCAACTCGGCGAGAGCAACGGAGAGGCCAGCAAAGATGATGCCTTCGCAGGGGAACGACGCCAATAGTCGCCGCCATCATCCGCCAAGAATGAAGTCAAGGCACGGTGTTCACCGGTGGCCCCTACGCCACTAGCTCGTCGTCGACTAGATCTTCATCGTCGGGGTAGAGGATCTCGTGATCCGCCACCCCAGCAACCAACCGACCTCCTCCGGTGAAGAAGAAGGCCGCCTCCACCGTCGAACCCAAGGCTGCTGCCCCGAGCGACCTCGTACCGCGAAAGAAGCCCAAGATCATCGCCCCTCACCAGCGAGAGGCGGAGGGGATGGTGATGTCTGCCACCACCGGCAACCACCGGCTTGCCACCGATGGGAGGCGGGGAGGCCACAGCACAGACTCTAGCCACCATCCCCGTCCATCCATGCGGGAGGTGGGAGGGCCGCTGTCGCCCCTCCATCCCCATTGGACCACCGCCGCCCAGCCATCTGGGAGGCAGGAGGGCCGCCGCCGCCGTGTCGTGAGAAGCTCCCTGGCCGCCGTCCCCGCCGCGTCATGAGGGAAGGCCGTCGCCGCCACGCCCCGCGGTCTTTGTTGGGTGGCACCGCCGGCGGCGGCGACGAAAGGCGTCTAGGTTTTGGGGCCGGGAGGGGGGTGCGGGTCGGGACGGTGGGCTATGGTGGGCTTGCGTTAGCCTGAACCTTTATATTAACAACTGCAGGGTGTTACATGGTAGCTTATTACAATTTTTTAGACAAAGACGAGCAGAAGAGGGAGGGGGTTCAAGGCGGATCGTAAGAGTTACACCAAGATGAAGGGTAGAACGAGAATCGACATTCGTACATCTATGAGACCAAATTCTAATGTCTGTAATACATCTTTGAACCACAAGGGAGAGCGGCTCCTCAATTGCCTTGAAGACTCTGTAGTTGCGCTGTTTTCAAATATTCCAGGTGATGGCCGAGGAGATAGTGGCATCCGTGGTCGAGTAGAACCAGGAGCTGAGCATAGAGTGCATGGAGTGAGGAGCCGGTTTGGGTCCAACCTGGAAATGACACCAAACCTCGGAGGCCTTGGAGCAGCCCATCAGCAGCTGTTCATCGTCTTCATCGGCAGTGCAGAAGGGGCATGCAGCAGTGGTGGTGAGGTTGTGGCGGAATCTTCTCTCATTAGTGGGCAGGTGCCGGTACTGTGCAAGCCAAAGGAAAATCCTGCATTTCAAGGGGGCATAGCTTCTCCACGTTCTTGTTGCCTATTCATCTTTTTGCAAGTGCCTGAAAGAATTGACATATACATATCTATTCAAAAGCTCTTTGTTAGTGACGCGACTCAGCCTAATGTCCGGAATCCCTAGAAGCAGGGGAATGGTAACAACTTCGGCCGAAAGGGAAAGGAGCTCGGCCCAACAGAGGTGAGGCGGGGAACAAGACAAGCGGGAATCTCATCTAGACAAATAGAAGCTATGGAAAAATTTGTCCTAGTGACATGGGAGTAAAGGGCAGGGAAGCGCTCGGAAAGAGAGGTGTCCCCCAGCCATGAGTCAAGGAAGAAGGCAGTGGCTTCACCACTTTTGACACAGACAACAGTGACAGAGCAGTGGAGAGGCTAGAGCTGATGTCTTTCCAGACAGGAGTGGCGCGAGAGCATGGGTCCCCGATATCACGTTCAGTAGACCACCCATACCATCTGCGGAACCAACAAGCCCAGGGGGCGGTGGTGTTTGAGTGGAGCTTTGTGAGGAACTTGGATAAGAGAGCCTCATTTTTTTTTTACTCAGGGATGGACAAGACCCCTAATCCGCCCAAAGATTTTGGAGCGCAGCCATCCGTCCAAGCAACTTTGCATTGGCCGCCGGAGCAGGAGTATTCGCCAGTCCACGTGAGAGAGCATGGCTGTGAGGACCGAGTTAACAAGAAGGAGGCGACCTCCGATAGGAAGCGAGTGACCCCTCCATCCTAACAGGCGCATGTCACTTTTGGAGATGATGGGGGCAAAATTGGAGAACCGAGTTTGTGGGTGGAGAGAGGGAGACCAAGATTTGCGGGAAGGAGGAGACAGCGCACCCAAAGGAAGAGACGATGGAGGCAGCAATGGTTGGATCGAAGGTGCTTTTGTGAAAGTTTATGTTGAGTCCAATGGCTGCGGCGAAGTCGACTGCCCTTTTGCATTGTGCCACTTCAGAGGTGGCGTCTAGTACATAGTATCATCTTTGATATATTAATACTTGCCTTTTATGGAGAAAATCTTGTACATGCTTCTGCATAGTTATATGTTGCAGGCATGACTTTGCACTTACTGAGAAACGGTTCAAGTGTTTCGGTACACTTCCTTTACCAAATCTGGAGAGTAGTGATATTTTCACACGTTAACCCCTCCCTCAGAAAAGAGTTCTCTTTGGTGAAAGAGCAAAAATAACACGAGGCATGGGTGCAAGAACTCTTCTAATTGGAAACAAGCTAACCTATCTAACTACACGTAGAGTTTTTCTTCCAGTAACCGGGCTTAGGGCCTGTTTGGTGTGGCTGGCTGTGGCTGGCTGTGGGTGCTGTGCAGAAAAGCTGCTGTCTAGGAGAAGCTGCTTTTCTGAGTGGAAGTCTTTGGCAAACCAGCTGGCTGTCTGGCTGTAAACTGTTGAATTGTCTAAAACACCCTTACATTAATGAAAAGGTGTACTGTCGCTGCTTCACGTGTAATAAATAGAATATGCATCTAAAATTCAAGTCGCCATACAATTGTCATTACATAACCATTAGGAATATATTTGTCCAAAATACATTTCCACTACATTATACTAGCTAATTCCTCCGTTGTCTAGAAATGAACAACGTGTTGGCAATGTCGTCACGTGTTCCGTTCATGCCTCTTGTGTGTAGTTCAGCCGACACATGATCACTAGGCAAGGTAATTGTTTGCCTCTGGGCCTTGGGCATGTAATCCTCATCTGCATCACATCGATCAAACTGTTTATCACGCAAGTTGGAGTCTCTAATGAAATTGTGAAGCACACAACAAGCAATGATAATTTTCTTCTGTGTAACCAAGTCGAAATGAGGGATGCCTTTCAAAATGCGCCACTTATTCTTCAAGATCCCAAAGATGCGCTCGATGCAATTTCGCAACGATGAGTGGGCATGGTTGAAAATTTCTTCCTTCTTCGTTGGTGGCCCTTCTCGACGGAAATCAGGAATATGGTATGTGTTGTTTTTGTAAGGAGCTAGAAATCCCTTTCTGTTTGGATAACCAGAATCAACAAGATAGTATGTACCTACACACAGGAGAACAAATTTAAGAAATCTGAAAACAATAATGCATAGAAACAAGTGTGCATAATGAAAATTAGAGTACTACCATCAGGAGGGGTTGGGAACTGAAGTGGATACTTGTCCATGCTGTGTTGCAGAATGCGGTTATCATGTACCGATCCTGGCCATCCAGCAACCACAAATGTGAATCTGAGATCGAAGTCACATATCGCTAACAGATTTTGTGATGTGTACCCATGTCTTCCTGTGTGGTTGACCTCTTCATCTTTTGCAACTTCAACAGGGATGTGTGAGCCATCAATGGCACCAATGGCACCTTTGAAATGAGGATAAAAACGTGCATCTTGAAGTCTTGGATGCACATCCTTGAAAGTTCTATCCACTGGTTTTATATTATCTTTACCCAGTTTGTACAAACAATTCAACACCATATGGAACTTTCTATGAACTGTTTCAAGAGACCGACTGAAATGGTTCTGGACTTGGCTAAATGATTGAGGTGCTCCAACAGTCCATAGAAACATCCCTAGACATTCAACAGATCCCATGTATCTAGTTGAAATTAACCCATAGTTGGTAACTAAGAGGTTGTGCAGTTTGTGAAACACATCAGGATACATTCTAAACATTTTGTAGCACATTTTTCTATCAGCAAGTTGTTCATGCACCCATTCATTCCCAGTTGGCCGTGGAGGACGGGAGCGGAGGCGAGGTGGTGCGGCGGCGGCGGCGACGTGGTGCGGCGGCGGCGGGCCGGTCGTGGCCGTGGATGGGAGCGGAGAGGGGGGGCGTCGAGGACGGGCCGGTCGTGGCCGTGGAGGACGGGAGCGGAGGCGCGGTGGTGCGGCGGCGGCGGCGGCGACGTGGTGCGGCGGCGGCGGCGACGTGGTGCGGGGCAACCCTAGCGAGCTCGAGCAGCCGTGGGTAGCGACGGGAAAAGAACGAGGTTTTCCTCGATTCACTTTCGGGAAGCTCGGGAAGCACCAAAAAAGGTGCTTTTTCCCATAGGAAGGAAAACGCATGGCTTTTGTAAAAGCCCAACGCGCAGCTCAGCCCTTTGGCTCGTTTGGGCTGTTTTTTTTGGTGGAAAGCCTCTAAAAGCTAGACCAAACAGGCCCTTAAGATGGCCACATGTGCTTGATTGAATTAGGACACAACATGCATCGGTAGTGATCGCTTCTGGCGGTAAGCGATGGAGCAAGCGATGTGCAACACGCAATGAAGGCCGTCTGGCACACTGCAGCGGTTCTAGCTGTTGCATAATTAGGCATAATTTTTATGATTAATTCTAGAATATTAAGCATGACGACAACAACTACTAACATGAGAAATTCGAACATATTAGATGCATTAATCAACATGAATAGTAGCATGGCAAACGGTACAACATCCATCGCTAAATAGATCGAGATATGTCGCGCGTACCGATCTGGTGGAGGTGGCGGTGGTGGTGTAGCAGATAACGTCGCAGCAGTAACGTTGTTGATGACGGGAACGACGGGCCGAAGTAGACGGCGTTGAAGACGACGGTAGGCAGTACCGCCCGACTTGGACGGAAGGCGACCCGTGATGAAGAACTTGAGCGCAAGCGCTTCCCAAAACCTAATTCACCCTCTCCCGTACAGGATCGCAAAGGCGAGCGGTTCTGGAGACCTGCTCTCCCGTTCGTCGGCGGGCGGGATGGAGTAGGCTACGATGGCGGCGCAAGCAGAGATAGGTGAAAACCCTAACTCGTGTATTGGATGTTTTTCTGCGGTAGCCGGACAAGAGATTATATAGGCTCAGAAAACCCTAGGCAACATGGGGCACGCCCACGTTCGAGTCGGTTACAGATAGCCCACGTCCGTCTAGGACTCTGTTCGTTTTCCTGAACTGCAAAAGGAAAGAAAAGTCTCGGCTCGAGGCTCAATCCACTCACCACGAGCGCGGCGCGTGTCGTGAAGTGACGTGACATGACGAGCGAGCGAGGAGGAGGAGGAGCGTGCGTGTCACTACAAGAAAAGTTCTGATAGACAACGTCCCAAAATCGTCAACTAAGGGGCATTTTTCGTCGCCTATGGGCCTAACCCGACGATATGGGTTCCGTTGTGGAAAGCGTCGTCAGGCAAACTCCAACGACGATTTTTTCGGTCCGTCGCGCTTACGCCCTTCCGCCACGGAAAATCGGACCGTTGCGAAGTGTTTGAGCCCGACGTCGACGTCATGCAACCGACACGTGGCGGCGCCGTTAATCGCCGTTAACGCGTTAACCAAAACCCGTGGTAGATGGTAGGCCCACACGAGGCCTGCCACGTCTTGCGGGGCCGCGATGACATAGTTTGACCGTCAACTATATAGCGGGCTGGTCCATTAGTTACGTGGGCCGGGCCTAACCTCTAAGGTTGACTAGTCAAAACTTAAATGGGCCGGCCCATTTAACATGTGGGGTCCACCTTACAGCAAGGGCGGCCCATTTAGTGTGTGGGGTCCACCGTATAGCAGGGCCCAACAAGCTAGCGGGCCGGCCAAAAACACAAAGTGGGTCCCACTTTCCGGTAAAGGGTCGGCCCATTTAGTTTTGGGGTCCACCATATAGTGGGCCGGCCCAACAAAATAGTGGGCCGGGCCAAAACACAGTGGGTCCCACTTTCCCGAAAGGGCCCCATTTAGTTTGGGGTCCACCATATAGCAAGTGGGCCGCCCAACAAAATAGTGGGTCAGCAACAAACACTGTGGGTCCCACTTTCCTTAAAGCGGCCCATTTAGTACGTGGGGTCCACCATATAGCAAGTGGGTCGCCCGACAAGATAGCGGGTCGGGCCAAAACACAAGTGGGTCCCACTTTCGTTAAAGGGCCGCCCATTAGTATGTGGGGTCCACCATATAGCGGGGGGCCCAACAAGATAGTGGGTCGGGCCAAAACACAGGTGGGTCCCACTTTCCCTTAAAGGGCGGCCCATTTAGTATGTGGGGTCCACCACAAAAGCAAATGGGTGGCCCAACAAATTAGTGGGCGGGCCAAAAGCACAGTGGGTCCCACTTTCTGTTAAAGGGGCCCAATTAGTATGTGGGTCCACCATATAGCAAAGGGGCCCAATTAGTTTGTGGGGTCCACCATATAGCTCTCGCCCAACAAGATAGTGGGCCTGGCCAAAAACACAAAGGGTCCCACTTTCCTCTTAAGCGGGCCATTTAGTATGGGGTCCACCACAAAAGCAATTGGGTGGCCCAACTAAGAGTGGGTGGGGTCCACCTTAAAGCAAGTGGCCAGCCCAACTAGAGTGTGGGGTCCACCGTCAATCAAATGGGCTGCCCAATAATAAGTGGCCACCCAATAAGTAAGTGGGCCACCCAATAAGTAAGTGGGCCACCCGTTTAGTTGTTTATATGCGGCATAATATGGGCTTTAGGAATTTGCGGCGGCACATATGTGATTTCGCTTAAATGGGCCGTTTAAGGGATGGGAATTCGTGATTTAGATACTGAGAATATTTACGCAGCATTGATTTCTGTCGGATAGCCTCACTTACCACAAGCACCAAAGAAAAAATGCGAAAGAACTATAAAAACTAACTAAATATTACATCAGCTGCAAGGCATTGAAAAATATTACAGAACCCAGAGAAATTGAATGGTAATTAAACCTAGCAATACAATGAAGCGATCCGGCAATCTTTTAAGTTGTCCATGCAGCACCTATATCTGAAACAAAGACATTACAAGTTAAGACAGCAACAATGGAAAGGCAAAGACACTACAATATTGTTTGCCAAAGAATTTGGAACTCATCATTTCGTCGTTATAACAAGATCATTGTAATGCGCACAATAAGCAAACAAAGAGTGCATGCCGCATACCAACAGCCAATATAACAGAGCATGTTAGAATGAAACAGACTTACTACTGTCGAGTCCCATGCAAACCAACATGTTCAGGGAGTACAAAATTGGCATGAACAACAGAGTAGCAGGCTATAAATTTTGTAACAACGACCGAGCAAGATGAAGTTATGATGGCTACATCTACAGAGCAGGGAATGTAAACCAAAAAATAGAAGTTACGATGGCAAAAGCTAAAGAGGAGGGAATGTGAACCAACATGTGCCAAGTGCAATTACTTCATTTTGGCCGTGAACTAAATAATACTCCTGAACTTATAGTGAAGGGGATGCAAATCAAGATGTTTCGGGATATAAACTTGTAATGAGCAACACATAGAGGATAGTTGATGCTGGAGCTTAGGATGGACCAGATACAGAATATAGTGGGATCACCTGTGAACTTGTATAAGAGGGAATGCAAACCAATATGTTCAGCTTTCCATATGTGAGCGTCATGCCAAGTCAGAGAAACAAGTCAATAATGCAGCTTTTGAAGAACAAGATGGCACGCAAAATTATTATCTAGTAGTATGACAAGTTTATTTGTACTACAGGCTAGATAGCAGAGTGATAGCATGCCAAACTAAGTCCTTACTTTGTTAGCTTACAATGAACTAGATACAAAACAATGGCATCACCTATAGTACAGGGAATGCAAGCCAACATGTTCATGGAGTAAAAAATTGGCACAAACAACATAGTAGCAGGCCATAATTTTTGTAACAACGACCGAGCAAGATAAAGTTATGATGGCTAGACAGAGCGGGAATGTAAACCAAATATAGAAGTTACGATGCCAAAAGCTATAGAGCGGAATGTGAACCAACATGTGCAATTACTTAAAATTGGCCATGAACTAAATAATAGCAGGATGTTACTATAATACCTACGTATAATTTTTGTAACAACGACTGAGCAAGATAGAAGTTATGATGGCTACATCTGCAGGGAATGCAAACCAAAATGTTCAATCGCTTAAAGTTAGCAATGAAGTAGAAAATACAACGTGTTACGGTCATAGCTAGGAATGAACTAAAAGAGCTTCACAAACAAGCATCTGAACCCGAACATGGCGCTAAAACAAGGGACTTACATTAGGAGAAGCACTCTGTGGGAGTCACAGCAGATCTTCCTGGGGTTGATAGATCCGGTGATGAAGTACGCTACATGTGCTACTTGGGGTTGGAGAGACATTACACTTCATGGTTACTCATCTCATCTGCAAAAACGTAACGGCGCGTCGTTAGCACAAACAGGTTCCCCCAAGATTAAACAAGAACTTGCAGGCAAGCAATAGAAAAGCGACAGTAGAAGAGTTTAGATCATGCACGGCGCCGTGAAGCAGATCCGGTTCATGCACGTGTCGGTGAGCAAGATACGATGCGGTGGACGACGGATCCGCGAAGCGGTCTCGGGTGGACGATACCGCAGCTGAAGCGACTGCGATAGACTGCCGGATGAGCATATGGTTTCGAGGTTCGGGGGATGATCCGGTCCGGTTGATGACGGTCGATGAGCGGCTCCGGCAGGCAGCCGGATGACGAGGATCGCGAGGGCTCGGGTAGGCCAGGGAAGTCCGGCGGGGATGTTCCGGTGCGGTGGTCGTGGAGGTGGTAGAGAGAGGGACTTGAGAAGTTCCGGTGGGTGGTCTCGAGAGAGACAGAGGGAAATTTTTTTGGGAGGGTATCCGGGCTAGGGAGGTGGTGATCCAAAAAATGACGGGCCCCCACCAACCGACTTTGCTGTCATCTCCACAGGGGTAGAATCGAATTTGAAGCGTGTGAAATTTTTGTATTTTGTGGGCGGGAAGTTTTGCCGCTATGAGATTTTGAATGTCGCTAAGGTACAAGTATAATGATAAAAAATTGTGAGACCGTACTAGTACTCTGTTCGCCGACAAATCAAATCATCATCAAGTTGAACATCTACTACCATGATCATCATCGACGATCTGGTGACATGCACTGAAATTGGTGCATTCGTTGCAAAGTATAATGCTAAAAAAATTAGTGACCGTACTAGTACTGTTCAAGCCCGAGTGCAACATCAAATCATCATCACGTTGAAAATTTGTTACCACGATCATGATCTATCTCTAAATTTGCGCATCCGCTAAATCTGGCAAACTATAATGATAAAGAAATTGTGAGACAGTAGTAGTACTTCTGTTCATGGTCGAGTGCAACATCAAATCATCATCACGTTTAAAATTTGTTACCATGATCATGATCTACCTCTGAAAATGGGCGCATCCTCTAAAACTTGCAAAGTATAATGATACAAAATTGTGAGACCGTACTAGGACTTATGTTCAAGTTCGAGTGCAACATCAAATCATCATTACATTGAAAAGTGTGTTACCATGATCATGATCTATCTTCTAATTTGGCGCATCCGCTAAATCTCGCAAAGTATAATGATAAAAAATTGTGAGAATGTACTAGTACTTATGTTCAAGGCCGAGTGCAGGATCAAATCATCATCACGTTGAAATTGTTAACGATCATGACATATCTCTAAAATTGGTGCATCCGCTAAATCTCGCAAAGTATAATGATAAAAAAATTGTGAGACTGTACTAGTACTTGTGTTCAAGGCCGAGTGCAGGATCAAATCATCATCACGGTGAAATTTATTACAACGATCATGACATATCTCTTAAATTGGCGCATCCGCTAAATCTTGCATGTGGCGCATCTCAGTGCGGAGCAACAGGCCGGTGCTATCAAGGTTGAGGC
This sequence comes from Lolium multiflorum, assembly GCA_030979885.1. Classification (NCBI taxonomy): domain Eukaryota; kingdom Viridiplantae; phylum Streptophyta; class Magnoliopsida; order Poales; family Poaceae; genus Lolium; species Lolium multiflorum. Next base: position 130,285,194 of record CM061750.1, on the reverse strand, counting down.
GTCGTAGCGGGCTCTCCTTTTTTGATAGATCTTCTACATGGCGTGGCGCACCGCCCGTCGAGAAGCAGTCACATGTGATACCGAGGTGGAGACGTCGCCGCATCCTCGAGGCGCGGCCGCCCTTCTATGAGCCACGACTCAAGGTATATATGAATCCATGCGTTGTCGCGCCCCTTCTTCCGATGAAGTGGGGTGCCTTAGATTTATTGTTCTTCTCTTACGATTATTTCGAGCCGAACATGTGTGCTCTTTCTCTGAATATATTGCTTGAAAAGCTAACCAAGTTAATTAAATTCACTTCATTCTTAATCTTGCGTGCTAATTCTGTTATTTTTGCTGGCAGTGGTGCGTGCAAGGAGATTTATTTGTGGGTGTGCTGAGCTGTTAGGCCTAAGTCATCCTCAGCTTAACGAGGCCTCAGCTTAACACATAAAAAAGGTGTTCAATCTCGCCCACAATGTCCTTTTCTTTCCTCTTCCTTTATTGGAACTTGTTTTGCACACAAGGAAAGTGGCACGTGTAATGTGAGTAAAACCCTCTTAGCCAAAATCAGCTACAAGCAAGATTTTCTGTATTGTAGATGCCCCAATTGACTCTAATCCCCAATGTAGTCTTTTTTATGTCAGTATAGACTTCTTTACATGGCATGCATTTGCCTAATGAGCAGCATTGCATTGCCATTCTAGCCAACCGATCGATATGTCAAGCTTCATGCACGAGATGCCATGTTTAATTTACTCCCTCACTCCGATCCATATTTCTTGGTGTAAAATGAATGTGAATCGAAGGGAGTACTTTTCTTAGATACTAGTAGTACTATACCATTTCAAAAAAAATACTAGTACTACTACATCACAAATGCATCAAAAGAGTACTACCATCACAAGACCACCACGGTTGTACTAGTAGAGTTTAATGCTTAACTTCCAAAGGGAATAAGATTACACATATGAACTTTAAACAGACCGAACATGAGGGCCGAGCAGGGGCGTTGATCGGGAACAAGCCGGGCAAGACGTAATTCTGGAGGAAGAGGCCATATGTTGCGTGCTTGGCCTTGGTTGCGGCGGTGCTTCCCGATGTACTTAGGCCTACACCCGTCGCATGCTGGATCAGCGGATGTCCTTCGGAGGATTTGCCACAGAATGGGCAAAATAGCCCTCGCGCTTGCGGAAACGATTTCACCACCCTTCACCGCTTGAACGTAGCGGCTCTTCTCGTCCCTGCGCTCCTTGTTGTCGTCCATGTCGTCAGAATATTCCTGTGAATTATAAAGTACATAATAATCAGGTGCTAATGACAGATCGAATAAATACTGCACTATCATAAGCAAACCTTAGAAACCCTAAAATTAAATGTGTAGAACAAGTAAATGGCAGAAGAAATCATACTAAATCACGAGAAAACCCTATGAACAGCAATGAACATAAGCCACAACAATTGCAAGTCCACTAAGTATGAACACATAAATTAATTATATGACAAATCAAGCCAACTACATGGCAGATTAGTCGAAATTAAACTAGAATCTGACCGTACGAACCGTAGAATCAAGTACGTCTACAAGAACAAGGTAGGAGATCAAATCAATCAAGAACCAGGTTCGTGCAAACCACGTGAACAGTAATATGACACAAAAAGGATCGGGACAGTTTCGGTAAAAGAGCAGTACCTCCTCGTCGTCACCCTCGACATCCTCCTGGAACTCGAACGTTTGGGCCGAAATCGTCGAAGGGTCGAGGTCCGCGTCCAGACCGGTCGAGGAAGACCTCGCCGTGGTGGCCTGCAACGCCTTGCGGATCTTCGGCGGGAGCAACGGCGTTGCTATCCACCTTCTCCTCGACGGCCAGGACGCCCGTTTCGACCGAGGTCGAAGAATCAGACAAGCAGAGGAGACGAGCGGCCTGGGTACCCGGTGAAGCCTCACCCGCCGCGACGGCCACTACCGCAGAGGCATCCTCTGCGCGAGCGGCCGCCGATTGCTCCGCCTCGTACGCAAGACCTGTCTTCATGCTGCTGCGGTTGGAAACGAGGAAGTCGATGCCTCGGAGGTGCGGTGAGTTGATGGGAGGGGAGAGGACGAGCTCGCGAGAGACGATGAGGCCGATTATTTTATAGCCTCTGACTCTCTGTATCAGAATGGCATTAGTTGTGGACGCGAGAGACGATGAGGCCGATTAGTTGTGGACGCGTGAAGTCGTGCATGTACTCGATTCTCACGTATACCAATACTTCCAAACGTCATAAGTAATTCACAATCATTCAGAATAATATGAGACCTTAACATTTTATTGTTTGTGTCGGATATTGTCCATGAAAAATAACATCCTTCAAAAAATAAATCCCCTATGCCAATCCGGTCATGCCCGTCTACTCCAACTAGCTTCCTCGAGTAATTTGTCACCTTACATTCTTAAAATGAACCAAAATTTGGCACAGGGGCATCACATGGAAAATGATGTTACCATTCTCTCTTCCCATTTTTGTTTGAATTTTTCAAAATTGTCATGCCCTAACGGAAAAAATGTATGTTCCTTCTATGAAGCATGTATCAGAATGGCATTACCAAAACCTGGGGTGGCGGGGCACATGGTGGTGTGATGATACATCACATTTGGACCACACAACACAATTTGGACCAACCAAAAAATTCAACCACCCTACACAAACCCTGGTCAAAACTAATTTGACCAATATTACAAAAGTTGTACATAATTCAGAAACAGTCAGAAATATACGAAGCATTCAGGAGTCAATACTGAAGACAAAGCAATTATGCCAAAAGACAAAGGCAGAGGAGGAACAGGTCTTGCTATATTGCACAACAAAGCCAAATTCAACTTTTCATCGATTCCAAAATTCTGGCTGCAATTAGCACACCCTGGTCTCCTGATGTCGCAATAGTTGGCTGCTGGGAGCGGAGACACTCGACTTCCTTCTTCAACTTATCGCACTCTGTGCGAACTTTCAAGTACTTCGTCTCGAAATATTGCGCATGTTCAGCATGCAACTCCACTTCCTGTTGAAAACTTTCACAGTCACAGTTGCAATCACACTGACCAGCCTTGTCAGTGACCACACTCATCGGTGGCTGGGCGCGTAGTTCCTCGACTTCCTTCTTCAACTTCTCACAGAACGTCTGAGTACCGTTTATCAAAAGAAGATTGCATGGAACGGGCATTCTCCTTCGATATGGCACGATTTAAAATGCACCTGCCCACGAGGTGGCGGATTTTCTTATGAAGGATGATGTTGTGGCCCTTGATCTGGTCCAGTTTCGCGGAGAATCGTGTTATCACATCCTGCATTGCAAATTCAACGGCAATGAAGTATGCAGATGAGGGGGGAGAAATAAACAAATGGAGTGCCAACCTCTTCAATATGCCTGAGAGCTGCAAAGTCCTTGTCCATAGGAACCTCTTCAACGATGGAACCGCCATCCCTGGAAGAAATACATTTAAGTAGTTGGATCTGGCAGCCAGCAAGGAGGCGATGAAACTGCGGCACGGCAATGGAAACATACACGGCCGAAGATGCACACACGCGCACTGGCTGCTCCTCTCCCGGAGACTGGGCATTCGTCTCTGATTCTGCATTCATGATACCAAACCTATGCAAGAGTTTGAGGTTTCTGTTCTGAAGGGTGGTGTTGTGGCCCTTTAATCTCATAATCCCTTCCTGCATGGAAAAATTCACCAGGAACGAATCAGGGATCCTTTTTCATTCACGGGATATGAAAATCATAAGATTAGGAAAAGCATAGGATTTTGTATACATTACAGGGTGTATGCGCTATTTTATGGGCTATTTGGAATGTACAAAATGAAGTCGAGTTTAATAAACCCAAATCTCATCCCTTCTTGCAGGTTATCCCTATGATTATTCACTAGATCCGTATGTTTCTTATCTCCCCGAGGATCAGCAGGATATCATGGATCTGGGTGCAACTGACTAGAGAGCCGCACGAGATTTTTACAGCCAGGGTGGTTGGCAGTTTCCTCATAGACTTACTTACTGATGTGTTTTTGCCTTTTTGGCACCCGCTGTTTTCTATGTTTCGTTGGTGGATCTTTGTGTCGACTCTAGCTGATCCGTGAGAAGTTGTCATAATTTGTGTATGAACTGAAGAAAGCAATAAAGCAGCCATATACATCATTTTGATGCAGGCTGTGATATGTCCCCCATTTCGAAAAAGGAACAAACATAGGATATATTTCTATAAATCAAACAACTAATGTAGGAAAAAAAACAATAGGATCTAAATGCTACACAATTCTTATAGAAGTCCTACGAATTAAAGAAGCCCTCATGCAGTACGGAGATGAAGAGGAAGAAAAAAGCAATGGATATATATTATATAGTGCATACATTATTAATGCTCTTGAGAGCTAACAAGTGCTCATCAAACAACGGGTCCTCGATAGCTAAGTACGAAGTGGATCCTGCGGTAGAAAGCACGAGCCTGGAACCGTCGGCCCTGGAAGATGATAGCCGGTTTAGTTGGCACCGCCTGCCAGCAAGGACTCAACGAAAATCCGGCATGGCGATGGAAACATACCCAGGAGCTTCGTACCCACCAGGTTGGCGAGAAACGAGCGATTTCTCAACTTGGGTAGGAATGGCGCTGAAACCAGCCGCCATGGAAGAAAGACGGTTAAATTGTTTGATCCGCTAGCCAGCCAGAAGGCAGAGAAACTTCGGCATGGCGATGGAAACATACCGGGGAGCTTCGTACCCACCATCTTGGCGAAACACGGTCGATTTCTCGGCATCGGTAGGAAGGCGACACTTGAACGGGCGGCCCTGGAAGAAAGACGGTCAAATAGCTGGTTCTCCCGGGTAAAAAAATAGTTGGATCTGTTTGCCTTGCTGTAATCTGCGTTCATGGGGGCAAAGAAAGCACATGGCGATAAAAACCTACCAGGACTCTTGCTGGATTACTCCCTGACCCAACAAGCCCGAAGCAGACTGAGCTTGCGATGGAAGCGCAGACATGCCTGTCGGCGCGGCCGGGTACACTTTCAAAGTCGGAGTTTGCAGGACTTTCAGCGGGATGGATTTCACCGCGGATTTAGTCTCAGACAACAACGCCTCCTTCCTCTTCTTACACTTCTTCATGTTCTTCTTAGACAACTTGTTGAACGATGGATGAATCGCTGGAGGAAGAAGGAAGGGACAAGCAGGTGGGGATAGAAGGGGTCGGTGTAGAGCTCTCGGTGGAGGAGGATGAAAACTGGAACGAACAGGACAGGGATGGGACTGGGCAATCTTGTCCGTCCATCCAAAATCAAAGGGCGGGAGCACATAAGACTTTGGACCATTGACAGGCTGGTCCTGCCACAGGCGGACCCCAAGTTTCAGCGATTCAATGTCGGTGAAAAGATGGGCAATGTAAAAGAATCTTGTTCGGGGTCGGCCGCGGAAGCCAAATCTCTGTGTCCCAAAGTCTACTAGTAGTCTACTCCTATATAGGTATAGCTGCATAGCCATCATACCATTGCATTGATCGAGCTGTACGCCTTTACCACTCTGATTCAGGTACAAAATATTAGTGTTCTCTTGTCAAATCAAAGGCCATGTCAGTTTAACGAAATGGACGTTCTTTAACTCACAAACTACTCCAAGGACATCATTTACGGACTACTGAAGCCATGTACATAATTTCTGGATCGATTTAGTAATTTGCTACAACTGTAATATTATTTCCAATTTTCAGCAATTTATTTGAATTTTAGGATTTTACTTATAAATTTCGCTAATTGACATGTGTAGGAAAGATAGAAAACAACTAGTGTATGCATGACCAATTAATCTGACTAAATAAATCTTATAGTGGCCACTTTGCATCACTCAAACTGAGAGGGCATGTTAGATTCATATGATAGAATAATGGAGAATCGCTATGACATATGCCTCCTTGAATCCTACGGGAAAGAAATCTACATGAATTGGTAGAGCTAGGTGTGTGATGGTATCATCGGAAAGACAAAGGAAATTTCTATAGAGATTGAGAGTGCATAGCATAGTTGTCACAGATGCATATGAATTTTTCCAAGAGGTCTAACCTCTTATTAGAAATCCTATAGGGTTGTACTAGTATAAGAAAACAATACATAGAAATTTTGGAGGATTCAATTCTTCAAATCAAACAAGCTATATAGGGGTAAAATCATATCCTTTGATTCGTACAATTTGTATAGGAGTTATGTAGGATTTGACTATAGGAGTTATGTAGGATTTGACTATAGGATTTGAATATTTGTACGGTTGTGTAATATTTTTACCCAGATCAATTCACATACCACCGGTTATGTATTTTTTTGGGCTATAAAAATAGGAGGTGTGGTATATTTGATGTGTGTAAAGATAATCTCACCATCTTATAGCCACCCCTAACATTTCGAGCAAACAAAAAAATCTATACCACTACCCACCTCTCGTCCTACACTCAATTCCTACACAACCAAACAACAAAAATTGGCTATCCTAGCCAGGTGGTTGGGGATACTCTCATCCCATAAACCTATCCCCTAAACCAAACAACCCCTAATATGGAGGGAAGGAAAACCTAGATCTGATACTGTACAAAAACACATAAAGCAATCTGGAACCGTCCACATAGAATCAACGGGCCAGAGCAGATGCCTTCTTTGGGAAGGGTCTTGCGCGGAAGCCAAGGAATCCTCTGCGTCGACAATCTGGTGTAGCAGTAAAATAGACCATCATAGCGGAACATTGATGGAGTCACTACAATGCGTCCGAATCCGGGTATAGTCTTGTCATATCAATGGCCATGTCAGTTTCTCCAGATATAATCTATCCGTTAGCTACTACTACTACTCTAGAGGCTGACGCCACATGCAGAAGTTGTACAGTACTACGACTACTATCGAGTATCGACTAGTCCGATCACGTCCAGGTCGCAACTACTCAAAAATGGCCGTAAAGAAAATGCAGAAGTAGGATGGGGCCACGACAAAAGACATACATCTATTTATGGACAGAGGTAGTATCATATCAGCATGCATTAGCATCTCATTTGCAACTAGTTGCACTCGCATCCTATTATCGGATATCACACTTCTGCACTTTTAAAAAATATGAAGAAAAACAAAACTGGGACACATATTATGTTGTGTATTGCTCCACAGGTCACAGATGAGTATGTAAAAAAAATTCTAGCTTGCACAAAAAAGACAAATGATATGTGAATAGTTAAGGAATATTATTCACTTTGGTCTTTTCTTTTTTCCACAGCTCACATATGGTCACCTTTTGAAACAAATGTTTAGATGTGCGAAAGATACAACATAACCCGTGACTATGATTTGAATTTACATTTTTTTACAAACTCGAAATGTGACATCCGACAATAAGATGAGGGATCAACTAGTTGCGAAATGTTTGCACTCCTGACCATGCATCTGAATCTATCTACTAGACTACTACAACAACATACAAAATGCACCAGTTTTGAACTAGAGATGTAACAGCAGTACTAGCTGTTGGTTTCCAAAATCTAACGCTTGTGATTAGAGGGATTCGCGTCAAGAGATACCACAACAGCATACACTTCTTTCTAGAACCATCATGTAGCCATTATGTAGAAGAAGAAAAAAGCAGGGTCACACCAATATCACACGTCCCACTCGATAGTAAGAAAGGTTCCAAGTTATTGTTCCCATTTCTCAACTGGTCATACCTATTTCGATGGTGTAACCTACGTAGTATAAGTTATATATTAGTTGTATGGAAAGTTTGAGCAACATTTAGAACATAATTTTGTACTCCTAATTGGTCCAACATGCATGCTAAGATTGGGGTCTTCACCTTGAAGCGGCGAGCGCCGAAAAGCGGGTCAAAATCGCCCAGATCCTCGAAGATATCTACAGGCGCAGCCGCTGTATGAGAGACGGAGTGGGAAACGAGTGGGGCGATGTATGAGAGACGGAGTGGGGGTGTAGTATGTACTATAGTAAGACGGCGAGACGGCGAGGTCAGAGTGATTAAGACTAGTCACAATGGGAAGTACGTAGTACGTAGTATCATACACTACTAGTTTGTGATACTACCTCCACAATGCATAGTATCATAATATGGTTCATACTTATGTCATATTTAAAGTTTTGTAGAATCTCAATGCAAATGTGTGTACATGATGTATTTGTCATGAAGTTTTCTAAGTTTTCTAGGTTTATGTGTTATAATACTACTCTCATATCTCACCTCATAATTGATGTGACACATTAGATTTTTGCCAACATGGCATGTATGATACTACTTACGAGCCTTAAAAGCACTTTTTTGTGATGTTGATCAAATTGTACTCTAAAATTGTCACTGGACAACAGGTCGGCCTATTGCAAACTTGTTTGAATGAGCTAAAATAGTTAGAAATCTAGAAAATTTGTCACTTCAATGAATTTTCATCCTATAACGTTTACTTAATTTGAAAAACGAATGGGGACGTTTGCCATAATGGGACGATCATTTCTACAAAAAAGAATAAGATGGAAAGTCTCGCAATGTTATTTATCATGACAACATTGACAATGTCACAACCGTGGGGTGATTAGGGAATCCACTCCGCTAGAAAAAACAAACTTATATAAGGCATGTGTGGCAATGCAGTTTGTCTACCTTATACACATATCTAGATGTGTAGCTATATATGGATTTTATTTTCCAACTTTAGATGATCAGTTTATAGTTCACCATTTAATTAGAATTCATAATTTTTGGGAATAAAATACTTGGAGGTACCCTAAAGTGTGGTACCACAAACTAAGCCAAAACATGGGTCCCAATAGTACAACATAGCGCGCATAGGAAGTTTGAGCAAATTTGAAACCAACCAAATGAGGTAGAAACAAATCAGAAAAAAGTTGTGAAACATGTGCATGGAGCCATCACATGACATGTACTTACTACTAACAAGTAAAAAATATAAAACCCTATCATACATAGAGGTTTGGGGTGAAGAGTTATTATTCACACACATATAGAATAAATATGGACTGCTTTTGGCTTTCTACCCATTAATTTGAGCAAGCTTCATGCAGTGTCCACTTCAAACTTGACAACATTGGAACCATAGCTGCTTGAGTTCGCCTCGCTAGCCTCTTCCCATATGTAAGCTTAATTAATTGGTTACACTACGAAAACCACAATCAACTTCTGAATAATGCATGCATTGCCCCCTTTTGCACATATGCAACTTTGCAAAGTAGGGATTTTTGGTTTACCACACATTAGTGTGTTGTTTTCTTTTTATTAGGACCCATGTTTGGTAGCCACATTTTTCCAAAGCCAAAGTGTGGTTAGCCAAAAAAAAGCTAGTATGGCTAGCCACCAAATTGTGGCTTAAAATATTAAAGCCAAACTTTGTCAAAACTTTGTAAAAAAAAGTTGAGTCTATGACAAATGGACCATATATACATGCAATGAAGTGTGATAAGCCAAATTGTGGCAAAAACCAAACACATGCCAAATAAACTATATGCATGCATGGCTGCCAAATTTTGGCTTCTTGACAAATTGTGGCTAGGAACCAAACATGCCCTTGCTGGCCAAAGGGGTCCGAATATGTGTTTTGTTTATTCGCTATCATGTGCAGTACGTGTGTGCACAATACCGCAAATCAAAATTTCACGGGTAGGCCAAACATGCATGCATGGTAGGCGAATCGCCATTTCGAAGGCTAATTTGTCAAACTAGCTTACCATGAAACCATCATGTGTACTCCAATTAATTAAGTTCGGATATGAATGGTGGTCATCAACCAAACTAAAAAGAATTCAAAATTTGGGATGATATAGGGATGTGCCCTATTGTTGTGGAATCAGAAAACATTAGCCAACGAAAATGTGGGTTGCATCCAAGTATAGTAGCTCACAAAGTCGATTGCCAAGAAGTTTTTGCCTAAATTTGAAATAAAGCCAAAATGAGGTTCAAACTTATTGAAATCAGCAAGCAAGGCAATCACGAAGTCACCAATTACTACTTTTATCTAGGAAAAATAACAAACATGATGGCATGCAAATATTCTTGAGAAGCAGAATCATTCTGTAAATATATATTTTTGGAACCATGCATGTTGGACATTGATTCGCTTCTTGCCACATGGGTGAGCTAGCTTGGTTACCGCAAGAACCATGCATGGCGAACTTTCGAATCATGACCCCTTTTTTAAGAGATCAATGAAAAACTTCTTATTTTCGACTATACTTTGCCAAATACAGTTTTTTTGGTTTTCCACATAAAGTCTTTTCATTTTTATTGGCCGAATTAAGGGGGGCAAAATTAAAAGGATGTATTTGTGAAGTGGCTACCGCGTGTATTGCGCACACTACCACCTATACAATTTTCACAAGAGGGTGACATGGTTGGATGGCCATGCATTTCCATGGTTTGTTGGATTATCTCATCATGTAGTATATAATAAATTAATTTTGTAAATATTTTTCAATTCAAGTATTAACGATGGTTATATTACAACTCAAATAAATTGGGAAAATACTGGGGTTCGCCTCCCTAGAATCAATCTTGCCCGTCCATTTCCTATCAACTGACTATAGGGAGTACTAGATTTAAATGGCGGTTGGAGTTAATTCCTCAACCTCATCGCAGTATTATTCCCATCTGTCCCCACTAAACAACCCCTGGCGGTTCGTTCTCCCCTGCATTTCGGCAAGTTCCAAAAAACCCCATTGTTTGCAGTTGCTCTCCCTCCCCCTCAATCCCTCCGATCAGTTCGACGTGCTTCAGCGCTGCCATGGCCGACGGCGGCCTGTTTACGCTAAAGAGGAGCGTCGTTCCCCATGGGACGACCAAGGTGAACGTGGTCTACACGAATGACCCTTCCGTTCTCGAGCACACCCTCAAGATGTACGAACAAAAGCTACTAGAGGACAGGTCCAGGTTCGTCGGCCTCGACCTAGAATACACTGCGGACCAAGTAAGTACCGCCGTCGTTCAGTTGGCCATGGACGACCACGTCCTGGTGTACCATTTCTGCAGGTATGTTCTTCACATGCCTTCCTTTATCCTTTTGTTTTTTAATATAGAAACTCTTCCTTTATCTTGGATCTGCTTTTTTATTTCGACATAGACTAGGTTCTAACTTGTATGAAAACACGAACAAACTAACTTGTATGAAAAATGTGGTCTGGAACGTAATATCCAACATATACTTGTATAATTTTTTTGGATTGACCACGATATCTAGTTTCATGATTTTGGTACTCAAAATTTGCACAAATTTCATGTACTCATACTCACCGATAATCGGCATGGATGTCAAGATATTAACATATAGTAACTGAATCTTAACTTGATGACACTTAAATAATTAGATCATATAGTCGCAACAATAATTCATGTTATTTTGATGTGTATCACTGATGCAAAATCATTGTTTCACTGCAACAAGTATACAGTTTACTGGAAGAAAAATATGTGTACTATTTCAGCATATACGATCTTACAAGATTGATTTGTGTTAACATGCAGGAGTCCTGATAATCTGGCACTGCAAGAATTCCTTCAACATAAAGGAATTTGTTTCACAACTGTTGACATCAGGGGTGACTCTAGCAGGTTTGCTAGAGATGGCATTAAAATTCCTAAACATAATTGGATTGACATTCAGGATATGATCAATTTCAATGGTCCTGGCAATAGGACTGGCATGGGTGATTTGGCAGCCGCCATCATTGACCCATCTTACAAAGACATGAAGACCAAGTTCCCTACTAGCAGCCACGATCAATGGGAGTGCATGCCATTGCCTGAAGTAAACTTGAGGTATGCTGCGATTGATGGGTATGTCAGTTTTGAGTTGTACAGGCGACTCAAAAAAATCAATGATGGGCAGCGTCAAGCACAACCAATTCCAAGGGAAGTGGTTTGCCCGGATTGCAAGGAAGCGGCTAGGTTGGCCGCTCTTCCCCCTGCCTGGCGCGACGAGAAGAAGCAGTGTGTCGGGACAACCTACTGGGAATTTGTATCTTATTGCTTTAGGCACAACATACCATTTGATCCGAACAAAATGCCACCATGGATAAAGGACTCGTGCGAGCCTACTTCGGGGTCTCCGTGGGATGGCGGTTCACACGGTGAGCAAGCTAGGGCAACGGCTGGATGTGGTGAGCTAGCAAGGGCAGGGCCTGTATCTGGTTGGGAAGCTCCAACAAGGATTCCCGACACACGAAGTGCGACGAGTGCAGAACTTGGACTGCCAACCCGGGAGGCAGGTACAAGCGGCACCGGCAAGCGCATCAAGAGGGATGATGATAATTGGTGAACTAGGCTGGCGTTATATGTTTCCAAGATTGTACATAAGTTTAGAATTATGAACTGGTAGTATTGTTTAGGTGATGTAATTACTTTTGCAACAATGTGTATGAGGTTTCAGAATCACGCATCCTTATTTAAACATGTTTAAAACATGGAAATGAAAAGGTAAGCCTGCATCCTTCTTAGTCACTCCAAAATTAAGCTTTTGGGAAGGTATTTGAAATTTCCATGTTTGAAACCCAAAACGACTTCTCTTCGTGATTGACTTCATAAGACAAAGTTCAGGCTTAGGGGTAGATACATGATTTTTCTGGTTTGAATATGACTAGACCTTGTTTATCAACTTGAGTGCTTACTATATGACATAAGAAGGCTATGTGCTTTGGTTTTTCATTTTTTTTTGAATCTTGGTCAATTCCTAGGTACGGTTTGACCAAGATTTGAACAAGTTTAAAATATGAAAATAAAATGTAAGCCCGGTCTGGATCCTTCTTAGTCACTCTGAAATGAAGCTTTTGGGAGGTTTTTGAAATTTCCATGTGTTCGAAACCCAAAACCACTTCTCTTCATGCTTGACTTCGTAAGATAGATTTTAGGGTTAGGGGTAGATACGTACATGATTTTTCTAATTATTTTTATGCCCATTTGAATCTTGGTCAAATCATAGGTTTGACCAAGATTTAAACATGTTTAAAATATGAAAATGAAAAGCTAAGCCTGCATCCTTCTTAGTCACTCCAAAATGAAGTTTTTGGGAAGGTTTTTGAAATTTCCATGATTGAAACCCAAAAACGACTTCTCTTCGTGCTTGACTTCATAAGACAAAGTTTAGGGTTAGGGGTAGATACATGATTTTTCTGGTTTGAATATGTCTAGACCTTGTTTATCAACTTGAGTGCTTATTATATGACATAAGAAGGCTATGTGCTTTGGTTTTTCATTTTTTTATACCCATTTGAATCTTGGTCAAATCCTAGGTTTGACCAAGATTTGAACAAGTTTAAAACATAAAAATAAAAGGTATAAGCTCGACCTGGATCCTTCTTAGTCACTCTAAATTGAAGCTTTTGGGGGGTCTTGAAATTTCCATGTTTGAAACCCAAAACCACGTCTCTTCATGCTTGACTTCATAAGACGAGTTTAGGGTTAGGGTAGATACATGATTTGTCTGGTTTGAATATGTCTTGACCTTGTTTATCAACTTGAATGCTTAATATATGACATAAGAATACTATGTGCTTTGGTTTTCATTTTTTGATTTTTTCTGAATTTTTATGCCCATTTGATCTTGGTCAAATCCTAGGTTTAACCAAGGTTTAAACAAGTTTAAAACATGAAAATGAAAAGGTAAGCCTGCATCCTTCTTAGTCACTCCAAAATGAGGCTTTTGGGAAGGTTTTTGAAATTTCCATGTTTGAAATCCAAAACGACTTCTCTTCGTGCTTGACTTCATAAGACAAAGTTTAGGGTTAGGGGTAGATACAAGATTTTTCTGGTTTGAATATCTCTAGACCTTGTTTACCAACTTGAGTGCTTACTATATGACATAACAGGCTAAGGCTTTGTTTTTGGGTTTTTTTGAATTTTTATACCCATTTGAATCTTGGTCAAATCCTAGGTACGGTTTGACCAAGATTTGAACATGTTTAAAACATGAAAATAAAAGGTAAGCATGGATCCTTCTTAGTAACTCTAAAATGAAGCTTTTGGGAGGTTTTGAAATTTCCATGTTTGAAACCCAAAACCACTTCTCTTCATGCTTGATCGACTTCATAAGACAGAATTTAGGGTTAGTGGGTAGATACATGATTTGTCTGGTTTGAATATGTTTAGACCTTGTTTATCAACTTGAATGCTTACTATATGACATAAGAATACTATGTGCTTTAGTTTTCATTTTTTTGATTTTTTCTGATTTTTTTGCACATTTGATCTTGGTCAAATCCTAGGTTTAACCAAGATTTAAACATGTTTAAGACATGAAAATGAAAAGGTAAGTCTGCATCCTTCTTAGTCACTCCAAAATGAAGCTTTTGGGAAGGTTTTTGAAATTTCCATGTTTGAAACCCAAAACCAGTTCTCTTCATGCTTTACTTCATAAGACAGAGTTTAGGGTTAGGGGTAGATATACGTGATTTGTCTAGTTTGAATATGTCTAGACCTTGTTTTATCAACTTGAATTCTTACTATATGACATAAAAAAACTATGTGGTTTGGTTTGATAGTTCATTGTTCATAATTCATAGTTGATCATACATACGGATCATACATACAGAATTGCGCGATCCTTATCGCGACTTCTAACCTATCTAGTCGTCGAGGAAGATGATGGTCGCGTTCTCCTCCGCATCCCGCGCCTCCTTCTCCTTCACGGCGGCGATGGCCGCCGCCTTGTCTTCTTCCTCCGCCCTCTTCTTGTCGGCATCGTCCTTGAGGGACGCGGCCAGCGCCTTCAAGAAGAGGGGGTCTTCCCCTTCCTCCGCCTCCTCCGCCTCCTCGCCGGCTGGCGGCGCGAATCCGCCGCTGGTGCTCGCCTCCCACGCCGCCTTCGACCGGCGGTTCCTCTCCCGGTCGGCGCGCCATTTGTTGAAGACGGGGCCGCTCATCGGTTTGAGCGGCGGATCCGCCTTGTACCGAGCCCGCCCGGGGCGAACTCGCGGAGCGACGACGGCATGTACAGGGAGCCTCTGTACCTGCACGCGCGCGCCGACTCCCGGCGGCGGACTGCTTCACTGGAGCCGCCACGCCTCCTCGAGCGTGTCCGGCGCGCGGGATCGCTTCGATCCGCTCGCGGGCGACGCGGAACTGGTACGGCGTGAATACATGGCGAGCGGCGAAGAATCACCACCCTGCAATCAAGGCCAAGCACGCAGCATATGGCCTCTTCCTTACGTCTTTTGCCTGGTTTGTTGCCGGTCAACGCCCCTGCTGCTGGCCCTGATGCTCCTGGTCCTGTTTAAAGTTCAGCATTAAACTCTATATACTATACAACTGTCGTGGTCTTGTGATGTACAGTAGTACTCTTTTGATGCATTTGTGATGTAGTAGTACACTGTACTTTTTTTTGAACTGATATAGTACTATCTAAGAAAGTACTCCCTCCGATTCACATTCTTTTTAGCACCAAGAAATATGGATCGGATCACCGGAGCGAGGAGTAAATTACCCTTTTGTTGTGGCTTATTTTGACTTTGGCAAAAGCCAAAAAAGCACCTAAATAGGTGCTTTTGGATTTTGGAAGCCAAAAGAATAGAATCTTTGTTCTTGGCTTCCAAAATCCAAAAGCCCAAAAAAGCACCTATTTACGTGCTTTTTTTGGCTTTTGCCAAAGCCAAAAGCCAAAAAAAGCCACAACAAAAGGGCCATAAACATGGCATCTCGTGCATGAAGCTTGACAGATTGATCGGGTTGGCTAGAACGGCTAAACAATGCTGCTCATTAGGCAAATGCATGCCATGTACGATAGTATACATCTAGTAAAGAAGTCTATACTGACATAAAAAAGACTACATTGGGGATGAGAGTCAATTGGGGCATCTACAATACAGAAAATCTTGCTCGTAGTTGATTTTGGCTAAGAGGGTTTTGTGCCCATATTTGTATCTTGGTATAATCCTAGGTTTGACAATGATTTAAACAAGTTTAAAATATGAAAATGAAAAGGTAAGCATGGATACTTCTTAGTCACTCTAAAATGAAGCTTTTGGGAGGTTTTTGATATTTCCATGTTTGAAACCAAGAACCACTTCTCTTCATGCTTGGCTTCATAAGATAAAGTTTAGGGGTTAGGGGGTAGATACATGATTTGTTTGGTTTGAATATGTCTAGACCTTGTTTATCACTTGAATGCTTACTATATGACATAAGAAGACTATGTACTTTGGTTTTTCATTTTTTTTTAATTTTATGCCCATTTGAATCTTGGTCAAATACACTAGCTATGACCAAGATGTAAACAAGTTTAAAACATGAAAATGAAAAGGTAAGCATGGATCCTTCTTAGTCACTATAAAATGAAGCTTTTGGGGGTTCTTGAAATTTCCAAGTTTGAAACCCAAAACCACTTCTCTTCATGCTTGACTTCATAAGACAGAGTTTAGGGTTAGGGGTAAATACATGATTTGTCTAGTTTGTTGTTTAGACCTTGTTTACCAACTACTAGTTCGATTTTGGGCTACTAATATAAAATTAAAATAAGTTGAACTAGTATTCCTCTAAAAAATCATTTTGGTATGCATTGTTTGATACTTTTCATAGCTATAGTGCATCACAAATTTATGATTTCATGCTTTGCTTTGCCAATTTCGATTTTTTCTAACCACCTTCTCTTTGATTTCAAATTTAGGTCAAACTATCGATGCCTACTATGTGTTCTACTTGAATTGGATGCAGCGTGCGCACATGTTTTGCCATTGTTCTGGGCTTCCACACATCTTTGGGGCATCCAAGTATTTAAGTTACCTTGTTTTTTGAATTGTAATTCATACCCTTCCTCCCAATTTTTATGCACATTTGAATCTTGGTCAAATCCTAAGTTTGACCAAGATTTGAACAAGTTTAAAACATGAAAATGAAAAGGTAAGCCTGAATCCTTCTTAGTCACTCAAAAATGAGAAGCTTTTGGGAGTTTTTTGAAATTTCCATGTTTGAAACCCAAAACCACTTCTCTTCATGCTTGACTTCATAAGACAGAGTTTAGGGTTAGGGGTAGATACATGATTTGTCTAGTTTGTTGTTTAGACCTTGTTTATCAACTTGAATGCTTACTATATGACATAATAATACTATGTGCTTTGGTTTTCATTTTTTTGATTTTTTCTGAATTTTTATGCCCATTTGATCTTGGTCAAATCCTAGGCTTAACCAATATTTAAACAAGTTTAAAACATGAAAATGAAAAGGTAAGCCTGTATCCTTCTTAGTCACTCCAAAATGAAGCTTTTGGGAAGGTTTTTGAAATTTCCATGTTTGAAATCCAAAACGACTTCTCTTCGTGCTTGACTTCATAAGACAAAGTTTAGGGCTAGGGGTAGAAACATGATTTTTCTGGTTTGAATATGTCTAGACCTTGTTTACCAACTTGATCGAGTGCTTACTATATGACATAAGAAGGCTATATGCTTTGGTTTTTCATTTTTTTTGAAATTTTATGCCCATTTGAATCTTGATCAAATCCTAGGTACAGTTTGACCAAGATTTGAACAATTTTAAAACATGAAAATAAAAGGTAAGCCCGACCTGGATCCTTTAGTCACTCTAAAATGAAGCTTTTGGGGGTTCTTGAAATTTCCAAGTTTGAAACCCAAAACCACTTCTCTTCATGCTTGACTACACATAAGACAGAGTTTAGGGTTAGGGGTAGATACATGATTTTTCTTGTTTGAATATATCTAGACCTTGTTTATATCAACTTTAATGCTAACTATATATGACATAAGAAAACTATGTGCTTTGGTTTTTAATTTTTCTGATTTTTTTATTTTGATAGATGCACATTTGAATCTTTGTCAAATCCTAGGTTTGGCCAAGATTTAAACAAGTATAAAACATGAAAATGAAAAGGGGAAGCCTGTATCCTTTCTTAGTCACTCTAAAATGAAGTTTTTGGGATGTTCTTGAAATTTTCATGTTTGAAACCCAAAACCACTTCTCTTCATGCTTGACTTCATAAGATAGAGTTTAGGGGCTAGGGGATAGATACATGATTTGCCTAGGTTTGAATATGCATGTCCAAACCTTGTTTATCAACTTGAATGCTTACTATATGACATAAGAAGACTATATGCATTTGTTTTTCATTTTTCTGATTTTTTTAAATTTTATGCCCATTTGAATCTTTTGGTCAAATCCTTGGTTTAATTTGACACGGATTTAAACAAGTTTAAAATATGAAAATGAAAAGGTGGTAAGCAGGCATGTATCCTTCTTATATATATTAGTCACTCTAAAATGAAGCTTTTGGGAGGTTTTTGAAATTTCCATGTTTGAAACCCAAAACCACTTCTCTTCATGTTGTTGACTTCATAAGATAGAGTTTAGGGGTTAGGGGTATATATACATGACTTGTCTTGTTTGAATATGTGTCTAGACCTTGTTTATCAACTTTAATGCTTACTATATGACATAAGAACACTATGCGCTTTAATTTGGTTTTTAATTTTTTAAATTTTGATGCACATTTTGAATCTTGGTCAAATCCTAGGTTTGACCGAGATTTGAACAAGTTTAAAACAAGAAAATAAAAGGTAAGCCCGCCAGACTGGATCCTTTCTTAGTCACTCTATAATGAAGCTTTTAGGGGGTTGTTGAAAATGTAAGCATGTATCCTTCTTAGTACGTCACACCACAATGAAGCTTTTGGGAGGGTTTTTGAAATGTCCATGTTTGAAACCCAAAACGACTTCTCTTCGTGCTTGACTTCATAATTAAGACAAAGTTTAGGGTTAGGGGTATATAGATACATGATTTTTCTGGTTTGAATATGTCTAGACTTTGTTTATCAACTAGCTTGAGTGCTTACTATATGGCATATATAAGAAGCTAGGCTATGTGCTTTGGTTTTTCATTTTTTTTTGAATTTTTATGCCCATTTGAATCTTGGTCAAATCCTAGGTACGTACGGTTTGACCAAGATTTGAACATGTTTAAAACATGAAAATAAAAGGTAAGCATGGATCCTTCTTAGTCACTCTAAAATGAAGCTTTTGGGAGGTTTTTGAAATTTCCATGTTTGAAACCCAAAACCACTTCTCTTCATGCTTGGCTTCGTAAGATAGAGTTTAGGGTTTGGGGTAGATACGTACATGATTTTTCTAAGTATTTTTACACCCATTTGAATCTTCGTCAAATCCTAAGTTTGACCAAGATTTGAACAAGTTTAAAAACATGAAAATGAAAAGGGTAAGCCTGGATCCTTGTTTACGGTTAGGGGTAGATACGTACATGATTTTTCTAAGTATTTTTACGCCCATTTGAATCTTCGTCAAATCCTAAGTTTGACCAAGATTTGAACAAGTTTAAAAACATGAAAATGAAAAGGGTGTAAGCCTGGATCCTTGTTTAGGGTTAGGGGTAGATACAAGATTTTTGTGGTTTGAATATGGCAGACCTTGTTTATCACCTTGATATATGACATAGGAAGACGGTGTGCTTTTTTTTTTTTTTTTTGAATTTTTATGCCCATTTGAATCTTGGTCAAGTCATAGGTTTGACCAAGATTTAAACAGGTTTAAAACATGAAAATGAAAAAGTAAGCCTGGATCCTTCTTAGTCACTCCAAAATGTACCAATTGATAAATGAGTTAACTTGGCTTCATGGAAAAAATAATGTCATGCAAATGATTTAACTTGGCTTTCGTACCCTTGAATCCATAGGAAACTTTGTATAAATGTAGTACTATAATAATCAACCGAGTTTTTACATCAACAGGTCTGTCACTTACGTGTGGTGCCCATGCGTGAGGTCCCACACTTCAGTGAGCACAAGTCACGTGCAATAGGTACGCAAACTCCCAGCCATTTTCTTTGTCAAGAGAAGACGCATCAGGATGCGTATTGGAAGTATGTGGGTCCTTCTGGATCCTTCGGTTGTCCCTCTCACAAAAAAACAAATCTCTCTCATTCTCGGCCTCGCTCGACTCGCTCGCTCGCTCGCTCGCACCTCCTGCTCACTGACAAACCCTGCACAAAAGTCAACATCATCACCCGAAAAAGGGAGACACCATAATTCTCTCCCTTCTTCTCTCCTTCCGAGTGATCCCTTCTTCCTCCGAGTTTCACTCGACGGGCAAACACACATGTGCTGCATAGTAATAATAAAAAAGTAGAAAAATCGACCTACGAATCTATGATTAAATAGGTTAAACTAGGGTTTTGCCCACTACTACAGATCAAGTTCAGAAATATCCAACTACTAGTTCGATTTTGGGCTACTAATATAAAATTAAAATAAGTTGAACTAGTATTCCTCTAAAAAATCATTTTGGTATGCATTGTTTGATACTTTTCATAGCTATAGTGCATCACAAATTTATGATTTCATGCTTTGCTTTGCCAATTTCGATTTTTTCTAACCACCTTCTCTTTGATTTCAAATTTAGGTCAAACTATCGATGCCTACTATGTGTTCTACTTGAATTGGATGCAGCGTGCGCACATGTTTTGCCATTGTTCTGGGCTTCCACACATCTTTGGGGCATCCAAGTATTTAAGTTACCTTGTTTTTTTGAATTGTAATTCATACCCTTCCTCCCAATTTTTATGCACATTTGAATCTTGGTCAAATCCTAAGTTTGACCAAGATTTGAACAAGTTTAAAACATGAAAATGAAAAGGTAAGCCTGAATCCTTCTTAGTCACTCAAAAATGAGAAGCTTTTGGGAGTTTTTGAAATTTCCATGTTTGAAACCCAAAACCACTTCTCTTCATGCTTGACTTCATAAGACAGAGTTTAGGGTTAGGGGTAGATACATGATTTGTCTAGTTTGTTGTTTAGACCTTGTTTATCAACTTGAATGCTTACTATATGACATAATAATACTATGTGCTTTGGTTTTCATTTTTTTTGATTTTTCTGAATTTTTATGCCCATTTGATCTTGGTCAAATCCTAGGCTTAACCAATATTTAAACAAGTTTAAAACATGAAAATGAAAAGGTAAGCCTGTATCCTTCTTAGTCACTCCAAAATGAAGCTTTTGGGAAGGTTTTTGAAATTTCCATGTTTCGAAATCCAAAACGACTTCTCTTCGTGCTTGACTTCATAAGACAAAGTTTAGGGCTAGGGGTAGAAACATGATTTTTCTGGTTTGAATATGTCTAGACCTTGTTTACCAACTTGAGTGCTTACTATATGACATAAGAAGGCTATATGCTTTGGTTTTTCATTTTTTTTGAAATTTTATGCCCATTTGATCTTGGTCAAATCCTAGTCTTAACCAATATTTAAACAAGTTTAAAACATGAAAATGAAAAGGTAAGCCTGTATCCTTCTTAGTCACTCCAAAATGAAGCTTTTGGGAAGGTTTTTGAAATTTCTATGTTTGAAATCCAAAACGACTTCTCTTCGTGCTTGACTTCATAAGACAAAGTTTAGGGCTAGGGGTAGAAACATGATTTTTCTGGTTTGAATATGTCTAGACCTTGTTTACCAACTTGATCGAGTGCTTACTATATGACATAAGAAGGCTATATGCTTTGGTTTTTCATTTTTTTTGAAATTTTATGCCCATTTGAATCTTGATCAAATCCTAGGTACAGTTTGACCAAGATTTGAACAATTTTACAACATGAAAATAAAAGGTAAGCCCGACCTGGATCCTTTAGTCACTCTAAAATGAAGCTTTTGGGGGTTCTTGAAATTTCCAAGTTTGAAACCCAAAACCACTTCTCTTCATGCTTGACTACACATAAGACAGAGTTTAGGGTTAGGGGTAGATACATGATTTTTCTTGTTTGAATATATCTAGACCTTGTTTATATCAACTTTAATGCTAACTATATATGACATAAGAAAACTATGTGCTTTGGTTTTTAATTTTTCTGATTTTTTTATTTTGATAGATGCACATTTGAATCTTTGTCAAATCCTAGGTTTGGCCAAGATTTAAACAAGTATAAAACATGAAAATGAAAAGGGGAAGCCTGTATCCTTTCTTAGTCACTCTAAAAAGAAGTTTTTGGGATGTTCTTGAAATTTTCATGTTTGAAACCCAAAACCACTTCTCTTCATGCTTGACTTCATAAGATAGAGTTTAGGGGCTAGCTAGCTAGGGGATAGATACATGATTTGCCTAGGTTTGAATATGCATGTCCAAACCTTGTTTATCAACTTGAATGCTTACTATATGACATAAGAAGACTATATGCTTTTGTTTTTCATTTTTCTGATTTTTTTTAAAATTTTATGCCCATTTGAATCTTTTGGTCAAATCCTTGGTTTAATTTGACACGGATTTAAACAAGTTTAAAATATGAAAATGAAAAGGTGGTAAGCAGGCATGTATCCTTCTTATATATATTAGTCACTCTAAAATGAAGCTTTTGGGAGGTTTTTGAAATTTCCATGTTTGAAACCCAAAACCACTTCTCTTCATGTTGTTGACTTCATAAGATAGAGTTTAGGGGTTAGGGGTATAGATACATGACTTGTCTTGTTTGAATATGTGTCTAGACCTTGTTTATCAACTTTAATGCTTACTATATGACATAAGAACACTATGCGCTTTAATTTGGTTTTTAATTTTTTTAAAATTTGATGCACATTTTGAATCTTGGTCAAATCCTAGGTTTGACCGAGATTTGAACAAGTTTAAAACAAGAAAATAAAAGGTAAGCCCGCCAGACTGGATCCTTTCTTAGTCACTCTATAATGAAGCTTTTAGGGGGGTTGTTGAAAATGTAAGCATGTATCCTTCTTAGTACGTCACACCACAATGAAGCTTTTGGGAGGGTTTTTGAAATGTCCATGTTTGAAACCCAAAACGACTTCTCTTCGTGCTTGACTTCATAATTAAGACAAAGTTTAGGGTTAGGGGTATATAGATACATGATTTTTCTGGTTTGAATATGTCTAGACTTTGTTTATCAACTAGCTTGAGTGCTTACTATATGGCATATATAAGAAGCTAGGCTATGTGCTTTGGTTTTTCATTTTTTTTTGAATTTTTATGCCCATTTGAATATTGGTCAAATCCTAGGTACGTACGGTTTGACCAAGATTTGAACAACATGAAAATAAAAATAAGCATGGATCCTTCTTAGTCACTCTAAAATGAAGCTTTTGGGAGGTTTTTGAAATTTCCATGTTTGAAACCCAAAACCACTTCTCTTCATGCTTGGCTTCGTAAGATAGAGTTTAGGGTTTGGGGTAGATACGTACATGATTTTTCTAAGTATTTTTACGCCCATTTGAATCTTCGTCAAATCCTAAGTTTGACCAAGATTTGAACAAGTTTAAAAACATGAAAATGAAAAGGGTAAGCCTGGATCCTTGTTTAGGGTTAGGGGGTAGATACATGATTTTTGTGGTTTGAATATGGCAGACCTTGTTTATCACCTTGATATATGACATAGGAAGACGGTGTTTTTTTTTTTTTGAATTTTTATGCCCATTTGAATCTTGGTCAAGTCATAGGTTTGACCAAGATTTAAACAGGTTTAAAACATGAAAATGAAAAAGTAAGCCTGGATCCTTCTTAGTCACTCCAAAATGTACCAATTGATAAATGAGTTAACTTGGCTTCATGGAAAAAATAATGTCATGTAAATGATTTAACTTGGCTTTCGTACCCTTGAATCCATAGGAAACTTTGTATAAATGTAGTAGTATAATAATCAACCGAGTTTTTACATCAACAGGTCTGTCACTTACTTGTGGTGCCCATGCGTGAGGTCCCACACTTCAGTGAGCACAAGTCACGTGCAATAGGTACGCAAACTCCCAGCCATTTTCTTTGTCAAGAGAAGACGCATCAGGATGCGTATTGGAAGTATGTGGGTCCTTCTGGATCCTTCGGTTGTCCCTCTCACAAAAAAAACAAATCTCTCTCATTCTCGGCCTCGCTCGACTCTCGCTCGCTCGCTCGCTCGCACCTCCTGCTCACTGACAAACCCTGCACAAAAGTCAACATCATCACCCGAAAAAGGGGAGACACCATAATTCTCTCCCTTCTTCTCTCCTTCCGAGTGATCCCTTCTTCCTCCGAGTTTCACTCGACGGGCAAACACACATGTGCTGCATAGTAATAATAAAAAAGTAGAAAAATCGACCTACGAATCTATGATTAAATAGGTTAAACTAGGGTTTTGCCCACTACTACAGATCAAGTTCAGAAATATCCAACTACTAGTTCGATTTTGGGCTACTAATATAAAATTAAAATAAGTTGAACTAGTATTCCTCTAAAAAATCATTTTGGTATGCATTGTTTGATACTTTTCATAGCTATAGTGCATCACAAATTTATGATTTCATGCTTTGCTTTGCCAATTTCGATTTTTTCTAACCACCTTCTCTTTGATTTCAAATTTAGGTCAAACTATCGATGCCTACTATGTGTTCTACTTGAATTGGATGCAGCGTGCGCACATGTTTTGCCATTGTTCTGGGCTTCCACACATCTTTGGGGCATCCAAGTATTTAAGTTACCTTGTTTTTTTGAATTGTAATTCATACCCTTCCTCCCAATTTTTATGCACATTTGAATCTTGGTCAAATCCTAAGTTTGACCAAGATTTGAACAAGTTTAAAACATGAAAATGAAAAGGTAAGCCTGAATCCTTCTTAGTCACTCAAAAATGAGAAGCTTTTGGGAGTTTTTTGAAATTTCCATGTTTGAACCCAAAACCACTTCTCTTCATGCTTGACTTCATAAGACAGAGTTTAGGGTTAGGGGGTAGATACATGATTTGTCTAGTTTGTTGTTTAGACCTTGTTTATCAACTTGAATGCTTACTATATGACATAATAATACTATGTGCTTTGGTTTTCATTTTTTTGACTTTTTCTGAATTTTTATGCCCATTTGATCTTGGTCAAATCCTAGGCTTAACCAATATTTAAACAAGTTTAAAACATGAAAATGAAAAGGTAAGCCTGTATCCTTCTTAGTCACTCCAAAATGAAGCTTTTGGGAAGGTTTTTGAAATTTCCATGTTTGAAATCCAAAACGACTTCTCTTCGTGCTTGACTTCATAAGACAAAGTTTAGGGCTAGGGGTAGAAACATGATTTTTCTGGTTTGAATATGTCTAGACCTTGTTTACCAACTTGATCGAGTGCTTACTATATGACATAAGAAGGCTATATGCTTTGGTTTTTCATTTTTTTGAAATTTTATGCCCATTTGAATCTTGATCAAATCCTAGGTACAGTTTGACCAAGATTTGAACAATTTTAAAACATGAAAATAAAAGGTAAGCCCGACCTGGATCCTTTAGTCACTCTAAAATGAAGCTTTTGGGGGGTTCTTGAAATTTCCAAGTTTGAAACCCAAAACCACTTCTCTTCATGCTTGACTACACATAAGACAGAGTTTAGGGTTAGGGGTAGATACATGATTTTTCTTGTTTGAATATATCTAGACCTTGTTTATATCAACTTTAATGCTAACTATATATGACATAAGAAAACTATGTGCTTTGGTTTTTAATTTTTCTGATTTTTTTATTTTGATAGATGCACATCTGAATCTTTGTCAAATCCTAGGTTTGGCCAAGATTTAAACAAGTATAAAACATGAAAATGAAAAGGGGAAGCCTGTATCCTTTCTTAGTCACTCTAAAAAGAAGTTTTTGGGATGTTCTTGAAATTTTCATGTTTGAAACCCAAAACCACTTCTCTTCATGCTTGACTTCATAAGATAGAGTTTAGGGGCTAGGGGATAGATACATGATTTGCCTAGGTTTGAATATGCATGTCCAAACCTTGTTTATCAACTTGAATGCTTACTATATGACATTAGAAGACTATATGCTTTTGTTTTTCATTTTTCTGATTTTTTTTTAAAATTTTATGCCCATTTGAATCTTTTGGTCAAATCCTTGGTTTAATTTGACACGGATTTAAACAAGTTTAAAATATGAAAATGAAAAAGGTGGCAAGCATGTATGGATCCTTCTTATATATATTAGTCACTCTAAAATGAAGCTTTTGGGAGGTTTTTGAAATTTCCATGTTTGAAACCCAAAACCACTTCTCTTCATGTTGTTGACTTCATAAGATAGAGTTTAGGGGTTAGGGGTATAGATACATGATTTGTCTTGTTTGAATATGTGTCTAGACCTTGTTTATCAACTTTAATGCTTACTATATGACATAAGAACACTATGCGCTTTAATTTGGTTTTTAATTTTTTCAAAATTTGATGCACATTTTGAATCTCGGTCAAATCCTAGGTTTGACCGAGATTTGAACAAGTTTAAACCAAGAAAATAAAAGGTAAGCCCGCCAGACTGGATCCTTTCTTAGTCACTCTATAATGAAGCTTTTAGGGGGGTTGTTGAAAATGTAAGCATGTATCCTTCTTAGTACGTCACACCACAATGAAGCTTTTGGGAGGGTTTTTGAAATGTCCATGTTTTGAAACCCAAAACGACTTCTCTTCGTGCTTGACTTCATAATTAAGACAAAGTTTAGGGTTAGGGGTATATAGATACATGATTTTTCTGGTTTGAATATGTCTAGACCTTGTTTATCAACTAGCTTGAGTGCTTACTATATGGCATATATAAGAAGCTAGGCTATGTGCTTTGGTTTTTCATTTTTTTTTTTGAATTTTTATGCCCATTTGAATATTGGTCAAATCCTAGGTACGTACGGTTTGACCAAGATTTGAACATGTTTAAAACATGAAAATAAAAGGTAAGCATGGATCCTTCTTAGTCACTCTAAAATGAAGCTTTTGGGAGGTTTTTGAAATTTCCATGTTTGAAACCCAAAACCACTTCTCTTCATGCTTGGCTTCGTAAGATAGAGTTTAGGGTTTGGGGTAGATACGTACATGATTTTTCTAAGTATTTTTACGCCCATTTGAATCTTCGTCAAATCCTAAGTTTGACCAAGATTTGAACAAGTTTAAAAACATGAAAATGAAAAGGGTAAGCCTGGATCCTTGTTTAGGGTTAGGGGGTAGATACAAGATTTTTGTGGTTTGATATGGCAGACCTTGTTTATCACCTTGATATATGACATAGGAAGACGGTGTGCTTTTGTTTTTTTTTTGAATTTTTATGCCCATTTGAATCTTGGTCAAGTCATAGGTTTGACCAAGATTTAAACAGGTTTAAAACATGAAAATGAAAAAGTAAGCCTGGATCCTTCTTAGTCACTCCAAAATGTACCAATTGATAAATGAGTTAACTTGGCTTCATGGAAAAAATAATGTCATGTAAATGATTTAACTTGGCTTTCGTACCCTTGAATCCATAGGAAACTTTGTATAAATGTAGTAGTATAATAATCAACCGAGTTTTTACATCAACAGGTCTGTCACTTACGTGTGGTGCCCATGCGTGAGGTCCCACACTTCAGTGAGCACAAGTCACGTGCAATAGGTACGCAAACTCCCAGCCATTTTCTTTGTCAAGAGAAGACGCATCGGGATGCGTATTGGAAGTATGTGGGTCCTTCGGATCCTTCGGTTGTCCCTCTCACAAAAAAAAAACAAATCTCTCTCATTCTCGGCCTCGCTCGACTCGTCGCTCGCTCGCACCTCCTGCTCACTGACAAACCTGCACAAAAGTCAACATCATCACCCGAAAAAGGGGAGACACCATAATTCTCTCCCTTCTTCTCTCCTTCCGAGTGATCCCTTCTTCCTCCGAGTTTCACTCGACGGGCAAACACACATGTGCTGCATAGTAATAATAAAAAAGTAGAAAAATCGACCTACGAATCTATGATTAAATAGGTTAAACTAGGGTTTTGCCCACTACTACAGATCAAGTTCAGAAATATCCAACTACTAGTTCGATTTTGGGCTACTAATATAAAATTAAAATAAGTTGAACTAGTATTCCTCTAAAAAATCATTTTGGTATGCATTGTTTGATACTTTTCATAGCTATAGTGCATCACAAATTTATGATTTCATGCTTTGCTTTGCCAATTTCGATTTTTTCTAACCACCTTCTCTTTGATTTCAAATTTAGGTCAAACTATCGATGCCTACTATGTGTTCTACTTGAATTGGATGCAGCGTGCGCACATGTTTTGCCATTGTTCTGGGCTTCCACACATCTTTGGGGCATCCAAGTATTTAAGTTACCTTGTTTTTTTGAATTGTAATTCATACCCTTCCTCCCAATTTTTATGCACATTTGAATCTTGGTCAAATCCTAAGTTTGACCAAGATTTGAACAAGTTTAAAACATGAAAATGAAAAGGTAAGCCTGAATCCTTCTTAGTCACTCAAAAATGAGAAGCTTTTGGGAGTTTTTTGAAATTTCCATGTTTGAAACCCAAAACCACTTCTCTTCATGCTTGACTTCATAAGACGAGTTTAGGGTTAGGGGGTAGATACATGATTTGTCTAGTTTGTTGTTTAGACCTTGTTTATCAACTTGAATGCTTACTATATGACATAATAATACTATGTGCTTTGGTTTTCATTTTTTTTGACTTTTTCTGAATTTTTATGCCCATTTGATCTTGGTCAAATCCTAGGCTTAACCAATATTTAAACAAGTTTAAAACATGAAAATGAAAAGGTAAGCCTGTATCCTTCTTAGTCACTCCAAAATGAAGCTTTTGGGAAGGTTTTTGAAATTTCCATGTTTGAAATCCAAAACGACTTCTCTTCGTGCTTGACTTCATAAGACAAAGTTTAGGGCTAGGGGTAGAAACATGATTTTTCTGGTTTGAATATGTCTAGACCTTGTTTACCAACTTGATCGAGTGCTTACTATATGACATAAGAAGGCTATATGCTTTGGTTTTTCATTTTTTTTGAAATTTTATGCCCATTTGAATCTTGATCAAATCCTAGGTACGGTTTGACCAAGATTTGAACAATTTTAAAACATGAAAATAAAAGGTAAGCCCGACCTGGATCCTTTAGTCACTCTAAAATGAAGCTTTTGGGGGTTCTTGAAATTTCCAAGTTTGAAACCCAAAACCACTTCTCTTCATGCTTGACTACACATAAGAGAGTTTAGGGTTAGGGGTAGATACATGATTTTTCTTGTTTGAATATATCTAGACCTTGTTTATATCAACTTTAATGCTAACTATATATGACATAAGAAAACTATGTGCTTTGGTTTTTAATTTTTCTGTTTTTTTATTTTGATAGATGCACATTTGAATCTTTGTCAAATCCTAGGTTTGGCCAAGATTTAAACAAGTATAAAACATGAAAATGAAAAGGGGAAGCCTGTATCCTTTCTTAGTCACTCTAAAATGAAGTTTTTGGGATGTTCTTGAAATTTTCATGTTTGAAACCCAAAACCACTTCTCTTCATGCTTGACTTCATAAGATAGAGTTTAGGGGCTAGCTAGGGGATAGATACATGATTTGCCTAGGTTTGAATATGCATGTCCAAACCTAGCTTGTTTATCAACTTGAATGCTTACTATATGACATAAGAAGACTATATGCTTTTGTTTTTCATTTTTCTGATTTTTTTTAAATTTTATGCCCATTTGAATCTTTTGGTCAAATCCTTGGTTTAATTTGACACGGATTTAAACAAGTTTAAAATATGAAAATGAAAAGGTGGTAAGCAGGCATGTATCCTTCTTATATATATTAGTCACTCTAAAATGAAGCTTTTGGGAAATTTCCATGTTTGAAAAACCAAAACCACTTCTCTTCATGTTGTTGACTTCATAAGATAGAGTTTAGGGGTTAGGGGTATATATACATGACTTGTCTTGTTTGAATATGTGTCTAGACCTTGTTTATCAACTTTAATGCTTACTATATGACATAAGAACACTATGCGCTTTAATTTGGTTTTTAATTTTTTTAAATTTTGATGCACATTTTGAATCTTGGTCAAATCCTAGGTTTGACCGAGATTTGAACAAGTTTAAAACAAGAAAATAAAAGGTAAGCCCGCCAGACTGGATCTTTTCTTAGTCACTCTATAATGAAGCTTTTAGGGGGGTTGTTGAAAATGTAAGCATGTATCCTTCTTAGTACGTCACACCACAATGAAGCTTTTGGGAGGTTTTTGAAATGTCCATGTTTGAAACCCAAAACGACTTCTCTTCGTGCTTGACTTCATAATTAAGACAAAGTTTAGGGTTAGGGGTATATAGATACATGATTTTTCTGGTTTGAATATGTCTAGACTTTGTTTATCAACTAGCTTGAGTGCTTACTTATATATGGCATATATAAGAAGCTAGGCTATGTGCTTTGGTTTTTCATTTTTTTGAATTTTTATGCCCATTTGAATCTAGATCAAATCCTAGATACTGTTTTGGGTGATTTGTCATTCAAAAATTTGGTATCATTCGGATCGGAGGAAGTATAGTTGGAGATGAATGGCCCACCAAGTCTCTGCCTTGAAGTTTGCTCTTTGACCAGTATTACTACTCGCGAGGTGCCGAGGAGACGGGGAGGCCAAATTTAAGAACTAACCTTTGCTCTTGCCGTCTTCCTCAGTTCACCACTTTGTTTACCTCTTGGAATACTACTTCGCCACCATGACCGGGAGCAAGTCTCGCCACAGAAGGGCTCGTGCGGCTGCGGCGAAGCTGAGGGAATCCCAGCAATGGCGTCCCTGTGCTGCTGTCGAGGTGCCTTCTGCGCAAGAGTCTTCAAGGGCGTCGCAGCCCGCGACTGCTACCTTCAGGCGATCCTCCGTTCTTGCGCATCTTTCTATGTCTTTCACAACTTATCATCCCCTCCTTTTCTTACCTTCTCTCAATCGTATATTCAGGTCGGGCGGCCTTAGTTTTCCCGCAGCCCTCCTGCCTGCGGAAACATCTTCCACGGAGCCAAGTTCTCAAAGCAGCGAGGTATAGACATTCGTGCAAATTGGGATTCCCATTTTCTCTTTCTTGGTACTTCTCTGGGTACACTTCTGATTTTGTGCTCCATCCCCATCTGATAGAAGCCCCGCTACGAGATCGGTCCCATTTTAGAAATGGTTATGGGCGATTTCTGCGTCGAGACGGCGGACAGAAGCGCCCTCGCCGATGAGTGCATGAGACTTTATTCTGAGCTCGCCACTGAGAAGATCCGGATTCGCATTCTCGACGATATCGCCATGAAATCGTTCACTGCGAGTAATGAGATCCAGCGGCGGAGCCTCGGCCAGGCGGAGACCATGGACAAACTCGCCGGACTGATCCTGAACCTCACGGTTAGGACGGACAAACTAGAGGCCGAGCTGTCACAGGAGAAGGCTCTCAACTCCGAGCTGAAGCGTCAAGCAGGCTCAAGGTAGATCTTGACCAGGTCACTGTGTACCACTAGCTGCAATCCTTGATGACTGTTGTGTCACCTGGCTTCCGAGTTTCTGAAGGTTAATTTTCGAAATTTTGTTCGTAAAATTGGCCTGTGGAAATGTAAACTAACTAGTACTCTTACTTTATTATATTAGTACTTGTGTCAATGTAGTAGTTGTGTCTGAGTCGAGTCAATGTTGAGTCGTTCTCGTTGAGTCACCTAGTCTTCTATTATATACTAAAAGCAAAATAAGATGTTTTAAATAGAGACACAAGGTTAATCCACATCATCTTAATTATTATTAATCGTTGGATCTGTAATTTGTGACTAGGATTTACTAATAGATGAATATAACGTAAACGTACACATGTGTAACACGAACTCAAACTTGACACGATCTATTTTTTTTTATTTGGTGCGGGAAAGTCTAAGGTTGCACGTAAAAGTGTAGTTTTGGGAAAAACATGGAAACAGAGTCTGTTGCCCATACGAGTTAAACGTACACATGTGTAACACGAACTCAAACTTGACACGATCTATTTTTTTTATTTGGCGCGGGAAAGTCTAAGGTTGCACGTAAAAGTGTAGTTTGGGGAAAAACATGGAAACAGAGTCTGTTGCCCATACGAGTTTAACATATGTTGTTTTCTTTCTTTGACCGTAAGAATCCTATCAGATTCTGTCAAAAAGAAAAGAATCCTATCAGATCACGTTTAAATGGGATCTAGA
Organism: Lolium multiflorum; assembly: GCA_030979885.1. Lineage (NCBI taxonomy): Eukaryota > Viridiplantae > Streptophyta > Magnoliopsida > Poales > Poaceae > Lolium > Lolium multiflorum. The sequence goes on along the minus strand of CM061750.1, from coordinate 130,253,268 downwards.
TTGAGCCATATATTTACGTGCATGTGACCTATCCCGTCACGTTTAGACCAGTTTTTTTGAAAGTTTAGATGAGTTATCTGTGTATTATCCTAGCGTCGGACTGTGTCGTGTGCATACATATTCTGAACCACACGTGCATGACAAGGTTTTTAAACTAGGACGTGTAATATTTTAAAATTAGAATTCATTTTTTTAGTAACCACATGAGCTGAGCGAGAGTGCCGGCGAGGAGGACGTGTTATGCGTCGAGCTACTACGGTCGTCCTGCCGTCGAGCCGGGTAGCCTGGAAGATGAGGATGTACGCTAAATAGTGTGAAGTGGTTTATACTACATGAATTGAGTGTACTTAAACAAATCGAAAGAAAAAAGGTTACCCTCACTCTCGAGAAGGATATAGCAGATTTTTAAAATTGGGACGTTTCTTTACACCTACACTAAATAGTGTATAGATTCATCAAAATTTAAAAAGAATTGCGACATCTTTTTCTGAACAAGGTAGTACAAAGTAGAGCACATGTATGTACTCCCTCCGTTTGTTAATGTATGACATTTAAACAAGCTAGATTGGCTAGCTAAAATGTCTAATATTTATAAACAGAGGAAGTATGATATAAAAAAATATTATCTAAAAATATTGAGCACGCATCTTGCTCCACAATTATCTTGCTCGATAGTTAGATACGAAGTTTTTCCCCAAACTTCATTTGTAGGTAATACGGTTGGTCATTGCCATAATCATATACACTCATGGTAACCACATGCTATCCTGTGTTCGTCACACACAAACATTCCATCTGGTCTATCCCAATTCATTCTAAATCAGTTATTATGAGAGAAGGGTGTAATTGGTTCTGAAGAGTGAATAAGTTCCAATTAGACCAATTATTTTCGATAGAGTGCTGTGTTTCGAAGAAACATGTTAGAAAAATCTCTATAGATGATTATAAATACATTATTATATGATTTTGGATTTAAAGCTCACCGCCATGTTTAGCTACGTTTATTTATGAAAATTTTACAAAGTGTAATATCTAGATAGTCATGTCCCACTTCTAAGTCGGCTACACAAGTTTATGGTTATACTAATTGGGACTCCGGGTCAGAGGGTACGACGCGGTAAATAAAAAACAATTATATCCGGGTGAGAGTACTATTTTGCGTGGATTTAAGTGGTTTTATCAAAATTTCCACAGGCGTATGGATATAGAATCAGGACAAGATTGCTCCATTGTACCTTAAGTGTTAGTTTTAGAAAGATCATGTCAACAATATTGGAGTTCTTATTTGGAATCAAACTCATAGGCACATAAGTAATCCACTAGCATAGTTGGATTAAATAGAAGAGAGAGTAAGGACAATATGTATATGGAGGTAGTTCGTCGGTCTATTATTAGAGAGAATAATGATGTAAGTGTAAGAGTAGCAATAACAATAGGTTGTTTTGTCACGATAAAAATCCACTAATGCAAGGCTACACCTTCAATATTTAGTCATCAAACCAGTGGAATTTTAAATACCAAAAACTCAAATATAAATTGTAGAATATGTGACATGGTATTCTTGGAAATGTCATAGTAACTATTCATGGTAAATCAAAATTGCGAGGGCCATCTTGCTAGTATCTATAATATCTAAATAGGAACAAGAAATCCAAAATTTTCAAATTCTGGCAAAAATTAGAACTTCTCAGGAAAATCTATTTTTTTATAGGAAATCAAAAACACTGAAACGAGTATACTATTTTAATTTGAGCCATTTATGTGCAGATTTGCATAAAAAGACTGACATTTTCCCTAAACTTTGTATATTGTGAAGTCAAGCATGGAGAGAAGTGGTTTTGGGTTTCAAACATCCTTTTCATTTTCTTGTCTTAAACTTGTTTAAATCTTGGTCAAACCTAAGATTTGACCAAAAGATTCAAACATGCATAAATTCAAAAAAATCAGAAAAATGAAAAAACAAAAGCATATAGTCTTCTTATGTCATATAGTAAGCATTCAAGTTGATAAACAAGGTCTAGACATATTCAAACCAGAAAAATCATGTATATATCTACCCCTAACCCTAAACTCTGTCTTATGAAGAGAAGTGGTTTTGGGTTTCAAACATGGAAATTTGAAGAACCTCCCAAAAGCTTCATTTTAGATTGTGACTAAGAAGGATCCAGGCTTACCTTTTCACTTTCATGTTCTAAACTTGTTTAAATCCTAGTCAAACCTAGGATTTCACAAAGATTCAAATATATGGGTATAAAATACAAAAAAATAGAAAAATGAAAAACGAAAGCACATAGTCTTCTTATGTCATATAGTAAGCATTAAAGTTGATAAACAAGGTCTAGACATATTCAAACTAGACAAATCATGTATCTCCCCCTAACCCCTAAACTTTGTATTATGAAGTCAAGCATGAAGAGAAGTGGTTTTGGGTTTCAAACATGGAAATTTCAAAAACCTCTTAAAAATTCATTTTAGAGTGACTAAGAAGGATGCAAGCTTCCCTTTTCACTTGCATGTCTTAAACTTGTTTAAATCTGGGTCAAACCTAAGATTTGACCAAAAGATTCAAACGGGCATAAAATTCAAAAAAAATCAGAAAAATGAAAAACAAAAGCATATAGTCTTCTTGTGTCATATAGTAAGCATTCAAGTTGATAAACAAGGTCTAGACATATTCAAACCGAAAATCATGTATATATCTACCCCTAACCCTAAACTCTGTATTATGAAGTCAATCATGAAGAGAAGTGGTTTTGGGTTTCAAACATGGATATTTCAATAACCTCCCAAAAGCTTCATTTTAGAGTGTGACTAAGAAGGATCCAGGCTTACCTTTTTCATTTTCATGTACTAAACTTGTTTAAATCCTGGTCAAACCTAGGATTTCACAAAGATTCAAATATATGTGTATAAAATATAAAAAATAGAAAAATGAAAACCAAAGCACATAGTCTACTTATGTCACATAGTAAGCATTCAAGTTGATAAACAAGGTCTAGACATATTCAAACCAGAAAAATCATGTATATATCTACCCCTAACCCTAAACTCCGTCTTATGAAGTTAATCATGAAGAGAAGTGGTTTTGGGTTTCAAACATTGGAATTCCAAGAACCTCCCAAAAGCTTCATTTTAGAGTGTGACTAAGAAGGATCCAAGCTTACCTTTTCATTTTCATGTTCTAAACTTGTTTAAATCCTGGTCAAAACTAGGATTTCACAAAGATTCAAATATATGGGTATAAAATTCAAAAAAATAGAAAAATGAAAAACCAAAGCACATAGTCTTCTTATGTCATATAGTAAGCATTAAAGTTGATAAACAAGGTCTAGACATATTCAACCTAGACAAATCATGTATCTACCCCCTAACCCCTAAACTCTGTCTTATGAAGTCCAACATGAAGAGAAGTGGTTTTGGGTTTCAAACATGGAAATTTCAAAAACCTCTTACAAAATTCAGTTTAGAGTGACTAATTAAGAAGGATGCATTCTCCCCTTTTCATTTTCATGTCTTAAACTTGTTTAAATCTTGGTCAAACCTAAGATTTGACCAAAAGATTCAAACGGGCATAAAAAAATCAGAAAAATGAAAACCAAAGCACATAATTTTCTTATGTCATATAGTAAGCATTCAAGTTGATAAACAAGGTCTAGACATATTCAAACCAGAAAATCATGTATATATCTACCCCTAACCCTAAACTCTGTCTTATGAAGTCAATCATGAAGAGAAGTGGTTTTGGGTTTCAAACATGGAAATTTCAAGAACCTCCCAAAAGCTTCATTTTAGAGTGACTAAGAAGGATCCAGGCTTACCTTTTCATTTTCATGTTTTAAACTTGTTTAAATCCTGGTCAAACCTAGGATTTGACAAAGATTCGAATATATGGGCAAAAAATTCAAAAAAAATAGAAAAATGAAAAACCAAAGCACATAGTCTCCTTGTGTCATATAGTAAGCATTAAAGTTGACAAAAAAGGTCTAGATATATGCAAACTAGACAAATCATGTATCTACCCCCTAACCCCTAAACTCTGTCTTATGAAGTCAAGCATGAAGAGAAGTCGTTTTGGGTTTCAAACTTTCAAGAACATCCCAAAAGCTTCATTTTAGAGTGACTAAGAAGGATCCATGATTACCTTTTCATTTTCATGTTTTAAACTTGTTTAATCTTGGTCAAACCTAGGATTTGACCAAGATTCAAATGGGCACAAAATTTAAAAAATCAGAAAAATGAAAAACCAAAGTACATAGTCTTCTTATGTCATGTAGTAAGCATTCAAGTTGATAAAATGGTTCATGCCGGCGTCTTAGCTGCTAAAAAAAAATTATACACCAATTGATTTGACGAATTGATGATTTACTCTAGTCTGCTTCTAGACCATGCAGCTAGCGAGTATTCATATGTACTGCATGGAGCCCCCAACTTTTGACTTCCCGTGTCGGAAAAGGCCTGTCTAATAATGTGGGGCAGTGAGGTATCCCGAAGTATCTAGAGGGTTCCAGTGTTTCAGGCTTTCAGCATCGCCAGTCCAAGGGAAGGATGGGTGACGAATCCGTGCATTCACAGCCGTTTAGATCGAAGAGTCCTTGTATGATGAGCGGTAGATAGCACCTCTAAGCTGCAAATCAACAGCTTCAATTACTTCAAATGAGCATTGGCCGGAAGGCTGACAGAGTGAAAAAATTCAATTTCAAAAACTCATGTATAGAATAGAAAAAAATAAAAAACATGTAGATAGAATAGAGGTATAGATAGATTAGCCCAAAAAAGAAGAGGACGGGGAAATTTCGAACGCTCGCCTTTAACTCAGCACAGCAGACACCTCCCTCGCGCTCCTAAACTTTCGAACGCGCGCCCAATATTTCGAACGCTCGCCTTTAACTCAGCACCCAGCCCACCTTGTTCTTCTCTAGACACCTCCTTCGGCGCCCTGTTCTTCTCTAGACACACCCTCGGTGAACCAGGCCGCGCACCAAAACTTCCCACGCTGTCTATCAGCCGCGTCCCGGCGATGCTGGTGGCGCCGTTCTTCTCCAGCCGCACCGGCAGGCGCGGTCAGCTGGTAGATCCTCACGGTATGCATGCTATCTTCAGGCCTGGGCAAGTACGATTCATTATAGCTCAATCGAAGTCAGTCGCCGTCGCCCAGCCCTTATAAGTTCGTTAGTTCGTTCGAATCGATCGGTTGATATTGTTTTCCTCTCGATGTGTTTGTTTGACATTGTTTTCCGCTTTACCTATTCGTTCGTACTGTACACTGTACTGCTCACCATTGCCCAATGTTTGTAGTCGTCGCTTGGTGCCAGTCCTCTATGGACCTGTTTGTAATCTTATTACTTCTGGGTTCTTTGCACTGCTAATACATCGGTGGATTTACGGCCAAAAAGAAGAAATAATTTGTTGGTATTATATTGCTTTCGATTGATCTGTTCGCCCCCAAGCTTTTACAGAAGCCGCAAGAGATTCAAGGATGAAATGGCTCTCCTTGTTTGCAGTGGCGGATCTACAGGGTATGCCGTATATGCCACGGCATACCCTGCGTCCAAGCCGTGCAAGATCTTTGATAGTTTAATGAGCTGAGCAATTAATCAAGATGAGTGATGTATATGTATACATGCGGTGCTAATACATGTGGCGTGCAGCCATGCGAACACTGAGCTAGTGCATGTAACCGATTGATTAGACATCCGATTGATTAATGCATTGGCTTTAGCCAACAGTCTACTTGCATGTTTTTCAAGATGTGCGATTTTGTCTCGTGTAAGCCTACAAGGCCAGCTATGGCCATGCACCATGACCTGATTAGATATCATGATTAATCAAAGGAAATATCTTGCTACTGTATATACGATTAATCAACTGATAATTAATCTTTGGTAGTCAAGTATATGATTAATTATATATATTTAGTGAGAATTCAGTTCAAAATTAGAGCACCCCGTCAACGGTGCATTTTTCAACAATTTACATTTTGATTATATGCAAAATCTGTTTTATTTAATCATTTTGACATACTCCCTTCAATCCAAATTAATTGACTCAACTTTGTCTAGATACTGATGTATCTTAGACAAGTTTGTTGAGTAGATACATTTATATCTAGACAAATTTGAGTTAATTAGTATGAATCCGAGAAAGTATTTTATTTAATTATTTTTATTAGGACAAAAGAAATTCAATAGAAACTCCAAAATTTTGTTGTGTCATACCCTTTCCTAAAATCCTAGGTCCGCCACTGCTTGTTTGTAAGGCAAAGAGGAAATCATATCATGGCTTATCATCATGGGTATAACCTTTTTAGCTAGATTTTGCTGTTTGGGATCTATGATCCTTTTAGTTGCTGCTCTCCAGTAACATTTTCCCTCTTTTTTATTACAGTGAAAAATACACAGCGAGGAAACCACTGTCCAGCCTAAAAAAAATAGACCTCAGTTGGTTTGCTGAAATCGGCTCAAATAACGTGGCATTTAGTTATATAGTTTTATATTCGACCTGTTTGCTCAGATATGTTGGTTTACGTTCATACGCAACCTGTTGGGCAAGTATGGACACAGCTTCAGTGACTTTCAGGTCAAAATTCCAGCGGTTGAGTGATTTTTGGTTGGATCCATTCCTGTGCGTTCGATCGGCTTTTGATGGCTGTTATTGAGACAAAGTCATGGCTGGACTTTTGACGCAGCTCCAGTGACGTTCAGCTAGGTCAAAAGCCCAGCGTTGACTTTGGTTCAATATCAGCCATCCAAAGCCAATCGAACACACATGAATGTATCCAACCAAAAATCACTCTACAATAAGTCGTTTCCAGACAAAAACAATGTTTATTCCCAAACTATTTTTTTTGAATCCGACCAATCTTTCCCGGAATGCAGAAGAAATATATAAGATTTACTGGAATGTTGTTCTTTTTACTGGACAGTTTGAATTTTAAGTTTAAAGTTGGTTGTAAAACATAAAATGAGGTTTATTGATAAACAATATGGCTGAATCTGATGAAACTCCCCCAGAATGCATAACCCGACATATAAGATTTACTGGATTTTTGTTTCAAAAACTTCTAGGCAGTACGAATTTTAAGTTTAAAATTTTCTCGTGAAACTTAAAATGGGTAAATTTTGGATCCATTCTCGTGCGTTCGATTGGCTTTTGATGGCTGTTATTGAAACAAGTGTTAATTGGTTCTATGCCACTCCTCAATTCACAAGTTGTGTTTATGCCATTACAAAAACTGAAGTTGTGTTTATGCCACTCTCAATTCTCAATATCCCCTTCTATATATGCCATTTTCAATACTCCACTATAATAAATATAGCATATCTATGATAGTACTCTATGATACCACCCACTATGCACCCATGTTCCAAACACCACTCCCGCTGACTGTACCTTATTGTATCGAGCGATAAGCTTGATGAGCAACCCAAACAAACAAACAAAAAGACTGTACCTTATTGTACTTGCTCTTACCCGTATCTTCTCTTTCTTTCATCGCGAGTGCAGCTAATTCAGTTAGTCTTCCAATGAATATTAATATTTTGTCTCAATGATGTCATGTTTCGACTAACAATTAGCACTTTTGAATTCTTAGATTGCTTTTTCACACGATGCACTTCTTTTAATTTATTTTACCACATTTCAATGTGAACCTTGACCAAATAAATAGGACAACAATATCACGATCATATAATACATAAGCAGCATTGTTAGAATCGTGTTGGAAAATACTTTCTAATGATACCAGTTTTATATCAATTTTTTTATATACTTCATCCTGAAAAATATGTTTCAACTTCATCAAAACTTGCATGTATCTGCAAACTAAACTCATCTAAATACATGTATATCTACATAAAATTGAAACATCATTTTTAAATAGAGAGATATAGATTAATATTTTTTCGAAGATAAAATACGAAAAACAAGGGTGCATTGTTTATTGAAATGGAGTGAGTAGTATATATAAAATCATTTTAGTTGCCAATGATCATGTTGAGGGCCTCTATTTCTTGTTTTGCTCAGGCCCTCCGTATTCTCAGGTACGGCCCTGGTGGTCTATGAACCTGTATGTAATCTTATTACTTTTGGCTTCTTTGCACTGCTAATAGATCGGCGGAATTACGGCAAAAAAGAAGAAAGAATGTGTTGGTATTGTATTGCTTTCGATAGATCTGTTCGCCCCTCCCCCCAAGCATTTATAGATGGCACAAGAGATTCAAGGATGAAATTGCTCTCCTTGTTCATAAGGCAAAGAGGAAATCATATCATGGGTAGAACATTATATATATATTTTGCTGCTTGGGATCTATGATCCTTTTAGTTGCTGCTCTCCAGCAACTTTTGTACATATTTCCCTCTTTTTATTAATAAAAAAATACAAAGTGGGGAAACCCAGTGGTCAGCCTAAAAAAATCTGTTCGCTAGGTAGCCGTAGTTTTGCACTCAGTTTGTTTGCTGAAATCGGCTCAAATAATGTAGCATTTATAGTTTTATATTCGACCTGTTTGCTCAGGTATGCTTGCTTACATTCGTAGGTGACCTGTTTGTTGAAATAGCTTATCGCTTCTCTGACCATCTATCTCCTCAACAGATGGACAGAACTTGGATATTATTTGACTCATTAACCACACCAACATATTTGAGTGGTATTGAAGACTTCATGAAGCACGTTAGTGATTTTACTGACGGCGACAAGACAAAGGAAGTGATTTGTCCATGCCGCGTATGTTTGAATATTGGGTCCAAGCCTCAACATGTAGTCTCAGATCATTTATTCGTTTATGGGATGGACCAGACATATATCAGGTGGATTAACCATGGTGAACACTATGATCAGCCTGACATTATTGATCCTCTTTATTCTGATGGTTATCAGCCTGAAGATCTCGTCCAGGATGAGGCTACTGCTAATTTGTTACGGGATCTGTATCCATATGCAAGCCAACAGCCCCATGCTTATCACAAAAAGCCTCTTTTCCATGACCTGATAGAAGATGCTAAGCGCTTAGTGGCCCCTGGTTCTGTTGTGTCAAGATTCGAATTAATTGTGAAATTACTTCATGACAAGTCATACCAGGGGATTACCAATAAAGCGTTCAATGCAGTTGCGAAGACATACAGCGATGCACTCCCTGGGGCTGGACTGCCAAAATCCTTTTATGAGGTGAAGCAGTACATCAAGGTACTGGGACTTGGATATGAGAAGATTGATTTTTGCAAAAATAACTGTGCACTGTTTTGGATGGAGTATAATGACCTCGATGAATGTCCAGTATGTAAGGAATCAAGATGGAAACATGATGGAGCTGGTGGTAAGAAAAAGATTCCTTGGAAGGTTCTGAGATACTTTCCACTTGTACAAAGATTGCAGAGGTTGTTTGCTTCAGAACAAACATCTCGGGAAACAAGATGGCACAAAGAGATTCTCACGCCCGACCCTGATTTACTGAGGCATCCTGCTGATGGCGATGAATGGAAGCAATTCGACCTGGATCATCCAGATTTTGCTGCAGATCCAAGGAACCTGAGACTTGGCCTTACAGATGGATTCAACCCATTTGGCAACATGAGCAACTCGTATAGCATGTGGCCAGTACTAGTTACACCTTACAACCAGGCTCCCTGGACATGCACCGATCAGTCGAACTGTATGATGGCCTTACTCATCCCAGGTCCCAAATCTCCTGGGAAGGATTTTGATGTGTTCATGCAGCCTCTTATTAGAGACTTGCAAACATTATGGGAGGGTGTCCCTACATGGGATGTGTGTCAACCTAAAGAACAAAATTTTCTATTACGTGTTGCTGTACTGTATTGCACCCATGATTATCCAGCTTTGGGCACTATGTCAGGCAGAGTAACATCAGGTTATAATGCATGTGTTCACTGTGATACTGATCAGCTGGCAGTGAGGATAATAAACAAGATATGCTATATGGGCCATCGCCGTTTCCTTCCGAAAAAATAGAAAAAAATTGCAATTTATTGGTGATCAGGCCTGTAAAAAGACTAAACCGCAGCACTTTAAGAGTCACGAGTTGGAGGCGCACCTAGAAGCGGTCAGAAATGTTAAACCAGGAAAACCACCAGCCGCCACAGCAGGTACAGGCGTACAGCAGAGAGCATAGAGCAACATCTCTAGTTATATTCCTTTATTTTTCATGTCTAAATTGTTGTATTTGTGTTTGCTTGTAGATGATGACAATGGACAAGAAGCTAGCTTCTGGAGTGTTCTTGAAGATATTGAGGAAGGCCTCGAGGTTAGCATCTATCTCTAATACTGTAGCATTTTCACTATACTACTATGATAGATGAATGGATCATCAGTTATTCACTTGCTTGTTTCGGACAAGATGATGATACTACTATGATAGATGAATGGATCATCAGTTATTCACTTGTTTCGGACAGGATGATGATACTTGTATAGAACAAGCTTTCAGTCTAATCTTTTCACCTTATGCAGGGCCTGAAGCTGTAATGTTTAGTGAGTCGCAGCCTGCACTTCAGTTTCTACAAGTCTGAAATGATGAAGCAAAGCTTGGAGTAAAGACTGCAATTTATCTTCATTTTCGGTTCATTCGAATTCTGTATTGTCATGAGTCATGACTCTTGTCATGTAATGGCTGAAGTTAAACTGCCAATTGATTTGTGTCATGTAATGGCTGAACTTAAACTGCTACTCCTACCATTTGTGTCATGTAATGGCTGAAACTTAAACTGCTATGTGTCCCTGTGCGGCTATGTGCCCAGTTTTCTCCTATTGATTTGCTGTCAATATTTTTAGCTAAGGTACTAGAGAAGTGCTGCTCAATTTTTTTTAGCCTATTGTCAGGGATGGGTAACCGCTGGTTAGCCGTTAACCCGATGGTGGTGGTTATGGTATGCAGTATGTCCCCGTGGCAGTTATCAGGGATGGGGACGGGAAGAACTTTGCCTCACGGGGACGGTTTTGGTTTAGTAATAACCAGCGGTTTCTCTCCCCGTTGCCAAATGGAGGTACAGCAGAGAAGAATACAGAAGATGCAGCAGCAGTAGTAGCAGATAGAAAAAGGAAGAAGAGACGAGATGAACTGAGTCTAGCAGCTACCAAAAGGAAGATGGGAGGTGAAATAGCAGCACGTACCAAGAGGAAGGAAATGGAAAATGATAGACCGAGAATATTTTATAAGCGCAGGACCACTCTTTGGGACTTGCCGTATTGGGCTGGTAAGAAGCTTCGGCATAATATTGATATCATGCACATGGAGAAGAATATATGTGACAGCATTGTCGGCACATTACTCAACATTCCATCCAAGACAAAAGATAGCTCAAATGCTAGGATTGATTGTGCAACATTGAATGTTAACAGGCACTTGCAACTGGATCGTAATGACAAAGTGAACAAAGGCAAGGAAAAACATTATAAATTTCGAGGCGCGGAATTCACATTGCCGATGCCTAAAAGGAGATTATTTTGTGAGTACCTCCGAGGTGTGATGTTCCCGTTCGGATTTGCTTCCAACATTGCAAATTGTCTCAATGCTGAAGGAAACAAGCTCCAAGGGTTGAAAACTCACGATTGTCACATCCTGCTGCAAAGGCTTTTAGCTATTGGCATTAAAGATTTAGTGAAGCCAAATATGTACAACGTGATTGCAGAGTTGGGAAGGTTCTTTAGGGAAATATGTAGTAAAACTCTAAGCAGAGCTGTTGTAGAACGTCTTAAGGTGGACATAGCAGTAATCCTGTGCAAGCTGGAGCTGATATATCCTCCAGCCTTCTTTGATGTGATGGTGCATTTGGCTGTTCATCTACCTGATGAGGCACTTTTAAGAGGTCCGGTACAGTATGGATGGATGTACCCTATAGAACGTCGACTGTGCACTTTCAAGAATACAGTTAGGAACAAAGCTAGACCGGAGGCTTGCATTGCAGTGGCGTATATTGCTGCTGAAGCATATACATTTGCCTCAAGATATATTCCTGATATTGAGACCAGATTCAATCGGGGTCGCAGAATTTTGGAAGTTGGAGGATCTGTTTTTAAACATGGTGTTGAGCTAATAGGAAAGAGGACCGAAAAAACATTAGAGCAGTCTGAATTTGAACAGCTGTCTTGGTAAGTGCTGAATAATGCTACAGAGGCTGATGAATATGTTAAGTGAGTACTATGCACACGAACTACTCAGTTCCTCGCATATACTATGAACTTGTATCAAAATGAAATATATTCAGCTGACTTGGCTATGTTTTGCAGGTTGTACATGGAAACGAATGGAAAGCTATCGGCACGTGGGAGTGGGTTTCAGGACTGGTTTGAGAAATATGTAAGATGTTCAATTGCACTCTGACTTGTCTATGTGTTTTCACATGAGATGACCTCTTGTCTATTTTGTAATCGTAGATCTCGAAACTCCATGCGGAGAATCCAGGCGCTGTTAGTGCTGATCTCCTTGTCCTATCACGTGGTCCAGATAAGAGGGTGTTGGTAGCTGCAGCTTGCAATGCCAATGGTGTCCATTACAGCTCCTATGAGCGTGAACAACATTTGAAGACACGAAATAGTGGCATCACAATCCATAAGAATGGTCATGTTGACAAATTTGATCCAGTGTTGAACAGAGCCAGAAACATTTCAAAAACTTGAGCATGGAAGAGGCTAGGGGTAAATGCCCCAAGGCCAGCCGAGCCTATCGTAGGTGCCGTCCCGAGGAGGAAGTACCTTAATTTGGGGCGCGCGCGGACGCTGCGGTACCCCGAGCTCGAGACGCCGCCGTACCGGTAGCTCGACCGCGACGAGGCATGGCGGCGGCGGCGGAAGCGCGGCGGCGGCGGAAAGCTCCTGTGACAAACATATTAGGCACAAATGGGCAACCTTCAGTAACCCATGTTCCATTTTTTTTTGGGATAACCCCATGTACCACCTTCCCAATAGAAAAAGTACTGTTCAACCTTCCCCTGTTGGGCCCAATATTTCACTTTTGGGTTGCCAAGGAACATCTACATGGTAATTGTTATCGGTCTACTTGCTCCGGCCGTCGAAGCCCAATAACTTCAAATGGGCCTTTCTGCTCATGCAATTTCGGCCCTTTTCTAATGAAACACAGATCCTATGATTGGCAAAAAAAATACACGGAGATTCTACATAAAAGTTGTTTTTATTTATTTTGAATTATAGGGTTCCAATTTTTGAAACTGCTCATGCCCAATATGAAAATCCTTGATAGCTCCATACCCACATGGATAACGGTATTTTTAAAAATTCATAAAGTGGATTTGAAATTTAAAACATATCCTAATAATTCCTTGATTTAATCTATCAACTTGCAAGATCTTGGAGCCAAAGAGCTTGTATTAGTCTGCGAAAATAATACTGATAAACCTGTCGTTAACAAGAAATGAAGGTTTATCGTTCGAGAGGATGCCATGTGGGACCCATGAGACAGTACCGTCCTCAACGTTTCAAAGAAAAAGGCAAGTAGCCCGAAAATAGGTAAAAAATAAATCCTACAAAGGAAACATTTATTGTTCATAGAGGCTGACATGTGGGACCGATCTGCATCCTCATCATTTCGAAGTCGGCAGGGATCAGAAGAAAAAGGCAAATAGCCAGAAATTAGGGGTCAAAAATAAATCCAAAAAGGAAACTTATATTCTTCATAGAGGATGACATGTGGGACCGACCTGCCAGCAGCGTCCTCATCGTTTCAAAGGCCGCAGGGGATCAAAAGAAAAAGGCAAATAGCCAGAAATTAGGGGTAAAAAAAATACAACAAAGGAAAGGTTTATTGTTCATAGAGGCTGACTTGTGGGACTCATGAGCCAGCGGCGACCTCAATTTCAAAGGCGGCATATGATCGAAAAGAAAAAGGCAAGTTAGCAAAAATCAGTGGGTAAAAAAATCTAAGAAATGAAACTTTATTGTACAGTCCCATGAGCCAGCACCTTACTCAACGTTTCGGTGGCGGCATGAGATAGAAAGAAAAAGGAAAGTGACCAAATATCAGGAGCAAAAAATAATCCAAGAAAAGAAACTTTTATTGTACATAGATGATGACATATGGGTCCCACTTATACAAGCTCTTTCGCTCCAAGATCTTGCAAGTTGATTGTACATAGAGGATGACATGCGGGCCCCTTGTGTCAGCATCTTACTCAACGTTTCCAAGGCGGGGGATCAAAAGAAAAAAGGAAGTAGCCATAAATTAGCGGTAAACAATAACTCCAAGGAAGGAAACTTTTATTGTTCATAGAGTATGACATGCGGGACCCATGTGCTAGCAGCTTCCTCAACGTTTCAAAGGGGGCATGAGATCGAAAGAAAAAGACAAGTGACCAAATATCAGGAGCCAAAAATAATCCAAGAAAAGAAACTTTATTGTACATAAAAGATGACATGCGGGTCCCATTTTGCAGCAGCGGTGTCAACGTTTCAAATGCGGCTTGAGATCAAAAGAAAAAGAGTAGCCAGAAATTAGGGGTAAAAAAAACTCCCAGAAAAGAAAGTTGATTGTACATAGAGGATGGCATGCGGGTCCCATGACCCAGCACCTTACTCAACGTTTCAGAGGCGGCATGAGATCGAAGAAAAAGGAAAGAGACCAAATACCAGGAGCAAAAAATAATCCAAGAAAAAGAAACTTTTATTGTACATAGAGGATGACATATGGGTCCCACTTATACAAGCTCTTCCGCCCAAGATCTTGCAAGTTGATTGTACATAGAGGATGACATGCGGGCCCCTTGTGTCAGCAGCTTAATCAATGTTTCCAAGGCGGATCAAAAGAAAAAGGAAACAGCCAAAAATAAGAGGGTGAAAAAATCCAAGAAAAGAAACTTTTATAGTATCGAGGATGACATGTGGGTCCCATGAGCCAGCAGCTTCTCAACGTTTCAGAGGCTGCATGAGATCGAAAGAAAAAGGCAAGTGACCAAAAATAAGGGGGTAAAAAAAATCCAAGAAAAGAGACTTGATTGTACATAGAGGATGACATGCGGGTCCCATCAGCAGCTTACTAACGTTTCCAAGGCGGCAGGGGATGAAAAGAAAAAGGAAATAGCCAAAGATCGAGGGTGAAAAAAATCAAAGAAAAGAAACTTTTATAGTACATAGAGGATGACATGTGGGTCCCATGGGCCAGCAGGTTCCTCAACGTTTTCAAGGGCGGCATGAGATCGAAAGAAAAAGGCAAGTGACCAAAAATCAGAGGGTGAAAAATAATCCAAAAAAGAAACTTTTATTGTACATAGAGGATGACATGCTGTCCCAACGTTTCAAATGCGGTTTGAGATCAAAAGAAAAAGAAAGTAGCCAGAAAAGGGGGTAAAAAAACTCCAAGAAAAGAAAATTGATTGTACATAGAGGATGACATGCGGGTCCCACGAGTTTGCAGCTTACTCAACGTTTCCAAGGCGGGGATCAAAAGAAAAAGGAAATAGCCAAAAATCAGAGAGTGAAAAAAAACCCAAGAAAATAAACTTTTGTAGTACATAGAGGATGACATGCGGGTCCCATGATGCAGCAGGTTCCTCAACGTTTCAAACGTGGCATGGGATCGAAGGAAAAAGGCAAGTGACCAAATATCGAGCCAAAAATAATCCAAGAAAAGAAACTTTATTGTACATAGAGGATGACATGCGGGTCCCATTTTGCAGCGGTCCCAACGTTTCAAATGCGGCTTGAGATCAAAAGAAAAAGAAAGTAGCCAGAAATTAGGGGGTCAAAAAAACTCCAAGAAAGGAAAGCTTTATCGTTCATACAGTGACATGTGGGACCTATGAGCCAGAGCTCGAACGTTTCAAAGGCGGGGATCAAAAGAAAAAGGAAATAGCCAAAAATCAGAGGGTGAAAAAAAATCCAAGAAATCAAACTTTTATTGTACATAGAGGATGACATGCGGGTCCCATGAGCCATTCCTCAACGTTTCAAACGTGGCATGAGATCGAAAGAAAAAGGCAAGTGACCAAATATCAGAGCCAAAAATAATCCAAGAAAAGAAACTTTATTGTACATAGAGGATGACATGCGGGTCCCATTTTGCAGCAGCGGCCTGAACGTTTCCAAGGCGGCACAGACCAAAAGAAAAATGAAGTAGCCAGAAATCAGGGTGAAAAAATCCAAGAAAAAAAGATTTCAATTGGGCTGCATCTAGACATCTGGGCCTTCGAACTTCTGGGCCTTTTGACACGTACAATTTCAGCCCACTCCGAACATGATAGTTCGGATTTTTCTCAAAAAAAAAAACAGGAAAGTCCTATGCTTCGCCAAAACAAAAAACAAGGAGATTCAAGATATATGTTGTAAAAATAAAGATTTAATTTATCCGTTTGCAATAGCTCAGAGCGCAATACACTGTTTATTGTCTGCAAAATAATCAAGATATCACATGTTTCTTGTACGGGGAGGCTGACATCATGGACCCATGAGCCGCAGTGTTTTAAAGGCGGCAGGGGATGGAAAGAAAAATAAACCAAAAATCTGTTGGTAAAAAATCCAAGAAAAGAAACATTTTCGTTCGAGAGGATGACATGCGGGACCCATGAGGCAGCAGCGTCCTCGCGCTTATTGTTCATAGAGGCTGACATGTGGGACCCGTGAGCCGCAGCGTCCTCAACGTTTTAAAGGCGGCAGGATATCGAAAGAAAAATAAGCCAAAAATCATTTGGTAAACAATATCCAAGAAAAGAAACATTTACCGTACGAGAGGATGACATGCGGGACCCAAGAGGCAGCAGCATCCACAACGATTCCAAGGCGGCAGGGGATCAAAGAAAAAAAAAGGAAATATCCAGAAATTAATTAGGGGTTCAAAAAAATCCATCAAAGGAAACTTTTATTGTTCATAGAGGATGACTTGTGGGACCGACCTGCCAACAGCGTCCTCATCGTTTCAAAGGGGCGGAGATCCAAAGAAAAAGGCAAATAGCCGAAATTAGGGGTCAAAAATAACTCCAAGAAAGGAAACTTTTATTGTTCGTAGAGGATGACATGCGGGACCCATGAGCCAGAGCTTACTCAACGTTTCAAAGGCGGCATGAGATCGAAAGAAAAAGGCAAGTGACAAAATATCAGGAGCAAAAGATAATCCAAGAAAAGAAACTTTATTGTACATAGAGGATGACATGTGGGTCCCATTTTGCAGCAGCGGTCTCAATGTTTGTAATGCGGCTTGAGATCAAAAGAAAAAGAAAGTAGCTAGTAATTAGGGGTGAAAAAATCCAAGAAAGGAAAGTTGATGGACATAGAGGATGACATGCGGGTCCCTTGAGCCAACAGCTTACTCAACGTTTCAAAGGGATCAAAAGAAAAAGGCAAGCCAAAAATCAGAGGGTGAAAAAAATCCAACAAAGGAAACTTTTATAGCACATAGAGGATGACATGCGGGTCCCATGAGCCAGCAGGTTCCTCAACGTTTCAAACGTGGCATGAGATCGAAAGAAAAAGGCAAGTGCCCAAATATGAGGAGCCAAAAATAATTCAAGAAAAGAAAGTTTTATAGTACATAGAGGATGACATGCGGGTCCCATTTAGCAGCAGCGGTATCGTTTGAGGTGGTGGGATCAAAAGAAAAAAGAAATTGCCAAAAATCAGATGGTGAAAAAATACCAAGAAAAAGAACTTTTATAGTACATAGAGGATGACATGCGGGTCCCATGAGCAGCAGGTTCCCCAACGTTTCAAACGTGGCATGAGATCGAAAGAAAAAGGCAAGTGAAAAAATATCGAGCCAAAAATAATTCAAGAAAAGAAAGTTTTATAGTACATAGAGGATGACATGCGGGTCCCATTTAGCAGCAGCGGTATCACCGTTTGAGAGGCGGCGGGATCGAAAGAAAAAGGCAAGTGAAAAAATATGAGGAGCCAAAAATAATTCAAGAAAAGAAAGTTTTATAGTACATAGAGGATGACATGCGGGTCCCATTTAGCAACAGCGGTATCACCGTTTGAGAGGCAGCAGGTGATCGAAAGAAAAAGTCAAGTGACCAAATATGAGGTGCCAAAAAAATCCAAGAAAAGAAAGTTTTATAGTACATAGAGGATGACATGCGGGTCCCATTTAGCAGCAGCGGTATCACTGTTTGAGAGGCAGGTGATCGAAAGAAAAAGTCAAGTGACCAAATATGAGGTGCCAAAAAAATCCAAGAAAAGAAAGTTTTATAGTACATAGAGGATGACATGCGGGTCCCATTTAGCAGCAGCGGTATCACCGAGAGGCAGGTGATCGAAAGAAAAAGGCAAGTGAAAAAATATCAGAGCCAAAAATAATTCAAGAAAAGAAAGTTTTATAGTACATAGAGGATGACATGCGGGTCCAGCAGCAGCATATCACCGTTTGAGAGGCGGGGATCGAAAGAAAAAGGCAAGTGACCAAATTTGAGGTGCCAAAAATAATCTAGGAAAAGAAAGTTTTATAGTACATTGAGGATGACATGCGGGTCCCAAGCAGCAGCGGTATCACCGTTTGAGAGGCGGCGGGGATCGAAAGAAAAAGGCAAGTGACCAAATTTGAGGTGCCAAAAAACTCCAAGAAAAGAAAGTTGATTGCACATAGAGGATGACATGCGGGTCCATTTTAGCAGCCGGTCTCAACGTTTCCAAGGCGGCAAGGGATCAAAAGAAAAAGGAAGTAGCCAGAAATCAGGGGGTCAAAAAAATCCAAGAATAGAAAGAATTTTGGTTCATAGAGGATGACATGCGGGACCCATGATCCTGCATCGTAAACGGCTCGATCGGAGAACGTTGAACGAGATGGCGCGATGTAGAAAAAAACAATGCCAGAGAGGCTGCCATCTGGGCCCTACATCCCTCGGCGGTGCGGATTTGCGTTGACTCGGCCGGCGAACCCGAGATTTCGAGATGCACCACGTCCCGGGCCACCATACGCCACGTTTTGGCCGCTTTCGTCGGGCTAGGTGGCCTCAAAAACGAGAAAAAAAAAGTTTTGACATGCACCACGGAGGGACCAAAATCGTCGGCCATGGTACACCAGCAACCACGGCGCGACTTCAACTTCGTCGGCCATGGCAACTTTTCTTGTAGTGTGTACCACTTCTATTCTTACTCACTTACTACTGGTGGAACAACCCACCTTATAAGGTGGTCTAACTTCCTCCCAACTTTCCATGTGGGACTAAACTTCCCACCTCTTGCCACTCCCTAGTGAGCTGCCACCAACTTGGGCTCAAACTCACAAGGCTGCCACTATGTGGGCTTTGAGATTTATGGCAAAGCTGAAATACTACATGGGCCAAATAATTTAGCCCATTTATCTCAAAAATCCCCCACCAGATCTCAAATCCTCATTTAAAGATTTACCAATACTCGCTGCTTGTTTATATGCCAGTGTTTCAGCGGAGACTGTTTAGTTGAACTTCCGTCTAGAACCTCAAGCTACATCCATTCACACTTGAACAATGGACTAAGCCTTGAATTGCAAGTTTTGCGTGAACAAGGTTTCACCCAAAGTCATAACCAGTACATGGCTGCCAGTAGCCTACCCCGCGGGTGAAGCATATGCGTCATACTTCGTGGTCTCTTCATGAGTTTACTAGAGATCACCCAAATCTCATAGATTGCGATGTTTAACAATCGGACTCATATAGGTGTGTTATTTCAAGAATAATCTGTAGGACATCTTTGCTAAAATAGCCAACATAAACACATTAAGGCTTGTTGCCAATCTGCCTTACAGCAATTGAGAGTTGTGCATCTTCACATAGAGAGGGTTACATAATACTCTCCTCAATTAAACCACTAGTTTGTTCTTCCCAGGTCCTAATTCACGGGATCTCCGATCACAAAGGTTGGGTTACCACTATGGTGTAATATCAACGGGTCTCATCTCCCTCGATGCACTTTCTATCACATTACGTGATAGTTCCTTTGTAAAGGGATCTGCAGGTTTTTGTTTGTTTGAATATATGTAACAGTTATTACTCCGGAGTTTCGCAATTTCCTGACAGACTTCAAACGTCTCTTGACGTGTCTTGATGACTTCGCGTTATCCTTAGAATTGTTCACTTTGACAATTACAGTTTGATTGTCACAATTCAAAAGGATTGCGGAACAGGTTTTTCAACCATAGGCAAGTCCATCAAGAGCTCACGCAACCATTCTGATTCAACAGTGGTTGTGTCTAAAGCAGTAAGTTCTGCTTCCATAGTTGACCTCGTCAATATGGTTTGCTTGCAAGATCTCCATGACACTGCGTGTGGTGACCCTGCATACCACTGCATGTTGTAGTATGCCAGTCGTTGATATAACATTCACGAAGTACCAATCCGCAAATATTACATCCCTCGAGTAGTACAACAGAACATAGCAGGTCCATAACTCATTCATTTATTATTACAAGCAACATGTACATATCATCTCGGAGCTCCTCTTGGGTCCTAAGAGGGATACTCCTGGGTTCGAGGCGAACCCAACTTAACTTACAATATAAGAGTCTTACAAGATTATACATTTATTCTCCTCGAGCAGATAAGTACTATGAGTTCGTACTGCTCGGTACTACTACAATTATTACTAGGCCTAAGCTTGCTCTCCTCCGGAACCCTCCCCGGTTCCGTAGACTATGAGATAGTCTACCCCTTCAACGCCTCCAGAGAGGTCTGGTTCTTCATAGCCGATGACTTCGGCTCCTTCAAGGTCGTCGTTGCCCTCCTCCAGATGATTCAGACAGTCTAAGCAGGGGATTTAAGAGTGGTATGAGTACGAGCGTACTCAACGAGTTCATATTAGGAAAGAGGTGTTTAATACACTATCTACGATACCAGACCAGAAAGTCTGATACCATGCAGGTTTTGATAACCATTTCTTTAAAAGGTTGCTTTTATTTATAAGAACTATGTCCGTCAGCCTTCACCGGTTGACTAGAACTTCATGGAGTTCCTTTCCGGCAGCGTTCGCAGTTCCATATCCCGGAACATGGAGTGACGGTCACAGTTCGTTACACTCTGCAGAGGTGTGTTGCTTTACCCATAAGAGATCTTAACCTTGGTGCCAACCGGGCAGCTTTCCCGTCCACACTTCCTTTGGTGTGAGGCCCGGTATAAGGGCAATGGTTAAAGAAGCAATTATGCATGCATTCCAATTTTAGGGTTTGTTCCCCCCCTTCCGATGTCTTATTATTTCATGTGAGAGGTTAATACTAAGAATAATTTAAGGATACTCTGTTTAGGGTAAAATACTACCTTGAAATGTTGTCAAGGTGTTTTTAAAGTCCAAATGCATTAATGGACTTATTTTCATTATTGAAAATATAAGGTGTGATTTAATTGATTATTTTAATCATCAAATTTGGGCTTAATCATGTTTGTCTTCAAAAATTTCATTTCATATTTTATTAGGATAGAGAATTTTATTCTGAGTGGTTTTCATATTTTTAATTATTTTTTAGAGCTATTAATAATTTTCTATGCATTTTCAAAGTTTCTGTTTTAATTGAAATTGTGAAAAGTCTAAAATGCCCCTGGGCCCACTTGTCAGGGTGGCCTACGGTTAGGTCGAACCCGAGCCGCCTGTCCGGCTCGGTCGGACTCACTCGTCCCTCTACCTCCCTATCTGGTGATGATAACTGTGCAAGGCTTAATGGTTTGGGTTGTTTTAGTGGTTGAGGTGACCCTAGCAGTAATCATATACTGCTTTTGGGTAGCTCCCCTCTTGTTGGCTTGCTGTGGCTCACTAGATGCTCTCTGGGTGATCCTTTTGTTGGATTGCCAGTAGCTTTTGATGTTGACAAACAAAAATAGACACAATTTGTCTATCTGTCTGATGGTGTGCTAGGTTGTAGGTGCTAGGTGACTTTGGCTGGACAAATAGGATCATTTCCTTGCTGGATTGCCTTGGTTATGCCAATGTGTGGGTCTAACCAGTGTTCCCTTGGTGATTTCCTGTTGGCTTCACCCATCTTTGCTTGCACCAACTGACTTGGTAGCCAGATGATGACACAAACAGGGTACTCACACCCTATGGCTTGTGTGTGTTTGATGCACATGCTTAATTATGAGCAAAACAGATGCTTGCTCATGATTCTCTGTGTATACCTCACTCCAGCTCCTAGAATGAGTTGTTGGTGTAGAGGATTGCTTCTGGTTGGTTTTGTTTGCTTGCCCTGCTCCTCCTTGCAGGCTTATGAATCTTGGTTGGTTTCTGGTGGTTGCTGGAATAGGTGGAGCAGCTCTAGATGTTCACCTGTTCTTGTTGTTCTTGATGTGTTCTTACCACTTGAGTTGCTGCCGATGAAATGGCTAGGGTTTGGCTTGAAAAAGTTTATATATGGCCCTCTCCTTGCTCTCTTGGTCGACAGCACTGCCTAGCAGTTGATTGGTGACTCACTGGTTGTGTGTGTGTGCTGTGAAGCATGCACACACAGTGGCTTGGTGTTGAGCATGCACACAGGCTATGTGTGCTGCCTGTGTGTGTGTGTGTGTGTGTACCAGGCTTGGGACTTGAGCTGTGAGAAGATCAGCTCGGCTGATCTTGATAATATCCACTCCAAAATGCCATTTTATTACTAACCTGCCAAGTGGCAATGCCACTTGGCATAATTGGGGTTTTGTTGTGTTTGTGTGCAGGGAAAACTAGAAGATGATCAAGATGAAGTGCATGTTCATCTTGATCCAAGAATTCATGAAGATCAACTTGTAGTTTAGGAAATTTCATTAAGTTGTAATTTTTCTTTATTTTTCTCTCTTTTTCCTTTAATCAATTCATGTAATGTGTTGTAATCTTTTATATTCCAATTCTGAATATTGTAAAAACAATGTATCTTGTGTGATTATCAATAAAGCTCAAAGTTTCCCTAATGAGCTTTACTTAATAAATGAAATGTTTATATTCTTGATTATTCATATTTGTTTAATGAATTGCCTCAATTTTGGAATTATGAGATATTCATATGATGTTTGAATTTGAATTCAAATGTTCTTGTATCTGAATTCAATCATGCAACTTAAGTTGAATTGCAACCCTCTCCTCTCTTCTCAAAACCCTAATTTAGTTAGGTGAGAAGCAAGTTTGTCGCACTCTCGAAACCCTAACCCTGTAAGGTGTCGAGAGAGAAACTTGTCCCCCTTCGATGCAGTTTTGTTTTAAAAGCGCGAAATTTCCCCAGAATTTACGATGCAGTGCACATCCCTTTTTAAAATCTACCCCTCGATCGTCTCTAAACCTGGGATATTACACTGCGCCACCTCCAAAGGTAAGTACATACCCACTAGTGGCGTAGAGATCAGCTACATCAGAGATCTAATTTGAATCACTATATCCTTCAAGCACAACTGGGTGCCCTGAATAGTGAATCTCATAACTCATTGTACCACATAGGTAGCGCATGACCCTATCAAGTGCATGCGAATGATCAGTATCCGGGTTTGACATGAACCTACTCAACTTGCTAACAACAAAAGAGATGTCGGGTCTAGTCGCGCTCGCTAAGTACATGAGTGAGCCAACGATCTGAGAATATCTCAATTGATCTATGGTAATCCTCCGGTTCTTGCGTAGTGCCACACTGGAATCATTAGGTGTTGGAAAAGACTTGCTATCAATATAGCCGAACCGGCTCAAGATCTTCTCAACATAATGGGATTGCATTAGAGTAATCCCACTCTCGTTCTTAATCAGCTTGATGTTAAGAATCACATCAGCTTCTCCCAGATCTTGCATATCAAAGCTCTTTGACAGGAAAGACTTAACCTCATGTATTACTTTCATGTTTGTACCAAAGATCAGAATATCATCCACATACAAACATAGTATAACACCTTCGCCCCCACCATGGTGATAGTAAACGCACTTGTCAGCCTCATTGACAACAAAGCCTACAGAAGTTAAAGTTCTGTCAAACTTCTCATGCCATTGCTTAGGTGCTTGTTTTAGGCCATATAAATATTTCAGCAACTTTCACACCTTTCTTTCTTCACTTTTTGCTACAAATCCATCAGGCTGATCTATATAGATTTCCTCTTCCAACTCTCCATTAAGGAAAGTTGTCTTTACGTCCATTTGATGAACGATAAGACCATAGGAGGCAGCCATGGATAGTAGTACTCGAATGGTGGTAAGTCTAGCGACAGGTGAATAGGTGTCGAAGTAATCTTCGCCTTCTCTCTGTGTTAGCCTTTTGCTACAAGCCGCGCCTTGTACTTTTCAATAGTACTATCAGGTCTTAGCTTCTTCTTGAACACCCATTTGCAACCTACAGGCTTGCATCCATGGGGTCGTTCTGACAACTCCCAAGTTCCATTAGAAAGAATCGAGTCCATTTCATTATGGACAACTTCTTTCCAGTCATCTGCATCTGGAGATGCATATGCCTCTGCAATGGACGTGTGAGTATCATCCACAAGTAACACAATGAAATTATCACCAAAGGATTTTTCAATCCTTCGTCTCTTGTTCCGTTTAGGAGCTTCATTGTCATCCTTCTCACTAACATTCTCATGTGATTGTTCAGAATACTCATTAGATGTACTAGACTCAGGAATTATCTCAGTAGAAATTCTAGCAATGCTATGCATATCTTTCATAGGAAACATATTCTCAAAAAATGTTGCATCACGAGATTCCATAATAGTATCAACATGCATATCAGGTACCTCGGATTGAACTACTAAAAATCTATATCCTACACTCCGCGGAGCATAACCTAGAAAGATACAATCCACTGTCTTTGGTCCGAGTTTGCGCTTCTTAGTAATTGGAATATTGACTTTCGCCAAACATCCCCATGTGCGCAGATACGAAAATGATGGTTTTCTCCCAGCCCACTCCTCGTAAGGGGTTTTATCTTTGTTCTTGTTAGGAACTCTATTCAGGACATGACATGAAGTCAACAAAGCCTCCCCCACCATGCCTTTGATAAACCAGCAGTGGCTAACATGGAATTCACCAAGTCAGTCAGCGTGCGGTTTTTCCTCTCGGCAACCCGTTTGATTGGGGCGAATAGGGAGGCGTTCTCTCATGAATAATACCATGTTCCTCACAGAATTCATCAAAGATTTTAGGAAAATATTCACCACCATGATCCGACCTAAGACGCTTGATCTTTCTCTCTAGTTGATTTTCAACTTCAGCCTTATAAATTTTAAAGTAGTCTAAAGCTTCATCTTTAGTTCGCAACAAATAAACATAGCAAAATCTAGTCGCATCATCAATCAATGTCATGAAATATCTCTTTCCACCTTTTGTTAACACACCATTCATCTCGCATAGATCAGAATGCATGAGTTCTAGAGGTGCCAAGTTTCTCTCCTCGGCCGCCTTGTGAGGCTTCCGAGGTTGCTTTGATTGCACACAACTATGGCACTTAGAACCTTTGGCAATGGTGAAATTCGGAATTAAACTCAAACTGGATAGCCGAGACATTAAACCAAAATTAATGTGACATAAACGAGAATGCCAAACACTGATATCATCACTAACATTGCCACAAATATGGTTCACAGACTTATTACTGAAATCAGAAAGCGAAAAGCGGAACAAGCCTCCGCACTCATAGCCTTTACCAATAAATTGTCCAAAATTGGACACAACTACTTTATTCGACTCTAAAACAACCTTAAACCCATCTCTGCATAGAAGGGAGCCGCTAAAGAGATTCTTTTTCATAGTAGGGACATGCTGCACGTTCCTCAGCTGCACGATCTTGCCCGAAGTGAACTTCAGATCTACCGTGCCAACACCACGAACAGAAGCATGTGACCCATTCCCCATCAAGACGGAAGAATCCCGGGCGACCTGGTAAGAAGTGAACATGGATATGTCAGCACACACATGAACATTAGCACCCGTATCAATCCACCAACAAGGAGATTGAAATACCGAAAGAACAGTAAAGAGATTACCGTACCCATCGCATTGCTAGCGGTCACCGTGTTGACTTGCCTCGCCTTTTCTTGCGGTCTGCCCTCTCTGGACAGTCCTTAGAGAAGTGGTCAGTCTCTCCACAGGTAAAGCAGCTCAGATCTGCTTTGTTTATCATCTTCTTATTTTTGAAGGTTGTAGTCTTCATAGGCTTATTGAAGGAGGGCTTGTTATTCCCTTTGTTCTTGTTGTAGGGTTTCTTCTGCACCATGTTGGCGCTAGACTGACCCTCTCCTTTCTCAGTAGTATCCTTAGCCCGAGCTTTCTCCTCAACATCAAGAGATGCTATCAGATTTTCAACTGATATCTCCTGTCTCTTGTGTTTGAGAGTTGTGGCAAAGTTCCTCCATGAAGGGGGCAACTTAGCAATAATGCAACCAGCCACAAACTTGTCAAGTAAGGCACACTTAAGGAGTTCAAGCTCTTTCGCAATGCACTGTATCTCATGAGCTTGTTCGACTACAGGAACGGTTGTTCACCATCCTGATGTCATGGAAGCTCTCCCTGATGTACAGTTCACTGCCTGCATCGGTTGCACCGAATTTAGCATTCAGTGCATCCTAGAGCTCTTTGTCGTCTACTATGTGCATATATACATCACATAGACGATCAGCAAGAATACTCAGTACGCATCCGACGAAGAGAGTATTGTTTTCCTTGAACTTGTTCTGATCTTGGTCAGATATAGTTCCTTCAGGAAGACCATGACTAACTTCGAACACTTTCAGATGAGTAAGCCAGAGCGTGGCCTTAATCTGTCACCTCTTAAAGTGCACACCGGTAAACTTATCCGGCCTCAGTGCATCAGCAAAACCAGCCATTGTTAACTCAGGAAATTGCCTACAATTAGGTTTTTGGATTGTTGGATTATTAGGCACAATTTTCATGATTAATTCCAGAATATTAAGCATGACGACAGCAACTATTAACATGTGAAACTCGAACATACTAGATGCATTAATCAACATGAATAGTAGCATGGCAAACGGTACAACATTCATCACTAAATAGATCGAGATTTGTCGCACGTACCGGTCTGGTGGAGGTGGCGGTGTAGCAAATGACGTCGCAGCAGTAACGTTGTTGACGACGGGAACGACGGGTCAAAGTAGACGGCGTTGAAGACGACGGTAGGTAGCACCGCCCGACTTGGACGGAAGGCGACCCGTGATGAAGAACTTGAGCAGTCGCGCAGAGCGCTTCCCAAAAACCTAATTCACCCTCTCCTCTACAGGATCGCAAAGGCGAGCGGTTCCGGAGGCCTGCTCTCCCGTTCGTCGGTGCACGCCGGCGGGCGGGATGGAGTAGGCTACGATGGCGGCGCAAGCAGAGAGAGGTGGAAACCCTAGCTCGTGTATTGGATATTTTTCTGCGGTAGCCGGACAAGAGATTATATAGGCTCAGGAAACCCTAGGCAAAGTGGGGCACACCCACGTCGCGCACACGTTCGAGTCGGTTACAGATAGCCCACGTCCGTCTAGGACTCTGTTCGTTTTCCTGAACTGCAAAAATAAAGGAAAGTCTCGGCTCGAGGCTCAATCCACTCACCACGAGCGCGGCGTCGTGTCGAGTCGAGCGAGCGAAGAGGAGGAGCGCGCGTGTACCTTTCCTATGCTTACTCACTTACTAGTGGTGGAACAACCCACCTTATAAGGTGGTCTAACTTCCTCCCAACTTTCCATGTGGGACTAAACTTTCCACCTCTTGCCACTCCATAGTGAGCTGCCACCAACTTGGGCTCAAAATCACAAGGCTGCCACTATGTGGGCTTTGAGATTTATGGCAAAGCTGAAATACTACATGGGCCAAATAATTTACATTTATTTCAACACTAGCTATGCCTCTCCACTCGGCGGTTCAAGTAGACACTTCATGTTTCCCTTCTCACATCTGAATAAACCTTCTAGTGCCGACAGTTTTGGCGACGTAGCCGGTTACGATTGTCCTTGTATGGGTATTTTACGATCCCGAAACCTACCATTTCCAATATTCTAAAAAAATAAATATTCCCTCCCTCCTAAAAATGATAGTGTCTAAATACATTTTAATTTAGACAAATTCAAAAATGAACAAGGAACCAGAATAATCCAATTGCACAAGTTACTACTAATCTGCTAAGCCAACCTACTCTCTTTTGCCGCACCATGTATTTGTTCTGGCTCCGTGATGGCCACGATGCATAGGCCATTTTATCGCTGCTGGATCCACCCTAAATTACAGAGATATAAAGTTCTCATGTACTATCTTGACCTACCCTAATGTTCAACTCAATTAATAAGTCATGATCGTCCCTTCAACCAATTGTTACTAGTAATTTGCACAGAGTTTGCTATATTGCGCCCATGCCCTTTTGAGTTCCAGAATAACTACTATACTAAACCTGAACGATTTCGATTTTTCTCAGTTTTTTGGGATTTTTTTTGGGCACTCCTGCTGGCTGACACGTGTGATTCTGGCCGCCCCTTTGTTTTCGTGTACGTTTTTTGGGGCAGGTAGTATTTCTTTTTTGCCGGTGTCCACTGTGATTTCTATTGGTTCGCCCCTTTTTGGTGTACGTAACGTTTTCTTCCCACCGCCTGGTCGTTCGCTCGCGGGGTCCGCTTCCATCTGTTCGTGCGGAGCGGCCGGTGCTATTTTATTGTCGCCGCGTCTCCTTCCTTTCGTTGTTCTCTCCGCTCTGCTTCAACTCCGATTGATTTTCCATGCCCCGTCGATCGGGCCGGCGGGCAGCGCTCTTGCCTGCTGCCGATGCCGCTCTTCCTCGTGTTGTTGGAGGCCCGCCTGCTGCGGATGCCGCTTTTCCTCCTGGCCGCCGCCACCGTGCTGGGCGGGTCGATCGTGGTCGGACGGCCTCTCCTCTGGTTTCGCTGCCGTCCGGTAGGGATTCGGTCCGTTCATCTTCTGCGCGTTCCTATTCTGCTCAGGCTTCCGTTCTTATTGGGTCGCCCGTGCCTTCTGCCCCTTTGTTAGGGCCCTCTGTTTCTGGTAATTTTTACTGGTGGATTTCTCTGTTTTTGCTGCCGTTTCTCCTTTGTTTGTTGCTTAGTTCTGCCTGCTTCTAATGTTCTTTCTTTCCTGATATGTGCAGGTCATGTTGCCGCTGATTCTTCCGTACCTGCATCTGATGCTCTTGCGCGCCGCCGTCGGCAAATTAGGATGGGTAAACGTCCTATTCTATCGGACGGTACGTCTTTTAGATTCCATCGATTAGTGAATCACCTTCCGTTTCTACTTTTAGTTGGATTTAGTATAGTAGTTATGTATGTGCCTTACCGTATTCATGGCTTTACAAGTGTCGTAATGAGTGGTATGGGGGTCTTCTTTCTTTGAGGTGAGAGCCATGGTAGCCACTGTTATGTCGTCGACTCCGCAGCCAGGCAATACATATGTGTGCATTCAGTTGTCTGTTAGTTTTCAGGTTTTGTTATGATTTACTGTCATTTCCTTTATTGTAACCATTTTGTTTTCGCTTATTCAGTTATCTGGAATGTATGTGTGCTACCATATTCAGATGTTTCCAAGTGTTGCACTGAGTGGAATAGGGGTCTTGCTTGCTTGGGGTGGGAACCATGGTCGGCAGCTATGAATTGTTTGTCAGTAAGAGGATATGGCTTACTTTTGCTTGGCTGTTGGTTTTAGATCTGCAGCCAATCAATATATATATGTGTATTCAGTTGTTTGTTAGTTTGCAAGCTGTACTATGGTTTAGTGTGGCTTTCTTTATCAGGGCTATCCTGTTTTCAGCACAGGTGCATGGGGTTCTTAGCTTAGTAGCAGAGAGTTTTGTCGTAGGAGAATTTTATTTTGATTGTGTTCATGCACAGGTAACTGGGTGTTGCGTTTAGTTCATCCCTCTTTTGTAGGAGTTCCGTATTTCCATTTTTCTGAAACCTCATGTCATAGTCTTTCATTCTCTTAGGCAATGGTTGCAACCTAAATATATTGATTTGTTTGTTTACAAGAAGCTTGCGAAAGTCCATACTCTTCTCCCGAAGGAACTGATCAGAGAGACATATTTTTCTAGCCAGCATATAAAAATTATATCTTGGATAAAATATTTTGATGATTCCATGCGGTGAAACTGCTGTTTTTATTCTATCTTCAAAGCTTGCATACACTAGGTGGGCTTCTCTCTCTCTCTGTTTCTCTATGACATGATGGAGTTTTAAAGGTTCAGTATGCTAGCAAAGTTAGATGTGCTTTTTGGTGTGTTCATGTTGATTGAAGGTGTCAACCATTACAATGATTTTGTTCATTCAGAAGGATTTTTATATGTTGAGTGAGCTGTTGTGCCTTAATGCACCTCGGTGGTCTGGTCACTGTTATTAGTGCCTCGCCGGGTTCAACCGCAACCGTTTCGCCCTCCTTTTTATCTTTTACTGCAGAATTCCTATGTGCAATCGTCGCATTGAATTGGTGGTCTTACTATTCTGGAGGAGGTGACAGGATAAAGGGTGTTCATGTAGATCAAGGTGCCGTGAGTTTGCATCGGTAGACCATCGTATGGTCATAGTAGGAATTGAAGTTTAGTCAATCGTTACTGTTTATCTCCTGTACAACTAGGCACACATTAATATTTTTGGTCTGCTTGAAACTTACCTGTCCAAACAAGCTTTATATTCGTATTAAGAAGAAACAAGCATGCTGATGATGTCATCTACAGGGTCGTAGATTTAGTTTTGTTGGTTCTCAGGCTTTTCCCCGTTGTCGCCTATCATATGTGTGTAAATTAGGATGTTCCTTTGCTTTCAGGTTTTGTTATGGTTTAGTACCGTTTCCTTCAAGAAGTTTTGTCACTGCATCTACGTGCTGTTGGTTAACCACCAATGGAGAAATTTCCTCTTTAGAGAATTTTTGTCCAAATAGTATTTTTCTCCAGAGATGCTGCCTCTTTTTATCTATGTTGTTTGTTGGCTGGTGAAAGTGTTTGTCTGTACTTCTGTTGCGGTTTGTTGATTTGCTGGTTTTTTGCTTTCTGATTTATTACATTGCTTTTCTAATTGTTCGTGCTTATTTTTTTCCAGCAGGGGATTCTTCGGTTAGCATGTCAGCGGCTCCTGCTACTTCTTCGGTGCCTGCTGCGTTGTCATCCCCCGTTCCAGTGGACTATAGAGCCTCTTCTGCTGTGTTGCCTCATTTCAGTCCTTCTTCTTTTCTTCCTCGGCTGCTGTCAGTCGATTCTGCTTTTCAATCTGTTGTCATACCGGATGTGCCCTATGTTCTTGGGCCTGCATGTTCGGTAGTGACTGGTTATCCGACGCCGTCTGGTAGGTTTCTTTCTTCTCTTGCTGTTTCTAATATTTGTATGACATGTGTTACTGTTAGATGTTTCTCCGCTTTTCTGAACCTTCCTTTGCAGTGTTTCCTCTGCCGTTTGCTGATGGTAGACAGACGTTGGTCAATCGTCGTAGAAGGTTGGTCCTCCACGCTTTCCAACGTAAAAGAGCTAGAGGTCTGTTCTTCTTATCTCTTATGTTGTTTTTCTCTGTTGTTCATTTCTTAATTTCTGCCTGTGCTCATTTGGTGTCCTCTTACTGGTTTCTTTTCTGTAGTTCCTCTTGATGGTCCGCCGTTTACTGACAAGCGTATTGCGCTGCTCAAAGGTTGGCGATAGATTTCTTTTGTTACGTTCTGTCCTTCTTTTAGTTTACCTGTTTGTTTGTTTCATCGTTTCCTTCTGGTTGTCTTCTGTAGCTTTGTCGCCTGAGCGTTCATACTATGGTGCTCCTGCTCATCGGTGCGAGAGGTGTGGCGCGTTATTCTGGTTCTTCGAGCGGTGTAGGAGATCATCTGTTGGAAAAGGCCGCTTGCCGGTTTTCTCTCGCTGTTGTCTTCGTGGAAAAGTGTCGTTGCCAAGTTTTAACGATTGGCCTTCTCCTCTTAAGGAATTGCTTTCTTTTAGTTGTGGACCTGCCTCTACTCATTTCTATCGCCTTATCAGGCATTATAATTCCTTGTTTGCTTTCACGTCTATGGGTGCTGACATTGATAGATCTGTTAATTCGGGAGGTGCTCCTTATATTTTCAAGATGTGTGGTTCAGCTTATCATCGGATTGGTTCTCTCTTGCCCAGTGAAACGGATCCTCCCAAGTTTGCACAGCTCTATATAGTTGACTCTGCTGATGAGGTCCAGAAACGTCTTGATCTTTTTGGGCAAGAAGATATTGCTGAAGGTGACAGCGCTGAATCAGCTGATCCGCTAATTGTTAAAGAACTTACTGAGATGCTTGATCAGCACAACCATTTGGTTGGCCAGTTCAGGTTTGCTCGCCGAAGGTTGCAGTCTTCTGGGTCTACAAACGTCGCCATCAGATTTTTCGGTGATAAAGGTGGATCACATGGAACCCGTTTCTCTGGGCCGACTGCTTGTGAGGTCGCTGCTTTGATAGTTGGTGATTTAACACCTGAGGTGAATCGTTTTGATGTTATCGTTGAGACTAATTCGCATGAGCTAAGGCGTGTATCTCCTTTAAATCCTTCTCTTATGGCTCTGCAATATCCGCTGCTTTTTCCCTATGCTGATAAGGGCTTCCATTTGGGTATTAAATATGTTAACCGTTCTTCTTCGTCTGTTCATGTGGCGCCACGGCATGTCTCTGCACCCTCCTCTTCTTCATCTTCCGCGGTAGATGAAACTGGTTTTTCTTCTCGAGATGAGGTGTCTATGATGGAATACTATGCATACTACTTCTACTATCGACAACACGAGCCTAATCCTTACACATGTTGTGGCCGTCTTAGCCAGCAAATTATTGTCAATGCTTATTCTTGTGTGGAGGCTGGCAGGCTAGCTTATCATTTTTTAAATCAAAAGACCCTTCGTTCTGAGACGTATCAGGGGATCACTGATGCCATGGGTGAAGGTAGTTCTACTGGAAAAAATATTGGTGTTGAGTACATACTTCATTCTAGCTTTACTGGTGGTCCTCGATATATGGCTCAACATTACCATGATGGTATGGCTATCTCTCGGGTACATGGCGCGCCGGATCTATTTATTACTTTCACATGTAATCCTAAGTGGCAAGAGATTACTGATGCTTTGTCCTTAGAGCCTGGACAATCTCCATCTGATCGGCCAGATATTGTTACACGTGTTTTCCATATGAAATATAATGAGTTCCTTGCCGATGTCAAGAATGGCCGTCTCTTTGGGCCTATCAAAGCATGTGAGCGTTCTTTTGTATTACTCTATCTTCTTCCTTTTGGTCCAATGTTGCTGTCCACTGTCCTATGGGCCTCTTTCATTTTTATGGGCCTTACTATTTTCTTCGTTTATTTACATATCGTCTCCATCTTATTTGTTTGCACTGCTGTTATCTCCTTTACAGATTTATATGTTGTGGAGTTTCAGAAGAGGGGTCTACCGCATACACATACTCTGATATGGCTGAAAAGAAATACCCAGGAACCTTCGTCCGCGCTGATTGATAGTTTTATTTCTGCTGAGCTTCCGGATCCTGAGAAGGACCCCTTAGGTTATGTTCTTGTAGACGAATTCATGGTGCATGGTCCCTGTGGTGATTTAAACAAGAGATGCCCTTGCATGAAAGAAGGAATTTGTTCTAAACGTTTTCCTAAGGCTTATAATGATGAAACGTTGGTGGATGACAAAGGTTTCCCTGTTTATCGTCGGCGAGATGACGGTCGTTTTGTTCTTAGGAACAAGGGTGCTGTCAAGCTTACCAATAAATGGGTTGTTCCCTACAACCTAGGGTTGTTAAAAAGGTTCCAGGCCCATATTAATGTAGAATGGTGTAACAAAACCAACTTATTGAAGTATCTTTTCAAATATGTTACAAAGGGACCTGATGTTGCCCGTGTTCGGTTTGAGACTCGGTCTAATTCTGTCGCATCTGGTGTTCCTACTGTATCTTGTGGTAGAAATGAAATAGAGGAGTTTGTTAAGTGTAGGTTCGTGTCTTCTTTCGTTCTTCTTAGGTTTGCTTAGCTTATGCATCTATTTATTGGTTTCTTCTTTGGTATATCATACGAACTGTTTTTATTTTTATTTTGCAGATATCTCTCAGCATGTGAGGCCTGTTGGCGCATGTTTGGATATGATATCCAAGGTAGGCAGCCTTCTGTTGAGCGCCTTGTTGTGCACTTGCCTGGCATGAACAGAGTCATTTTCCATGAAGATGATCCTTTGGTTTCTTTAGTGGAGAATTCGCTTCGTTACAAAACGATGCTGACTGAATGGTTTGTGGCTAATCAAAACCACTTGGATGCCAGGTCGCTCACGTATTTGGATTTCCCTACTGCTTGGGTTTGGGATGCTCCCAATAGGGTGTGGAACAAGAGGGTTAAGAAGAGAAAAATTAGTAGCAAGATTGGAAGAATATACCATGTTCATCCAAGCTGTGGAGAACTATTTTTCTTGCGTATGCTGCTGTTGGTTGTCACTGGAGCCACTTGTTTTGAGGATCTCCGCAGGTACAATGGAACATTGCACGGTACGTTCAAGCAAGCTTGCCAGGCTCGAGGACTTGTGGGTGATGACAATGAGTGGTTCAATCTATTTGAGGAAGCCATTGTATGGGCAACTCCTTTCCAGCTCAGGCACCTGTTCATGACAGTTCTGCTGTACTGTGAGGTTATCAATGGTAACACTCTGTTTGATCGGTTCTGGTCTAGCATGGCTGAGGATATATCCTATAGAATTAGTGCTTCTCTTCGAGGATATGTTGTGCCTGATGTTTACATCCAAGATGAGTTACTGAAGGAGTTGTCAGTTATATTCGCTAAAAATGGGTCATCGCTTGCTTCGTTTAACATATCTCCCCGCTGTCTGCCAGTGAATAGAGGATCTTACAACAGACTGATAGCTGAGGAGACACAGTACGATGTACAGGATCTGCAGGTCCAAGGAGAGTCTATGCGTGCACAGTTAAACTCTGGTCAGCGCACTGTTTTTGCTCAGATTATGCATTCGGTTGACACAAAAACACCAAAAATCTTTTTTGTTTCTGGTAATGGTGGAACTGGTAAAACATTTCTATGGAACTGTGTTATTACAGCGCTCCGGTCGGAGCGCCGGGTTGTTCTTGCTGTTGCATCTTCTGGTGTGGCTTCTTTGCTATTGCCTAATGGCAGGACCGCGCACTCCCGCTTCCGGATTCCGATAAATGCCACAGATAAATCTCAATGTAGTATTTCGAGAGGTTCCAGTATGGCTTTGTTGCTTCAGGAAACCAGTCTAATTCTGTGGGATGAAGCTCCAATGACAAGCCGCTATTGTTTTGAAGCTCTTGATCGAACCTTAAGAGATGTCCTCTCTTGCAATGATGGCAGTAAGTCGTCTCTTCCCTTTGGTGGAAAAACTGTTGTGCTTGGAGGTGATTTCCGTCAAACTCTTCCGGTGATCGAGGGGGGTTCGAGGAATGAAATTATCGATGCATCTCTTATTGCGTCGCCGCTTTGGCGTCATGTGACTGTTCTGAGGTTAACAGAAAATATGCGTCTCAATCAAGCTGGTTTATCATGTTCTGATCGTGAAGAGCTTTCTATTTTTTCGCAATGGATATTAGATGTTGGTAATGGTGATATCCCAGGGCATGCAAGAGATGGAGAAGATTCTGGTTCTTGGATAACAATTCCTGGTGATCTTATTCTGCGTCCTACCTCCTCCAACGTAGACGCAGCAATAGAAAGTGTTTATGACTCTTTTTTTTTCAACTATTCTTCTGCTCAGTACCTTGCAGACCGTGCAATTATGTGCCCAACAAATTCAGTTGTCGATGAAATCAATGATGCTGTTTTCACCCGTGTGCCTGGCTGTTCTAGGAGGTATCTAAGTTGTGACTCCATATCAAAGTCAGCTGACCATGTTTCTGATGCAGAATTGTTGTATCCTCCAGAATTTCTTCACTCGGTAAAACCTAACAATTTTCCTAACCATCAGCTGGACCTGAAAGTTGGTGTTCCTGTTATGATTGTGAGAAATATCAACCAATCATTGGGCCTCTGCAATGGCACTCGGCTGTTGGTTGTGCGGCTAGGCGAAAGAGTGCTAGAAGCAGAAATAATTACAGGGTCACACAAAGGCAACCGGGTTTGCATTCCAAGGATTGTTCTGAATTCTGTTGACTCTAAATGGCCATTTACATTGCGCCGTTGCCAGTTCCCCATCCGTTTGTGTTATAGCATGACCATAAACAAGAGCCAAGGGCAGACACTTTCTAAGATTTGTGTTTATTTGCGGAATCCTGTGTTCTCTCATGGTCAGCTCTATGTTGCGGTGTCACGAGCTACTTCGCGGAAAGGTCTTAGGCTTCTGATCGAGGATGAGAACGGTCGACCAACTGATAGGACAAAGAATATAGTCTACAAAGAGGTTCTCAGGAGTGTTCTGTAGTTTTTGAAAAAGAAGGTAATGTTCTTTTATACTTGTTTCACTGTTTTTTCTTCATTCTGATTTGTTCTTCTGTATGTTCTTCCTTCCTGTAGTAAGGTCTGTTTTTTTTTCCAGGCAGGCAACGTTTTCTGCGCTGTTCGCAGGTCATTCCTGCGGTTTCTGCCTTATTTTGGCTCATCGATGGGTCATTATGTTAACTGTTTGGTGGCCCTGTTCTATTTAAGCTTTTTTTGAATATGTTCACTGGGCATCCTCTCTGCTTCTGTGTACTGTACATATCTATTATGTGTTATCTATGGGAATACCTACTATACGGTGTGTTCTGTGAGTATATGTGTACTTCCTACTCTGCTTCAGATATGATCATACTGGCATTTTTCAATTCATTGTTTCTAGGTCTGCCTGTGTGGATGACATCATGATTTTCTACTTACGAATTTCGTCAGGCAATTTAGTTGTCTTGCTTCCATTTTGCGCAGTGCTTCTTACTCTACCCTGCTTTACTACTTGCTGACACAAGATGACCAACTACAGATGACTACCACTTGTTTGCTGACTTCAGTTTCCTGAGATACTTAAGTACCTGATTTTTTTCCGTTTGTACTGGAGTCTAATTTGCTGCTGCATGTTTTTTGTTCTGCTCTGTTCTACCACTTGCTGACACGGTACGAGGAACTACAGATAATCATCAGCTCTTTATTGATGTCAGTTTGGTGAGATACTGAAATATCTGAATTTTTTTGTTTGTCCTGGGATCTAATCTGTTGTCGCATGATATGTCTGTTGGACTGAATCACCGAAAAGGGTCCTCTTTTCTGTCTGCCTGGTTGTACTCATTTACCTGTCGGTACAGTAAAGGAATGCAAATGTTCTCTTGGATTAACAGCGTGCATTTAGTATATGTACGTTCTGCTTGAAATTGTCGTTTCCTGCTTTTCTGATCTCAATTTTAGGTAACTAAACAAGCAAATGCTGTGGATTTACTTCAGTTCTTTGTCTAAAAGAGTCTGTGCACTGTATTTCACTATCGATGTGCCCTTCTGTACTCAGGTTCTTTTGTTAGCGGCAAAATATAACAAATGGTATTACAGAATTACATATGCAATGCAGTGAACTTTTGTTGTTATGAGGATTTGCAAAGTTGAACCTATCGAGGCACTGATTAGTGCTACATGTAATTATTTATGTATACGAGGTCCACATGATATTATTTGGATAGAGAAAACCTGGAGGTTTATAAGATCAGTTCTTTATATATTATAAGGTCGTTCCGTTTTCTTAGTCATGGTTTGAGATTTTTTCCCCATGATATTGTTTGGTTTATAACCTCCTTATAGAAGTAGAGGAGGTCACTACTGGTTATGTTAACACAGGGAGCATATCATAGGGTTAGAGACCAAATTAAGCGTTCGTCCTCTCGCTTTTCAGCTAAGGATGCTCCCTTTGATTTCATGTACTGAGTTAACCTTGAACTAATATAGATGGGACATCCGCCTGTGGTATCCAACAATTTGATTTCACCCTCTATTTTTCATCTTTCCAACGTGATTGTACCATCGGCTGCCATCTGCTGCGCGGTGGCATCCTCCTCGCTTTTCAGTTACGGATGCTCACTTCGATTCCATGTAGCTATTGAATCTGACCTTTTTTTTTATAGCGATAACCAAAATTTCATCATCGGATATCGAGGGAGGGAACTCCCCCTTTTGGAGATGTTGCGTACAGTCGCCTACCGGCTCGCACTTACGCGGTGGTTCCTAGACGTTAAGGAGTTCCTATTTTTACCGTTGGCGCCATCATTCCACCATCGTCATCCATATAGCACCGTGCCATCTCCTCGCTTTGCAACTAAGGATGCTCCTTTTGACTTCGTGTACCGATCTAATTTTCACATGATATAGATAGGACATCCGCCTGTGGTATCCAACAATTTAATCTGATCTTCTTTTTTTGCGTTTTCACCGTGATTCCCTCCCACCGTGTCATCCCCTCGCTTTTCAACTAAGGATGCTCTCTTCGATTTGATCTACCGATTTCACCTTGAATTGATATAGATGGGACATCCGCCTAGACTATCTACCCATTTGATCGGACCTTCTATTTTTTACCTTTTTTGTTATCCACCAATTTGATCTGACCTTCAATTTTTTTACCTTTTTCACCGTGATTCTACCATCGGGTGCCATCTGACGCGATGCCATCTTCTTCTCACTTTTCTGTTACAGCTGCTCGCTCCGATTCCATGTAGTGGTTCAATCTGACCATGTTAAGCTTCATGTAATAGCCACTTGAACCAAAAGTCCGAACTGATTGAAAAGGAAAGTCAATCCACATATACATTTCACAACACCCTCACTCGCGTGTGACGGGAGAAGAGAAAGTCAACACGTGAAAGATGAAGAGCACACGGAAACAAGGCATCAGCGGTGGCTAAAGACGGAGGCAACAGTACTTTGTAGGCTTAATTGGTAAAACCATGTGAAACCACGATTTGAACTCGAGACCTGGGGCTCTGATACTATGCTAATCTTTGTGCAGTAGCCGCTTGAACAAAAAATCCAAACTGATGGAAAAGGCTACGCAATCTACTTTGTGCACTTCCAACGTTAGGCTTCATGCACTAGCCGCTTGAACCAAAAGTCCGAATTGATGGAAAGGGCCAGACAATCTACTTATACCCTTCAACATGTGTCACCATGCCCGCTTCCGGATTGATGGAGAGGGCTAGGCAGTTCTACATGTTGTGTTTGTTGGGATCCGATGAATATTGAATACTATGTCGACTTTTACTGCTGGTTCAAGGATGCTCCCTTCGATTCCATGTACCGCGTTAACCTTCAACTGATATAGATGGGCCGTCCGCCTGCGCCATCCAACAATTTGATCTAACCCATCTGATGTGCAGTGTTATCTTCCTCGCTTTTCAGTTACGGATGCTCACTTTGATTCCATGCAGCCATTGAATCTGACCTCCTTTTTTTATAGTCATCACCAAAACTTTGTCATTTAAACCACCACTTCCCACATTTTCAGCAAAAAAACATCGGTTTGGTGTAACAATGTGATAAATGCCCATCGCTCCCTGAAATGACGATTTTTTAGCGGTTTTATCGCCAAAATGGCAGATCGTGTCTGCTGTCAGCCTCACATGTCAAATGTCGTCCACTCCACATGACCCGTGCTAAAGGAAGAGATGATCATAAACCTATCGACCTTTTCTATGTGGATATACACATGTCGCCC
Source organism: Lolium multiflorum (assembly GCA_030979885.1). NCBI lineage: Eukaryota > Viridiplantae > Streptophyta > Magnoliopsida > Poales > Poaceae > Lolium > Lolium multiflorum. The sequence goes on along the minus strand of CM061750.1, from coordinate 130,213,812 downwards.
TTTAAACGGTTGTCCGCCCCAACAGTTCACACGTCTGCCCTAATATTTGTTGATTGATCGATGCATCTATGTTACGGCTGTTCGATACCGATTGGAGGATTTGTTTTTACCTGTCATCATCGAACCAGTCACCTGCGAATCAATCTACAGTCCATAGGATCTTGCCACACCCACCTTCAACCAACCAAATAAGCTTTCTATTGTCTATGATATTATCTACCAACTTGCAACCTTCTTGGCTGTAAAGATACATCCTATGAATTTTGTACGCTGTGTGCATGTTCTTCTCCTTTTTAAACAGGCTATCATTCGTGCTCCATCAATAGAGTTCCGTTTTATTGTACATAACAAGTCCATAAAATTGTCGCGTTGTACTTCAGAGGAATAACCAGGTAAAAAAAAAATCCTGCTACAAGCCCGCAGGATGGTTATCTATGTTGTATTGTTTGATGCTGGCCCATCTTTTGCCCACATTTTCTGCGGCCCAATAATCGATTGTCAGCTTCTTTAGCCCAGTTAACCTCCATCGGATGTTGGGGGCGAATTTTCACCGGCCCTGAAGGTGAGTCATCGACGCCACGCGTTCGCCGCCGCTGCACTCCAGCCTACACGTGTGCTTGCGCCGCGTCGATGTGTCCACTGTCCGCCTCCGCAGGTTTATACGCCCTGGTCGGCCTCCTCTGCTGGTTCACTTCTCCTTTGCAGGTTGTTCTCTCGCTTCTTCCTCCCCTTTCTTCTAGATCTGTTCTTCCCCATGATGCCCTCCCTCTTTCTTATTCTCTTCGATTTCTCCGTGCAGAGTGGTGACCGGAAATGGAATGCACGGCTCTGAAGGATCTTGGTCCGGACTCATTTCGAGCAAAGGTCCGAGTTAGGTTTGCTAGAGTCTGGGAGTTCCGAAGCCCAGATAAGGCAGCTCTGTATGCTGTTGATTTCGTGGTTGTTGATGGACAGGTACGATTTTTTTACCCTGCTTTTTCACCAGCTATATTGTTTGGATTTATATTTTCTATCTGTTCACCAATGTTCCTACCTCTGAATGATCTCTGTCCCAGGCTGTTGACTGCCCTTTTTTTTGGTTTTCGTTGATGTACTCTTCTAGATTATCCTGTGTGGTACATTTTACAAATTGCTCCACCTTGGCAACTGCCAGATTGTTTAGATTTGTCTTTTGTATCCCTTTAGCAATGTTTCCAGCTATGAATGCTCTCTGCCCTGGGCTCCTGCCCATCTTTTTTTTTGTTGATGTGGCCTCATGTACCTTTTTAGATAATCCAGTGTGGTGCATTTCTAGATTTTGTCCACTTTGGTTCACCTATGTTGTTCACTTACCATACATAAGATATTCCCTAGGTAAACTTTTCGCTAATAAATGTGGACAGACCGTGTTCTTTTTTGATTTAGTCATCTATACTTTCTTACCATGGTTGATTTAGATCTCTTAGTGTACTTTGTTCCTTTTTTGTCCGTTTATTTGATGGTACATTTGTTCACACTCCTCCATTGTATGGGTATGTTTTGCTTACTGCAACCACCTAAATAATCTATCTGTATTCCATGTGCATCAGGTGTTATAGATTTAACGCATTTTTTATATTCTTTCAAGATATGCTTACTCTGAGTTATATGTGCTGTTGCATCCAAAAAGATGTACATGTTTACATTTATTACATATCAGTAAGTCACATGGTCTCCGTGGCACTTGTGTTATACTACATCATCATTCCTCTGATTCAGCCATAACTTCTATTGTAGTTTTTCTGATATTAGTTGCTTCTTTCCCATGGTGACAGCTGATTTCACCTTGATATAAAGTATGTCTGTTAATCATCTGTATCTGGTCATTGTGCAGATTCTCATGTGCCTATATAACACCTCCTTATTTTCTCCTTTTTCTTCTTCTGATGACGCCTGTATGCTGGAGTTTTATTCTTAGGTTTTTATATTAGCGGTGCATAAAGCAAATCTTTACATTCTGGATGCCTTAGTAAATAAGTTACTGCGAATATTTATTCCTTCGTACATGCCAATAGGTTAGCATATCGTTTTTTTGAGGAACGACCTGTGTAGTTTGAAATGTAATCAGCCCATTGCTCATGCTGTTGCGGAAAGGTTACTGGGAGAAAATTTGAGTGTTCAATACATACTTCGTTCGAGTTCCAGTACTGGTCCTGGGTATATGACGTTAATTAGCTTGCTATAATTTGCAGAAAACCACAATGGAAGGTTCGATTCCAGGAAAGAGATGGGACCAGTTTAAAGATCTGATAAAAGAAGGATCAGTCTACACTGTCGAAAAGTTTGATTTGGTCAAACCAAAAAAAAACTATCGTTCAGTGGATAGTCCTTTGAGGATCTCTTTCACTTGGAGGACAAAAGTGGCAGAGATTGTGCCACCGCCTGATAACTTTCCAATATTTGCTTATACTGCTCTTCCCCTGAACATGTTATCAGATCGAGTTGACAGTGTTATTACCTTATCTGGTACACACACAACCAAATGGAACATTTGTCCACCCTGCTGCTATGTTACATTCCTATGGCTAATTTGTTTTACGTGCACGCGCAGATGTGGTTGGCCTGGTGAACAAGGTGACGCCCCTACTTCCTCCATCTGGAAAAGCTAAAACCCATAGGCGACAGCTATATATCACTGATGGCAGGTTAGTCTTCCTCATATTGCTAATTTTATGTGCTATAGTGTTACCACTTTTTAATTTGTATTCATTGGACCTCATGAAGCACACATGCCACTGTTACACTGTGGGGAGAACAAGCAGATTCGCTTGATGTCGATCAACTGATAGCGGCATCAGCTCAGGGACCAATTATAGTTCTTTTTGTTGGCATGACAGTTGGCCAGTATTCAGGTCAGTACCTACCATCTTCTTCTTTGTTTTTACTACCTCTGATTTTCTCCTTTGTTTTTCCTTTTGGTTCCATCTCCATTCTGTTCATGCTACCTGCACTATTTCTTCCTCTACAGGTTTACTTGCCCTTCAGAGTACATCAGTAACAAGATGCTATGTAAATGCACCACTCCCAGAAATTGCCGATGTCCGAGAAAAGTATGCATCATCAACTCGCCTCCACTGTTTGTTATTTTTTTCCTTATTTACTGCCCATCATTTATGTTCTGCCGATCTTCCAGGATAAAGGATCTTCCATACCGTATAGAGTGGCACACTGGAAAGAACAAAAATGACGCTGACCCAATACCTTCATCAATCACAGAGATATCAACGTTTGAACCAAATGATATCATGGTCCGCACATACTCTTTCTAAATTCTGTTCTAACAATCATAGCATACCGTCATGTCTATCGAACGATTTATGTTCGTACATCTATTGTGCCCTATCTGTAAACTTCCACTGCTACCTTACTTCTTATTCGTACAACAATACTAATCTACATGTGTGCTCTGTTTTCATATAACCTAATTTTCTTCGTGTTCACTTACCTTCTCCTTTTTATAATAGCATGACAAAACAACTATTATCTACTATGCTATGGACACCAACAGGTTATTTGTTTAGGCTTTTCGTGCCGATGTTTTATCTTAGATCTATTGTACTGCGGTATTATACTAAACAAGATCGCTGTGTTCACTCCCTGTTGCCAAACTCAAACTTCTACCCACATATCTCATTCATTAATTATGTCATGAGATTCTCTATCTTTGGGGTCCTCCATAGCGCTATCACAGATTTTCCTTTTTGGTTTTACTCTTTGTAGCAAAATACATGGCTTTTTACAGTGTATAGACGCTTCTCTCCTCTTAACTAATCTTTCTCCTGTGCATAACTAGGGAATACGTTACAAGATTTCTGTCAGGGTCACCGAGATCCATGAAGGTGATGGGTGGTATTATATAAGTTGCACGGACTGTTGGAAAAAATTGATCCCAGAAAACGGGAACTACAGGTGTCCTGATTGCACCACAACTGTACCTCTACCAAGGTGGGCATATTTATATTGAGTCTTTCTCTTACTGATCGTATACCTACTGTGCTTACGCTTACAATTTCCTCATGGAGAATATTGACACATTCTTTACATCTGTTTTGACACTAACTTATCAGGTACAGGTTTGTCGTTCGAGCAGTTGATATCAGCTCAGCAGACACTGATGATACAAAATTTGCTGATCTGTATTTCTTTGGCCCGAAAGGGGAAGCTGCCGTTGGACAAAAAGCGCTATCACTCCTTGCAAGTGTTAATGATCAGCCTACCAGACTACCAGATGACCTCCTTGCTATTGTAGGAAAGGAGTTTACTGTTGTTGTGATTCCAAGGAATGAATCATTAGATGATTACCATATGCATTTTCAGGTACTTGTTAGATCTATTCATTTATTTACTCATGCAAAAAAAGGACTTGCACATTGTTGACATGCCAACAAATGGTTCACAAAATTTGATGCATATGATTCTTCAGGTCCAGATCGTTGATCCCATTATCCAAGAAAATGTTCAGCACCAACAAGCTGCAGCTGCTCCGTCGACAAGCCAGATCCATCAGAACATCCTTACTGTACAGCCAGATGAGCAGGCTAGCACTGCTGAGGAAATGTCAACTCCACCACCATTAACAGATCCTACACCTGAGCATGTACACTGACCACCGCCTATAGTTATCAGCAACAACATCCATAAGCTTACTGTGTTCGTTTCCTATTACAATTTCCTCAGCCATTTGCTTTCTGTCGTGCAGCCTCCGACTGAATCATCCGCAAGAACGAAGCGTAAGAACAATGGTGGTGGAAAGGCTCCAAAGAGTAAGAAAGGTCTCCACTTCTCAGGCGATGATTGAGTTTTCTCATATTCTCCTCCAGCCAGTATCTTTAATGAAGCCACTCTCTATTTAGTACCTGCTCCGGTCGTTGACGCATGCGCTCTGTTTTGGTCGTTATGAGCGCACTGTTTTGCGCTAGACCTACTTCTAAGCTCCTATGTACTCTTCTGGACTGATGTCTTTGTCTACTGACTTTACCAATCCTCCTGCATCACAATCCACTGGGTGGTTTGTTTGTTGTCGGGCTTATTGTAATATATTGCTCGCTTTCGGTTCCTTCTTAGTACCAAAAACTGTTTGTCTATCAGCGGTCCTTCCCAGTTTATCATGTTACTCGCACATCCACTAGCTTGCTAATAAGACTAATTGTCAAATCAATGTATAAAATGTTGTATGTGCTTACCAACAACCAGATCAACCATTGTAAAAAGAGACCACTCACAACTAGAACCCCGAGGATTCGGTTAGCCATGGCTTGTGTAAGCAAAAGTTGGGGGGAGTGTCATCTATAATGAAACTAAAATGCAGCGGAAACGAATACATGACATTGTAGCCATAGATCTTCATCACATTAGGTTCATGTTAGGTGCACTTTTATTGGATTTAGGCCCCTACCATTATTTTTTCATGACATATGTCACCATTGCTACTTGGCATAAAACTAAAATATTTGTATCAGAACCTTTGTCCTCATTTTCAGAAAATACGATTTCAAATCGTATTTTCTATCTTCATGTTGTGTCAACTCACTTGTTTACATATATTATTTAGGCAGAATAGTTGTCTTTCATTCATTAGTACATTACGGCTATGAGTTTTACTTTGCTGATCTTCGTTTTACAGTATTGGGATGTAAAAAGACCAGCAACGAACCATTGTTTTGATAGATCACACAAAACTTTGTTATGGGCATTCCATAGGTTTTGAGGAAAATGGAAATCAACAATCTATCATGTAACAAGTGCGGTCACTGTCTTTTACTCATTGCATACATGATGTTTAGATGGCAGCAGGAACTGGACTTTCTTCCTTTCTTAACAAAATCTCTTCCACTCACCGCCTACGCCTGGCGGAGGGAAGCCAGCATTTCTTCATCGTGATGTTTCTTAAGTTTGGACTGCAGCGGTCTACCCGTGTCCAAGTGTCAAATATTTCTCCGCCCTAATGTTGTGGAGTTGGAACTACTGCTCCCTGGTTAAAACTTGGATCTATCTAGCTTTCGCTGTGTTGCATCTGGCTGTCATTTAATTTATAGTTAATAAATTATTTACATAATCCTAGGTAAAACCCCAGGCATATATCATTTGATATTTTTTGTGGAGCTGTGTGATTTACATAGAAAATATGGTCTATCTACAAAAGTCAGGTTTTGTTAGTTAGATTGAGAATAGGAGCAATTGGTATATGGTTATCACTATTGTTCTAAATAGTCTTCTGGTGCAATTTACAGAAACTTATTTTCATACTCCAAAAATAAAAAACTTACTTACGGAGTATTACAGCGATGATCCGTTTATATTTGTTAAGGAAATCAACTAATGTGGTGCAATCTATTAAGAAGTTGTTTTCCTCACTTTAAATTAATATGCACACATAAGATATCCTGAATTTGATGTGTTCTTCGTGCAATACTTTCCTTTCGAAGTTACTGGCCTATTTTGCAATTGGCACTTTTTATAGGATTGTAATGATCCTGGGATTTCTCCGTCCAATGTAGCTGCTTTTTCCTCTGATAATTGATCTCTGACGAAAGTGTTGTAGATCACTGCTGACTCAGATTGCTTCGTTTCAGACCAACGATAATTCGGTGTGGTTTACACATGACTTATCAACGATCACAGCTATTTACGTTGTTTCTACATCCTTTTGTCATATTGACTTCCCTTTCCATCTCCAACCATTTTCCAATTTACTACTTGCTCATTCACAGACCAAGGTTAAACCATGCTGCTTACTGACTTGCATAATTCTCATGTGTTTATTCATGTTAGACCTGTTCCAGTTTTGTACAGGGTATTACAGAAAGTATGATGTACTGTACAAAATATTTGCACCGCACATCGACGACCAACTCATTGTCTAACTAGCTATTACACATTTTTCTATGTTCTCATAGCCTTCTGCTACTGCAGTAATGGTATGCAAATTGTGCCACCACACTGTATGTTCTATCCTTCCATTTTAGATGGAGACTACAAAGGCCACTTTATAAAATATAGATATCTTCACTTACAAACAAGATAATAGGTTAACCGCCATATATTTGAACTGACCTCCCTGCAGGAATTTTTTCCCACCTCACTGCTCAATACAAAACTTTACACCGTTCAATCTAATTTGTCCAGGTAGCATGCATCCGTATACCAAGAAATAGGTGGTGCGCATTCTCTTCTGCAGCAATTTAAAGTCAATATAACATCGACATGGATGCAACCGTAAATTTTCTGTCATAGCAACATGCTTGAGACTGCATCTCAGCACGTACGTATAATTTACATAGGCGAAATCTGAATTTCCTTGAAGATGTCTTCCACATATATATCTACTTTTAAAATTAGCTATCTTCCTAAACAATAGGTATTTGCTCATTAATCATGCTGTGCCCACCAAATGGCTTATATAGAAGCACATGTGCTTCAGGAATCATGATATGAACAGACAATTATAATTCCCAGGTACCAAACAAACATTCATAACATGTCAGATATTTTTATTAAACAAACTTACTGGTTTGATGGCAACATAAAGCTGTAACATGATATCTTTTAACATCAATGATAAGATAGTATTTCCCCCAATATTTTTGTGGTGGTGCTGTAAAAAGGTTAAACTAGAGTAGTGGCAGATTGTATATAAAGTATTGCATCCATCTCAGCCACAGAAAAACAAATCGGATAAATGGAAAGAAACAGCAAAATAAAGTTTCACACACAGCCAAGCCTCCTGCTTCCAGTCAGTCGACCTGCAATAGATGCTTTAAAAAATGAGTCGTTTCCAAAGTTTCCAATTCCTGCCAACACACCTACACAGGCTGTACATTTACTACTCCACATAATTGTTGCCTGCCTTGTAGTCATATGGAAAAGCAAGCAATTCTTCCTCGGTCTACGACCTTCACATACCCACCTATATAAACGCATCAACAGCCACCTTGAGTCTATACAACCTATCCACACCTCCTGATCGGTTTTACCAATCTAGCTTCCTATAGTCTCATCCACCAACAACTCAATCACCTACATTTCCAACTACTTTCTTGATTCCGTGCATCTGTACTTACAACTCAAAAAATCTCTGATGGGATCAAGACGGCTTGCCACAGCTGATGTCTTCCTTGGTGATGTACAACATTCAACTAGGTTATGTGCACCTCTACATTGTTGCTTCGTTCTTGAACCACTTCCTTTGTTTGACCGTCGACCCATTTCTACAGTTGTTGAAGCTGTCAGAGATAGGTTTAGTCCTATGTCACATGTCACCGTCCACCCATCCACAGAAGATAAAATTATTGTCTCTTTTGAAAACCACCAATCAGCTATGTTAGCCATTAGAACCGCCAACGAGCAAAGAAACGTGTATGTAGATGGGATTCCATATGATTTCCAACTTGATCATACAGTTTACCATCTGTACACAACACTTTCCGACAGACGTGCTATCCTGACAATGCAGATGCTACCTCTGCATCTGCGATCACATCCCGTCGTTGAACGGATCTTATGCCAATTCTGTGTCTTAGATTATGTGCCACCTCAAACAGATCCGATGGAAGAGGAATCTTTCTTCACATGTTATGTCCGTTCCCAGCGAGACATACCCTTTCCAACACAGATAGTTATCTGGGTAGAAGAGCCAAGCATCAATGTTTCTCCATCCACAAATGGTGAGCCTGCAATTTTCTTAAGTTCCTATACGATCACCTTGGTCACTGAGGAATATAGCCATCAGCACAGTGACATAAACTATGACGTGCCAACCTCAAACCATTCGAACCAAGTGGAATGTTATATTCCTTACTCTCTCCTAGACAAACCTCTGATGCAAGCTTTGTTAGGTTCTGTCATGTTGTTCCCCCGGCAAGGATCCTTACTCACACAAATTGAAAACATATATGCCTTATTCGTAGATATATCTTTCATCCGTATCAAGGTTCAAAAAATGTACAACCAAGGATTTCTCCTTTCCCTTTCTCGAGAGTTGGGCTCTTCTTCATTATTCACCATGCTTGACACTTTTCTTAGCCGCCAGCTTCAGTCTGGTGCCATTGCCTTGCAACCTTGGACACCTTCCTACGGCTCAACCGGGAGCGCTATATCGACCACATCTAATATCCGTGTCACCGGGTTACCTTGCAACCTCTTTACTTCGGTCGTCGTGCAGCATCTACTTAGTCCTTTTTGCATGGTAAAAAGGCATGCGCATACTGCTGTTGAAGTGGAGAACAGCATTGGCAACACTATTTCTTCGTACAAATGTTCTGTCTGGTGTCAAGATCCACGCAGAATTCCTCGGCGTATCCAAGCAAAGCTTCTACCATTAACTTTCTGTGATCCTTCATTGATGACTGTACACGATCAAGTGTACCTCAGACAGATAGAAATTGGTGTCGCCATGCAAACCAACTAGCTTTTTTTTTTCCTGCTTAGCCCCACGTTTTAATGTTCTCCTTCAGATTTAAGCTATGTACTATGTCCTTTCCTTAATTCCCCTGTTATGAATAAAACACCAACCGTCGGTGCCTTCACTGCAATGCTAATTGCTTCTGGTAATGTATTGTCGTTCTGCTTAATTTTTTGAGTACATTGCTAATCTCTTACACTGACATACATAACGATACAGTTAATTGCGGAAAATACCGACTGTTCTCTCTATACAATATACACCGTTTACTTACTATCTGTTGAGCTCATCTGTTCCATGTACTTAATAAAATAAGGTGGTATATAAATCCCACCAACAGCTCTGCTTGCTCCTACAAAGGTGGTACAATAGATAACTGATAGATTAATTATAAACTGCAGTCAACCACCTTTTTTTAAAAGGGAAAAAATAGCTTTACCACCGAATAGAATTCGGTGCGCTGTACATATTACTGATTCACCGCCCATTTAAAAACGCGTGTACACTTAAAGCGACATGGAAAAACATTAATTAGCATTGGTAAACACATGAAATTTCAAGAGAGTGTGCCATACCTATTTCTGGGCACACCGATCAAGTCTTCCCCTACATGTATATCCCCACATACTACAGCAAAATTAATATATAGAAAGATATAACGAAATATAGTTAGGACCAAAACTCCGAAAATACATGACCACCATTAGATGAAGTACATGGCAGTCATTGGATACATATTTCAGTACCGCTAAAAAATATAGGCACATCAAGGTAACTCTGGACCGGATTAAGCGACACGGCACTATAAAAAGTATGCGTGAATTACACAGCACTATAAATAATATACATGCCCATAAACATACCCCTGCGTCTACTCAGTAGACTAGAATTTTTTTACCAGAACAACCAAACAAATACACGTAACCTATGTTATGACAAACTACTGCGGAACATAAAAAAGTTCTCACACACTTAATTACCTTCTCTGAACTGAAAGCCAGTTAACCAAATTAGCAGCTCATGCTATGCGGCCAGCTACTCAGTTATTTATTCATCATACCAAATTGTCAACTACCACATACTTATGTCTCTGCATGCATGTTCCATGGCCACAAGTAACCTGCATGCCACCGATTAATCAGACAATTTAAATTTGGTACTAATCGATACGTGCATGCCAAAGTAAATGTTTTTGCCACTCGACCATGCGTGTTGCCAGGCTGACCTGCATTAGCTAATCTCGAGCAAATTTGGCAGCTGATTACCATTTTGCATTACTTCTTTTACACTGATATATAGTCGTCCTTCATTCTTCCACCCTCTATATAAATATAAGTTACACACAAAAAAAAATACTGTCGCCGCCAACTTATTGCAGTTTATTGCTTATTACATAAACCATCTAATGCTCGGCACCTCGCTAATCAAAAGGAGCATTCACCGCTACAAAAAACTGCACCAGCTAAACGTTCACCGTGTGCCCACCGCCTACTCACATAAAACACTGCCACCGGATACCATTCAACAAAATGGCGCACATATCGATGAACACCATCTAGCTGTCACAGGCTGGCCTCCCAAAATTAACACGTAACCTACATGCAACACTACACGTACCACAAGCATCAGCCTATAAATAAGGACACACTCTCCGCTCAAAAATACAACTCAATACATCACTCCAGCTCATCGATCGGAAAAAAAAAATTACAAGAACCGCTCCCATTTTTCCCGCCATTTATCACTACATATAGGTAGCCCGGCTTAGCCAGCATCACATCTCTACAATCTCTGATCACTCTCTCATGGCTTCCACCGCACCCACTCTAACCTACCAGCAGGTGGAGGAGCTTTGCGCCTCGAACTACCCTTGCCCTCCGGGCTACCGCGGCCTCGCCCTGGAGCCTAAGCCGGCGTGCGGTCCCTCCCGTCCCTCAGCGCCGGCGGCCATCACGAACTACTACTACCTCGACCTTACGAGCAACGGATGAATCCCCGTTGGCATCCCGATAACCAGCATACTTGGGACGCCTTCTTCATCAATCGGCGTGAGAGGCGCTCGCGGATGAGGAGGACGGTCGCCCGGAAACTTCCACGAGGCCGGCCGTCGGTTATGGTGGTACGGCCGGACTCTGCAGAGCGTCATGGACTACATCACACGGCGATATCCCCGCCGCTACCCTCGTTCGAGCCACGAGCGCCGCCGACGACAGCGACGACAGCGACGCACGACGCGGCAACTTAGAAGGCGACGACTACCAGTACAACGGCGGCTATGAAGACTACGAGTATACATATTATACGCCTAGGCAGGAGTATGACTAAATCACTCCAAATTTCATGTATGCAGGAGTATGACTTAGTCACTCCAAATTTCCTGTATGAAGGAGTATGACTTAGACACTCCAAATTTCATGTATGCATGCAGGAGTATGACTGAGTCACTCCAAATTTCATGTATCACCAGTGCTATCTCGAGTCAATTGAATCATTCGAAAATGGACACCAAACACATGACGTGTAATACAATTCACATGATTCATTCAACAATTCTTCCTAATTTTGGTTCTAACTTATGTACACTGCGATCATTTTGCAGGTGCCACCATGCGACGGCCACGCAAATAATGCTACTACACATGCACAGCCATACCTATATTTCACCTACGGCGGTACCGCTGCGCAGAGCTGAATCAATATACCCCTCCCCCGTCCCCAGCGCAAAATAATTGTACACCCTGTTAGCAGACTGAAACAACCATATAATGCCAATTTATTGAGTCAGGTACACACTGCCTCGCATACTAAAAAAGACAATACACCTATCTCTGAGACGATGCATCTGAAAGCCCTATTGATTAGAACAATGCAACCATGCACAGCCCAATCCACGGCCTGCCAAAGGCTGACAGCACATGCCTCCAAACAAGCAATCACCTAAGACTAGCTTAACATAACACCACTCAACCAAAATCAAAAGTCGACTCACTCACACAGAAATAAACACGTTTCTCCAGATAGTAAAAATAGGGACCTGCTTCTTCATCGAAATTTGTACTACCTCTTAACATACAGTAAGTTCTTACTTCCTCAGAAAAGTAGCAGTAAGATCCTTCGAGCTGCGACAGCATGAATGATCGTTTGCATGAAATTTCATATCAGCATCGCATAAAAAAAATTCATAAGATATCGAAGCTACCAATACCGCTTCTGACAATCAACCACTCCACAATCTTAGCAAGAGTCAATACACATGAACAAACATCGGTACAGTCTCATGTGTACATGTCAGCACAGCAAAAATAATAATCCAAAACGATCAACTCTATTCGCATTTACACCAGTAGGTCACGTTTATTTTATGTGGGCAGATAAATCAGGCAACACTTAGTAAATCTTCGTCTTTCTTGGTGACTTTTTATCAGCTGTTTAAAACTGTCTTACAAGACAAACTATTTTCTCCACTCATGTCTATATGCATATCAACTTCTTCCAAGGGAGAAAAAGCTATAAGAAGGATTTGATTTCCAGATAAGTCACCAGTTCAACACTATTTATTCTAACACCATTGAAAAAACACATACTCAGTTCGACATACACAACAGAACCATCTATTAAACATGGTGGAAGGTAAAACAAGAAGAACAACCTAATACTTTCCACTTAATTGCTCGAACTCAGCTATACCAGAAGTAAGAGTCATGAATGCAAGATCTGATACTTCCTCCGACAAACTTTCGGCAACTCCAGGTTCACATTATTCAAATGCTGTAGATCGAGTACACTCAGTTTTGTCACACACGTGATCAACTCTTTCTAATGTCCGTCGCCATCCATTTGTCAGCGCATCTACTCTCATCTTCAGTTCAAACAACTAAGTACCCGTACCAGCTGGAAGAAAAACAGGGCATGACATCACGTTTAAACAAGCGCCCTCCTCTTCTAAATTAGAAGCATGCAGCCGAAACAAATCATCAAGGTCCATTGATTCATCCATGTCAAAGAAACCGGTGTACACAGCGAGCTAGAATACTATGCCAATAGAAGCATAGGACCATCGTACTACATGTACCTATGTGCAGACTATAAAATCTACCACTACTGCATATGGCACCTACGCCAGCACACCAACAATTGCCCATGCAAAGCAACACCTGTCTTACAATGTGACACGTCTTACAAGCCACGGGTCACCATGCATGCAGATCGACATGTCCTCCATGCATTAAGCCACTGCTGCTTATAAATTAAGCACACACAGCTACTCCATACAGCACACAGAGAACGATCCACTGCAGAATTCGTTTGCTTCTTTACACCAAAGACAAACTACCACATCACAGCGCATCACCATGAGCACCAGCCAGCAGGTCCTTGCTGACCACGTCTCGATTTTCCATCCGTTCCTATTTGCTTAGATTCTATATTTGATCGACATCCATTGTAACATGTTTCAAAACTTTATTTTTCCCTTCAATCAGGTCATTGTGCTCAACCGACGCAAGATCCTAGGCGACATAGCCGAAGCCGCGAACCTGCCCATCTATTCTGAAGGGTCGCACACACCTTCGCCCGGAAGATTCAGCGCCTGGATCAAGATGGACATCCCCATCCGTGGCAGTCATCCACACCGGGCAACAACGATGGTAACTGCTGATTCCACCATTAGTGAGGAACACGCCGCCGAAAAGGCCGCAGACAAGGCAATTAAAATGATAGTGAAGAATGGTAATATCATTGTTCATGATGTCAACTACGATTCCTTAAAACACAAAACAACCGAGCTCCGTTGTGCTGGGTTAGCTGCGTCTCACAGCAATGCGCACTTAACTAGAATCGCTTGCGAAAATAATAGGCTCCTCCAAGAAAAGGAACACCTCCTTAGCCACCTAGCCTACGCATGCACATCTTTTGAGGATGTCCTTCCTATAGAGGTTGTCCAGCCACCTGCTATCCCAGGAGATTTATCTACTGGCACTTTAAGGTATACTGGCAGTATGCCTCCATCAAACCGTCTGGAACACCTAGCGTCTTTCATTCTCCACAGTATCATCGGACCAGAGTACACCCGCATCAGGCCAAGAACTGGGATGGATGAACTCGACTGATGCCTGTCACAGAACATCGATGGAAAGGTAACACAATCCTTCACTTGCTTATGGATAAAGAACTGTGTGTGTGCCACCACTGCTAAGATTTGAGACTAACTAAATTTTTCCTTTTTCCAAACAGGCAGCTTTTTACTATTTCAATAAATCCACACTCCGTGTTGGTGGGCTCGATACAGAATGCAGAACATTCAACTCAACAACAACTTCCACCACTGTCCATGTGTGATGGATACTCTGCACATGTATTTACCACTTGTTGTACAACTAAATAAACGAGCTGTGCCTTCCACTACGTGACCTTCCTCAAGGACATCTATATGTAACCTATGTATGTGTATGCACCCTGTTGGGCTCTTCAATAAACGTAAAGTGTTGTCCGAGTTATTTCAAATCCTCCATCATCCATTTAAAACTAAGTATATGCTAAACATAGCGTTAATCGAGTTTCTCCCCTTGTGTATCTTGATCTACAATGTGATCATCTCATCAAATTTAAAAAAAATGAGAATATAATTACAAATTTCAGTTCCTCAACACATGTATTCCCACCGAGGTATTTTACCGTTCAGCTAAATTCCTGCAACTGCATCCAGTATTAGACTCCGAACATATATAGCTATCACTAGGTGAAGTAGATGCCTGTCGCTAAAAGCACATTTCAATAACAATAGAAAAACAACCAAATCATATCAGCTCTGCACCAAATTAACCACCAGACCACTATAAAAATAATACATGCTAACTAGCATCACTCTGTGTATATATACTAAAACAAAAGGAAAGTAAAGAGAAACAATTCCTCTCATGCGGGTTTGAAATAAATCACCGAGGCATTACTTGAATTGAATAACGTCTGCTCCACCTAAAGAACAACTGCTACATATAGATTAAAAAAGACTGTACCCAATATATGCACTCCACAAAAAACAACTCACCCTCACACACCTGCTTTCCACAAAACATGCTACCATTCAGCAATACTAACGGCAGAGTTTTTTGTCCACTTCAAGTAGAGTGAAACTTCAAAAAATATAAGCGCTACAGAATCCCTCGCATAAAGCTTATGGCACACGCAAGATCTGAAAGAAAAACATACTTCTTCTCTAAAAAAATGACTTCTTCTTCACACAAACCGTTCACACTTATTCATGTCGCTGATAAAAAAAAAAACCTCCATGCAGCACTACAAAATTAAACACTCACTGTCCACCCAACATTGATTCATACAGAGTACCACCACCAGATAGCATCAACCAAGATGGCACACACACCCATAAGCAAAGAGCATCCAATGTCATCAGCCATCACAAGACGACCTCACAAAAATAACAAGTCACATGCATCGAAGGGCACACTTCTTGCACAAGCAGACATACAACAATTTCGGCCCTACATATGATACCATTCATCACGTGCACAGAAGCAAGAGCAGTAAAATACAAACATAGGCAGGTCATGTGACTACACAACCTACTGTTGCAGCATTACATACACAGCAGAAAAGATCAGCCTACAGCTGATAGCATATACATATACTACACTCCGTTAGCTACTGTAAACAAATAGGTGCTCAGAAATCCAGCCCACAGCGCATACACAGTAGCATCCATCCAACAACATGGTTTTAACACAAGAAAGCACACGTATCAGTGTTTACAATAGAAAAATAATTCATTCCATTACCCAAGCAACCTGAAAAATATGCCTACAAACATTATTTAGCAGCAAAACTATCTTGCGTTCCTTTCTTTCTCTCACGCAGAGGCCATCACTAATCAAATGTAGTCGCAACACCTAGCAAGATCAACATAGACAAAAAGTTAAACTAGCTATTCATGACCTTTAGTCATGCCATACATGAATGGACCATCTGCATACTATATGCATACCATGTACACTGCCATGCCAACAAGAGGCACACACCTCAATAAACAGCAACTCTCAGACCTTATACAACATTCAAGCGACAACAGCTGTAGTGCATGTCACAAAAATCCAGTGACACGCGTCAGCCATGCTACAACCGCAACACTCACAAATCCATGTATAAAAACCCATGCAATCTAAGCTACAAAACACACTCCACCACAGCCTGTGCACACATCAACTTGCAATAAAACACAAAGACAAGCTGCTGATCATCCAAAGGTCTGCCCTCACAGAAACTACCTGTCACGAACACATTTCTCGCTTTGTTCTTACCTAACATTTTCTCCATACAAAAAATACTGCAGGCACCATGGCATCGCGACCACCCGTCAAGGATATTTTCTTCAGCAACATCCAGCAAAACTCCAGACAATGCGCACCACTACACTGTGCATACATAATTAGACCACTCTCTTCACTCCAAACTTTAGCCGCTGACGATGTTGTAGCACAACTAGCAGAAAAACTGAACATCCGCAAAGCCATGCAGGTGCACACAGGCACAAACGAGGGAATAATGGTTTCCTTCGCGCACCACAAAGAAGCTCTACGAGCCATAGACCTAGCCAGAGAAAACACAATACTAAACTTCCACGGTTGCCCATACCAATTTATCCAAAGCGACTCTTTGGTCCACTTTAGCACATGCAATGTAGACCAGCGAGTCTACATTACACTCCGAGAGATGCCCCTACACATGTGGACACCAGCAATCACAGAACAACTGCTAGCCCCATATTCTGCACTAGAGTATATTGGATTTGAAACAATAACACACCAGGATCCATCTGGATTTAAATGCCTGGTGCGCGCACAGCGGCTTCTCCACATACCAGACAGTATTACAATCAAAACACCAGCCCATGTAGGATCAGCCAGCCAAAATTCAGCATCTTCTTTGCTCTTAGACACGTTCACAGTTTACATCGACAAATCAGAGTACCTGCACGGCATAACAGAAAGATACGAATACGACAGCGCACCAAACACATACACATCGCATATCGTCTACCCCCACCACTGCTACATATCTCCCAGCCTCCACGATGTAGCTGCCATCGAAAAATATTCATCAGCAGTTGTCATATACGCTGAGCCAGACAACCACTTCTCATTTATGGGCAACCTATGTGACTACCTCCACATGTACATGCAACCTCGATTCAGAATAAAGCTACTAAAAGAAGGCACATACCTTGTGTACTTTGACCAGCCACAAAGAGGAACCTCTCTTTACGCTCTTCTGGAGGCTCATCTACGATACTGGATAAACCGAGGTGGACTATACTTAACACAATGGACACCATCATATGGCTCTACCCCAGAGACAATTTCAGAAAAAGTTCACCTCAAAATTGGAGGAATGCCATGCAACCTCAACACTCCACCGATCATTGAGTACACCATGAGCCCATTTGCATACGTGGATGAGCATTTCACCGCAACAGGCGACAGCTCCACAAGTATTGGAAAAACTGTTACCCACTACGAGTGTTCAGCATGGTGTTCTCGAAGGAACAGAATACCGGCTACCATCCGAATCAAAGTAATCCCAGAGCACATCACGGACTTAACACAAATTTCACATGATGGGGCCTTCCGCTGTCCAGAGCTACAAGTATCTGTGCTAATGAAGACCATCGCCCAGGAGTAGAACAACTTCATCGTACCATAAGTCATATTTTCCTGCTTACTTAGTTCCCTCTCCAGAATAACAGTGCAGCTTCACTGCACATGCCACTGTAATACCCCTCAGTGTACCTTTCTCCACAAGCTTTTTTACTCCGAATAAAATAAACTATGTGCCTTTTCTATCACATGCAGTTGCCATTATTTCTTCTTCCCCTATGTATCCTATTTTATTATCCAACACCAAATACTAAATTTAAAAAACGAGCTCCCATTTCGATTAACTTATAATGAACCCGTCAAATCGATTATAGGCACCTACTCTTTTATGTGCCGCAATTCAAACAATTAATTATCCAACACCTCATACTCTAATAATATATACTAGCATACTGAAAAAAATACTCTTCACAAATGTAAAGTGAGATTGAAACTACTTATTTCTCATGAAGACATACGTCTTACTCCTAAAAGTAAACTTCTTCTCGCCATTTTCTCATACCACAGTAAATTGTTTTAGCTTCCAATCGACGATTCTTCCCGCCATTTTCTCATACCACAACAGATTGTTTCAACTTCCAATCAACATCTACACCAAGTAGTGACAAAAAAGAGATTCCATATTCAAATTTCAGGCGCACTCAAAATAATTTAATTCATCTGCCCAGCAACAAACAGCAGAGCGTTTTGCTGCCAACCCTCTAGAGACTGCGAGCCACACACAGGGAAACAGCAGCAGAACATTACCCAATGACCACAAATTCTGCTTTCTCATAAACTCACGTATATACGTCTTAGCCCTAAAAATAAACCTTAACATACCAACTTGCCACCATACAAAGAATACCTGCCAATTATTCTCACCTATTTTGAAAAATACCTGTCGATTTTCAACCTGTAATATAAACTATTTAAACAATACCAATTGATTAGCACAAGAGTTTTAGTCGCAGTAACAATTTTCCACAAATAGCGAATCAGCACTACTCAAACTCCTTCCTAGCACGTTTATCATCGCCGCGATATTTTTAATGGTCATCATCATTTTTTGTTCTGTCGATCCAGTCTTACCCATCAGCAAAGACCATTCCTCAAAAATATATCAACTGAAAAAAATGCAAGCAGGGTGCTTACAGGAATAACAAATTCAGTTAATATGGACAAACAGCTATATAAATCTCGTGTCATACATCCAAAACAGATGATAAAGAGGTTAGTTAGATCAGACACTAAATATGCTACACCCATTTCTTTTACAAATAGATAGCTTCCGAAAGAAATTTCCATCTCCAGAGCATCGATAGTGTAGTGTATAAACACTTCATAAATTTATCATCTGTGTTACGTCGACAAAAAAAAAAGATGCTTCCTCTGCCAAAACTTTCTGCTACCATGTAATATTTTTTTTACTAACTCTAACATTTCATTTGTGAATATCTATACACATGTACTTCCCTTTTAATCCGAAGGCCTTGTTTTCTCATGCATAGTTCAGGTTTAGTCTATTTATAAATACTTTCTGCGAACGAAATTACTATATTGCTCTCACTTTACAATATAGTTTTCTTTCCTTCTTTTCTTTGCATCTGTTTAGAAAATGTTTACAAATTGTTATCTGCACCAACTTTTAGTTTTAATCCATGGTCTTCTACCATACAATATGATACGGCCAAACAGATGCAAGTACTGGACAAGACTACAAAGCTTGGCCATAATTTTCCACAAATAGCAAATCAGCACTACTCAAACCAGATGCCCACCTCCACCCGTTAAATAGAGCATGCAAAGCTACCGTCCTACCAACTTGCTCACTAATTGAGCTGGCAGCATACACTGAGGCTACAGTCCAAATCATACATACCACGACAAGCTATTGAGTCAATTACAGTACCTCAGTTACCAAAAAAGGCCAGACATCTATATCTGAAACGATGCCACGTACAGACCTGCTCTCTGAAACAGAATACCCATGCACACTCCATACAATCTGCTAAAGGCTGACACCATATAACTCCAAACAAACAATCAGGCACAGTTAACTTACGACACTACCCGTTTGGCCAACATTAAAAATCAATGTACTAAGGTACCAGCATCCGCACAACATCAGTTATCAATAATGGACGACTGCCACTTAACCATTGATCGTACCCACGCTTATTTAACAGATTCCGTCAGAAATTAGATCGTCTTTTAGTAAAAAGGATTTTCGTTCTGATTCCCTTATCAATCAGAATTTTTTTACCACCGTTTTGTGCACAAACAGTTTCGTAAAAACATAAATTGCTTGCGCCAAAAGTTCAGACCGCTCGAACAGTTCGAGATGCACACCACAATTATTGTTCTCCAACCTCTGTCACCAACACTATACCATGTTTTAGTAAAGATTTTTTTTATAGTTTGCTTATCCATTCGGAAAAAATACGCCCATTCTGTGCACACACATTTCGCCAGGAACATAAAGTACACGCTTCTAAGGTCAAGGCCACTCAGAGAATTAGAGATATTCGCCAGTCTTATCACTGTCGCAGCTATGTCACACACAGCGGGTAGGTTTCATTGTTCTATCACCTTCCATCCGCCTAAAGATTGCCCAAAAATTAATCGCCGTCCCATTCTGTGACACAAATGATATCCTAAAGTACAAATACTTTTCTCATGTCTACTGACTGCAAAAAAATAATGTCACAGCAAAATAGTCATATCTTCTTCACAGTGCAAGAAAATAACACACCACATCAGAAACATTTTATTACTGAGCTAACCATTTTCACACAGACACGCCAGAAAACACACATGCCCCATTATGTATTGCCAATACACTCTAGGCATACATAAATTATTTTTAGCACGTAGATAAACAAACAAACTAATAAAAGAAAACACCTTAGTACTTCTCAGCGGTTTCTTCAAATTCAACTATGCCATAGTTAACAGCCGCAAATGAAGAGTTAGAGATCTCTTCATAGGACTGTACAATGGCTTCAGGTTCACAATACTGAAGAGCTTTTGACCGAGCCACACCGATTTCATCATGCATTCGATCAACACGCTCCAGTGTGCGGCGCCACCCCTTTGTTAATTGATCCACTTTCATTCTCAGCTGCTGATTTTCTTCCTTCTCACGCCTCCATCCAGTGCAAGAATTATAGCTATCTCGGTTGAACCGTCTCATATTCCACCAATTAAGATCTTTTGTCTCAAAATTAAACGTCCTTTCAAGTGAACGAATCATTGATTCAGCCGCCTTTTCTTCTGCAGCCTCAAAACTATTATACTCTGATCCACTCGACACAGAGACATGGTGAATTTTGCCTGGGATCTTCGTGTCGGGTACAGAGCCGTGCACATTGCTAAAAAATCCCATATACCTGTAGGATGTCTCAAATTTTAACTCAAGAACTGGGAGTTTTTCTGCCACCTCGCCCAGTATGACTCTGTGCGAAACATCGAGCGTCTGCACACTGCCTATAAATAAAAAACGAAATAAGAACTCAAGAACAAAACAACATCGACAAAGTAAAATAAAAAAACCTACCAGCTGGAGGAAACACAGGACAAGGCATGACATCTAGACGAGCAGCATCTTCCTCCAGATCTGAAGCATTCAGTTTGAGCAGGTCGTCAATGTCCATTGATCCTTCCATGCAAGCCAACAGGCCGACACTACCACCAAGCAAGCAAGCAGTCGACTGATGATACTGCAAGCAAAAACGAGCTACCAAATGCTGTGCTCCACAGATTATGCATGCATGCTTAAAATAGGTTGCTGCCCATGCTGAGTACCTCTAACCACGCGTCACCACAACTCCATGCAGCGTTACATATGGCAAAGACACCAACACGTCATGATGCATGTACAGCTAAACATTACCAGTGTTGGCTCTTCCCACTGAAAGCTGCCACGTCTTTGCATATGTGTCTCGCATGCATGCCCTTCTCATCACCTATATATAATTCATACACTCTGCCTGACAGCATACTTAGGCACGGCCAGATTACCACTACCATATTCGCATTACATTCAGAATGAATGGTGCTCAGTTGGTATAATACTACACGCTGCATTTTCTTCTTCGATTTATTGACATCTACATTCAGAACAGTCAATGTATTTACTGATACAGTTTGTTTCTCTTGCCAACAGCTCATCACTTTCAACCACATGAAGATTTTACAGGACATGACTGAGGGAGCTAACATAGCCATCCACTCTCAAGGGTCAGCTACACCAACCCCGCGAAGGCATACTGGATGGATCAATCTTGACACACCAATCCCAGGACATCATCCTCGAGTTGCACCAACAATGATCACCGCTGAATCATTCATCAGTGAAGAAGACGCACTCGAAAGAGCGGCATACAGGGCCATCAAAATGCTCACAGAGAGTGGAAATATTGTTATCTTTGATTCTATGCCTGGCAACAGGACAAGACTCCGTTGTTCGGGTTTAACTGCATGCCACAGAGACCAACAAGCCGGTAAAATAAACTGTGAAAATATACGACTCCGCCGTGCCAAAGATGAGCTTCTTACACACTTGGCTTATGCTTCCACAAACTTTGATGATGTTTTACCTATAGAACTTATCCAACCACCAACCAACCCAGCAGATCTTTCTACTGCAGTACTGAGATACGCTGGTACCACACCACCAACAACACGTCTAGAACAACTAGCCTACTTTATCCTCCATGATATCGTTGGTCCAGAGTATACAAAGATAAAACCTAGAACTGGAATGGATGAGCTGGACTAAATCATTTACCCCGGTAGCTGCAGCATGGTATGTATATGCAATATATGTTTTGTATGCTCATAGTACTCTAGATATCATGTTCTTCTTACAGATTCGGTTACCTATTGCAGGCATATTTTACGAATTCAAAGAAGCTAAAGACCGCGTCGAACTGTTCAACCAAGAAATGCGCCTCAAACGGGCACTACATCAGCAAAAGCCGATGACACCCTATCCGCGCGATTAGAATGTATTGTGATGGTGTCTGTACCACCTGTTACAGTAATAAGTACAATAGCCATGTCTTCCATCATCTCGATTTGTTATGAATTATCCAATTATAATAAAGTTAGCCCTGCTCCCATGTCATCGCTTATTTTCATTATATACCAGTGTGTAAGGAACACATGTGACCAATTTGACATCGCTGAAACCTTGACACCACTGCTTGCACACCAACTAATAGAGCTTTCATTCTGTCCACAGCAGATTCCGCCGACTTACACCCTTCTTAACACGAGGCATACAACTCATGGATCTTCAGTGCTGGATACACAGGCTTCTCCCTTTTAAACAACTTGCCGTTCTTACTAGATCAATGCAGCTCCATTTTCTTCAGATAATAACAGTACTATATGAATTCACGAATCTTCCATGTTTTAGTTCATAGATATAAACTAATTTCAAAAAAATGGCCCGTTACAGCAGCACGAGTCCATTGTCTCTGTGCTACATACTTCCGTTCCGGCCCATCTTTCATCTATACCAGCTGCGACCCAATAAAAAAGACTGTCTCTATGTTCTTTACTTCCATTCGAGCACACCTTTTGCCTATAGCGTTTACGGCCCAATAAATAATCTTTCTCTACCACTGTAATACCCCTCATTATATCTTTCTCCACCGACTCTTTCGCTTCGCATAAAATAAACTATGTGCCCTTTTTATCGCATACAATAGCCATTATTTCTTCTTCCATGTGCATTGTATTTTCTTATCGAGAGTTGGATAATAAATTAAAGAAGAAAGTCCCATTTCAAATTCACTTATAATGAATCCATCTAATCGATTATAAACGCCTAATGTTTTATGCGCAACAGCTCAACCAAATACTTATCCAATATCTCATACTGTAATAATATATGCTTACATACCATTAGAAAAAAAACCTCCTCACGAATGCAGAGTGCAATTTAACCTACTCATTTCCTATAAAGACATACGTCCTACTCCTGGAACTAAAGCTCTTCCAGCCATTTTCTCATACCACAAAAAATGTTTTTGCTTCCAGTCTACATGTGCACCAACCAGTGGCAAAAAAAAGGAATTCCACACTTCAGTTTTAGTCACAATAAAAATGATCTCATATTAACCAGTGATTATCTTTTTGCTAAAAGCAAAAAAGTAGCCTTTGCATGCATGCTTCGTTTTGTCTCTCTCTCATCTCCATACTTTTTACAGCATGCATGCATGCTCATTCCCCCTCCACACTGCAATAATCAACGAACTAAATTTCAAGCTAGCTGTCGCAGTCTTGCATGCATATTCGCTTCTCTCTCTCCCTCCATAATTGAGTTCAACTGCCGAGCAACAAACACCAGAAGCTGCTGTCGTGAACCCTCTGTGAGTGACACACAGACAACTAGCAGCAGCACATCGCCCCATGACCACAGCTCCTTCTTTCTCATAAACCCACGTATTAGCCCTAAAGGTAAAACTCGCCATTCCAGTTCGCCATCACACAAAAAATACCTGCCAATTATTATCACTTATTTTGAAAAATAGTTGTAGAACTTTCCATTCCAGTTTGCCATCATACAGAAAATACCTGCCAATTATTATCACTTATTTTGGAAAGTAGCTGTCAATTCTCAAACTATAATACATAGACTACCAAATAAAATAAACACAGACCGATTTTATTTCATAAGACACGTGCCGATTACAAACCAACATCACATCGGCCGGATACAAGACCACGCACAATCTGAATCTAAAGCCTCTCCATCAAACACAACAACAAACACAATACACCAGGCTAACCAACTGAACGAAACATTCACCAGTAACTGGAACAACTAGCGAACCGACCGAAGGATACAATAACAGCAAAAGAACCACAACACTAATGAACAAAACGAATAACTGGCACAAACGCCGCCGCACGAACATCACGTAACATGCGCGGATCCACCTTCGCACAACAGATAATGGTGTTGCCCACCCAGCCAGCGGTGCCATGCAGATCAAACGCATCGCCACTATTCCACATGTGCCCAAAAATACAGTTTCCAACACCCCTCTTGACTTTAAAATACCGATGATCATCAAAGTACGCCTCTAAAAACATACGAGTAGCATCTTCCAGAGAAAGATTTCCTCCTCTGCTCCAGAACTGGAGCATGCTCCCTTCAGCGAAAGCTGGAGGAGCCAAGAACTCAACTAGAGGCCCAGCCATAGTGCAATTAGTTGGTAGCTAAAACACACACCAAGAAAGAGATGCAATGACCAAAACAGTATGCACTGCTTAGGAATGAAAACGGAGGTGTAGTCACTTCATCACCCAACATACAGCTCCAAAATTCCTACGACTACCCATTTTCATAGTAGTTCAAAAGAAATACCAACCCACATGATAATGAACCTAAAATTTAGCATCGAAGATAGTTCCTCTCATCCAGAAGTTTCAGCACTTTACCTGAAATCTCCACTAAACTATACTAAAGTCCAATGCCTAAACAGTTTCCTAAACGCCATCTCCCTACCTAGAAAAAAAAATACCCAAAAATAGCATCATCAACACACCGATACCAAAAAATCCACACGCCATACACAGTATCAAAAGCTTGGCACAATATACACGATACCAAAAACCCAGCGCGGCGTGCCGCCGCGCCTTTATCTGCTAGTTAGTTAATCAGCCACTAATTACTAGGTGTTCGATAAAATAAGACAATTTCTCTTTACACTGAACTTGCTCACCATCCTTTTCATTTCAGTTGGTGTTGTAGACTTTTTCTTTCTAATTGTACTTATGGAGCCAGTATTTGGCCAGGCTCACGTACATCCTTAGGACCATTCATTCTCATTATCATTGCAACACATCCCACATACCCATAATCTGAACGATATAGCTATATTTCTATTCTTGGTACTACTGAAACATTCCAACAGTAGTATTCTAAACGATAATGCATCTAGCCAGGAGTTTAGTTACGATTAATATTGGCTTTTGAATATAGGTTTATAAGCCACACGAGCACCTGATTTTGATTTTGGCTTTTGGTTTGTGATATCACCTAAATATATCTAGTTCAAAGACAAAAGCTAAAGGCAAAAGCAGCTATTTAGCCAGAAATCCACTTTGGTTCATAGGTGTAGATGCACCCGTTGCTCAAAAGACGTATTTCAAAATGTTCAAAAATTAGAGGAAAAAAATCCAGGCATACATCCAGATATTTTATGTTTACACACAAAGATTCGCAAAAAGGACATTTTCTTTGGCTTATGTAAAAAAGGAAATTTTCGGTGCTCCAAATTTGTTTTTCACAAAAACAATTGTATTTTTACAAATATCATAAAAATATATTTTTTCACAAATTTTTATGTGCGCCCGGTTGTACACCCAGTTTTTTTTTATTTTTTTTTTGATATTCTAGAATACATTTAAAATGCATTTTTCATTATGGATGCATCTAGTCCTATAAGCCAAAACACCATATCCCTATTTATCTACTTTTGTGATTTGTAAGTCAAGGTCCAAAAAGCCAGAAAAGGCCGAACCAAACGGCTCATGCAAGGTGCTTTTAGATCACTAATTAATGAAGTATTATTCAACACCGTTGGAGTTGAATCGCTCAGCTTCCTTTTATTCTCTCACAAACACACACACTCGCACTAGCCAAGGATCAATTATAGTCGTTCAACTGCCTCGATTGTCTACGCGATTTTGTATCGGATGGGAGAGGATTTTCCATTGGAGGAGGTGTTGCAATGTTATGCAGTTTCGCGATTTATCCATGTTCGTTTCAAAGTAAAGAGCTGGCTAAATATTAACACAGTAATTTCTAATTTCTCAGAATTAAACTAATAAATGAAAGAACTCTATCTTCAAGGGGTGCTAGAACACTATATTTGTGAGCAGACCCAAGTGATGACAATGTGAATGCTATTAAATCTTGACCAGTGTCTAGACTCTCATGTTGCGGCACCTTGGCCCGGGCCTTGCAACAAACATATAATTCTAATTGATGCAAAATTGACCGCTTGGGCCACTATGAAAATAATACACAACAATAAAAGCTCATAGCTGGATATTGTGAGATGTCGTGTATCCATGTTGATTTGTCCCGACTCTGTATTATTGTTTTGCCCCCAGTTTCCTAATTTTTTCCAGTTTCCTAAATGACAACCATTTTTCTAAATGATTGGATCAATATACAATCATCTCCATCGTTGCATTACTTCATATGTAGTATAACATAAGGAATAAATTTGCACTAACATTATACTAAAGATGCACATGTTCAAAGGGTAAAAATGTAGTTATGTTTGTTATATGCATTCAAGGTGACTAGTATAAACCGCAAAAAAAGGTGACTAGTATAACCCATTTTCTTCGGTCGATCGTGAATTAGCGAAATCACTATTTCTTGGATATAGGAAAAACAAGTGAGGAAGGTCTATGGCTCTATGCAGTAACTAGAAGTGCGCAATTGTTTGAGGCCGGCTAATAAATTTATTTAGGACATTTATGTCTAACTAGAAGTGCGCAATTGTTTGAGGCCTTTTGGTAGCCCTTAAAAGAATAACCTAGTTTACCTTTGCTGCTCAATGTTGGACTCTTTGGAACATTAAAAATAAACTAGCTATTGAAGGATCAGTAGTCGCCAATCTGGCTAACGCACTTTTCAAAATGTCTATATATATGCAGAGAGCTGGAGGGTACAGAGGGACATGAACCTACTGGACGTAGCGCTGGACGAAATTAGGAGCCTGTACGCGAGGATGAGGACTTGATGATGTTGGACCGGGTGCCTCTAGTGTTGTAACCTACGGTGTATCGTTTATCTTCTTGTGATGTTATTTGGCTCAGGGGAGCAGTCTTAGCTTGTATGTGTGTGTGCTTGGAACCGGCTTGTGAGGGTGAGGTGGAACTTGTAATCTGAATATTGCTGTCATGCCGTTGGGGCTTTATATATAAAGCTGGGTCGTAGGTTTTATGTTTAAAAAGCTTTATGACTTTATATCAAGTCCATAATATACAAGCTGTGGTTGGGAAGGAAGAACCCACTTTATTGACTCTCAAATTCTTTGAGGACATCCACACCACTGCTTATCGGCGTATTGAAGGTGTATGTAAATGCACATCGAGTGCCGAGATGATATAAATAACCTCTCAAGGGAACGAAAACTTTGGTGTAATTTAGTTAGACAAAAAGAAATGCATACCACAATGCGCCAATTGCTGGGGTGTACCAATGGGCTTGGGAAACATCGAGAATTCAGTTACCACCACCTGATCTTACTGAAGTAATCTTAGCGTATGCAACATAGCAAATCCATGATGCAGGCAAAGTACTATCAGCCTATATGGTATCAGTGATACATCCGCAGCTACATGTTGGCGGGGAAGGAGACAAGGGGGGACGAGGGGGGGGGGGGGGGGCTTAGCCACCCCCATGGTTTGGATTTTATGAAGAACACAACTTGCTAGAACTGTAATTTCATGCTGACTTAGCTTACTCTGCTCCCCTCATGAAGTTTACAACACCATTTTGCCTCCTTCAAAGTCGAAAGCTGGCTCCGTCCGTGGATCTTGAGCAGCTACGTATTCCGTCGGCTAGTTCCCACCTTCAAAATCCCAAAATAGAGCGAGTGTTGCACTCTTAAGTCGAGACGGACATAATTAAGAGCTGAATGTAATTTGATTGATCTTATGTCACCTCCTAGGAAGAACTAGTTAGCAGCCTCTCGAGTTTTCCAAATAGCAAGTAATTTAGCTTGCTAATTGTCTGATGAGCAACTTTTCTGTCCGTAGATTCATGATTGATTGAGTTATACTCAGGAGTTTTTTGTTGGTGATATTAGCATATACTAGGAAACATGCCCGCGCGTTGCGGCGGCTTAATTTTACCGAATATTATTTTTCGAGAATGCAACAACCTTCACGAATATTTGAAAATATGTTTTCGTTACTTTTCGGGTGTCTAACATAGTCTCTCAGTCAGTTAAACAGTTTTTTTAGCTAGTTTTCATATTTTTCACATTTTATAAATCTATAAGTATCACCTAATATTGTATCCTTTTTTGTCGATTAGTACACATGGAGGTTCGATGGTTTAGAACTGAAATGGTAGAAAGTTATATGCAACTCCCAAACAAATAATGAAATAAAAACTCATGTTTTAGCACAAACTCACTATAGTGCCCGTTTAAAATATTATACGCTCACATATCTCTTTGTAACCAATAGAACACCGTGCGCTGGATCCAGGTGCTTCGCTTGTGTGATAGATGGTGAGGGTGAACGCCGGGGCTACAGGTGCGCAGGGACCCCTGACGAGGGGCCTAACTGGCGGCGTCCTGTTCTGCTCGTCGCCACGTCCTGGCTTACAGGCGAGTGCAACTCATCGTTGCAGTGTCATCCTTTCGTTCATGAGGCAGCAGAGATTTCTGAGGCTGCTTGGTGATAACCCAAAATTATGAACGTATATAAATTGGTGAGACTCTGTGTAAGGTAACGAGGTGGGACTATTCAACAAAAAATACCGTGAGCTTAGTGAGTTGGTTTAGGCGAGGATTTAGGCCACGAAGATGCCACAAGTATCAGGCCTTTGTTGGTGCGCTCAAAGTCCACGATCCCACGAGCCTGTACACCTTGACACCACGAGCCCACGATCCTGTCGAGCGGCCTGCAGAGCGCGCGGGCATTTAGGCCATACCCGGCGATCTCCTCATACTGGTAGCCGCCTCTGCAAGGATCGGGTACTTGCGCCTCCGCCATATATAGTTGCCGACCCCGCCCCAGCTCCCGCCCATGGTTACCACCTATACCCCTGCCACAGCATCTCCTGAACAATAATATATTTCTTGGTTCATAGAAACAGCTCGGAACATCCTTTCAATTTTCCAGCAGCAGCATGCAGACATGAGATCATCCCGGCTCCCTTCATGCCCTTCTCCGCCTGGGTTTGCTGCTCCTCGCTCTCCGCCTGGGTTTGCTGCTCCTCGCTCTCGCTCTCCAACTACTGGAGTCGCGCTACCGTGTAGCTAGATGGTAGTCTGGTGCACAACGAGAGGACCATGGGAATTCGAGGTCACACCGGAGCTCCGGTGCGCGGCTGCAGTGTCCGGTGCTGCTGCTCTCCGTTGTTCGTCCCCACCGGCGGAGCAGGGTTGCTTGACTACACGGGGTGGCCTGCAGCTCGACGACGCGGTCCATGGCTGAAGGTCGAAGCAGGGGAAGGATCGATTTGGAAAAAATCGGCGCGCATACGTGTCCACTTCCCTGGGAGGCGGTGGTAGCGTACCAGGTTCAGCGAGGGGTGGGCCAAGAACTTGGGGCAGGAGGGGAGGGGCGGGGCCGAGACGGCGCAGCAAGCCGCACAGGTTAGGCCAGGCTCGAGAGATATATAGAGGATAGGCTGCTCTCCGCTGTTCGTCCCGGTTTGTTCGGGATGGGAAAAAAATAGAATGAACCGGTATTTAATGGTATTGTGCCGTATTATGCGTTCTGGTGGGAGGGCAAAACGGTCCCAAAAAAAGCGTTGACGAAACTTTTTGGCAGAAACCTTAGCTCCTTTATTATTAGGTATATATATATATATAGGACATATTCATACTACACCCGGGTGTAGTTACACCCACGCGTGTTTCTCATAATCTAGAGAGTATCTATCATACCAGTATGTACATGTAGTATGAAGTATATAAGACTATTTTGGTAGTATATATAATACTTTGTAGGCAGTATGTACATTTTTTTACGTAGACTCATTTTTTACGTGTACATATGCATGTATTTCGGATATGTAGTGCAAACTACATGTTCAAATACATTTTTTTCACCAAACTTGATTTGGAGTATCTTAGATATGTTGTATGAACATACTCAAATAGATAAAGTATCGTACATACTTCAATATGGTAGTATATTAGACATGGGTGTAGTTACACCCAGGGGTAGGAAGTATTTATCCTATATATATATATATATATATATATATATATATATATAGAGGTTACGTATGTGTCTCTATGTCTGTACTGTGTTTCAAAAAAAAATCATTATTTGGACGGACTGATTGCAGGAGTCTCGTTTTGACATACTAGCAGTACTACTCATTGCTCCTCACTGTCAGTGCATTCGTCCACCACGAACGAACCTGACTCTTCCTTCCCTTCCACTCCTCAAGTCTCGGCGGCGGAGGTCGGAGGAGAGATGACCCGCCGTCGCAGCCCGCGCCTCCATCCCCAGATCGGCACCAGTGAGGACGTATCCGGAATGCCCCTCCCCCGGAGCCCACGCCTCCATCCCCAGATCCACGCGAGCGGGAATGGCGTCGGGATGACCCGCTGCGTCCGTCGCCGCCGCGGCAAATCGCCGGAGGCGCTTCAATCCCTTCCGTTCAACGAGGACATGCTTCGGGAGATCCTCCTCCGACTCTCGCCGCAGCCATCCTCCCTCCTGCGCGCCTCGGCGGTCTGCAAGCACTGGCGAGGCCTCGTCACCGACCCCCGCTTCCTCCGCCGCTTCCGCGCCCACCAAGGGAAGCCGCCCCTTCTCGGCGTCTTCGAGACCTACATCTGGAACATCAGGTTCAGATCAACCTTGGACACTCCAGACCGCATACCTCAGGAGCGCTTCGACGCGAGGGATCTATCTGGCAGCAGCGACAATGTCAAACTGCTCGGGTGTCGCCACGGTCGTGTGCTCCTCTTGGATGTGGAGCGGCACAAGGTCATTGTGTGCGACCCCATCACCGGAGAGCACCACCGCGTCGCCACGCCACGGGTGTTCAGAGGGCTATACAACTATGGGGCTGTGCTCTGCGCCGCCGCGGACGACGACCACGTGCACGGCAGCTGCCACTCGAGCCCCTTCAAGGTGGTCCTGATGTGCCTGGACGGAGTCACAGATTTCAAACCCTTCTCTTGTGTATACTCCTCAAAGACTCGAGTTTGGGGCAATATCATCACAGCAACGGATGAATGTCATCTTGCCGACAGTAATCCCGGAGTCCTTGTTAATAACGTCCTTTATTGGTCATCTAAGACCCCGAGTCCCAACGCAACTTTTCTATATTTGGCTGGGCAAACAGACGACATTGTTGAGTTCGATTTAGATAGGCACAGCCTAGCTGTCATCAAGGGGCCTGCATGTCTTAATCGCTCCCTCGCACATCAGATAATCAGGGCAGAGGATGACGCTCTTGGTCTCGCTATTCTCTTGCACGGTAGGTTCGAAGTGTGGCAGAGGATGGTCTGTTGCCATGATGGTGGTACTACATGGTTGCTGCACAACTCCTTGGAAGTGCATACTCTTCTTGGCCTCCCTCCTCAGATTCAGGGACCCATGAAAATACTGGGGTATGATGAGGATAACCATGCAATCTTTTTATTTGTAGATGCCAATGTCTACATGCTTCAACTTATGTCCATGCAATTCACAAAACTTTATGAAAGCCAGTATCCTTTCAAGTGCCATCCTTTTGCAAGTTTCTATGCACGTGCTCATCCTTAGTCCTTGTATTTCTAGACATGGTTGATGGAACACCTTTGTTGTGCTTCTCAACTGCTAACTCACAACTTAAACTTAGCTTTGACAAACTTGTAGCCATTATATTGTTTTTTTATGTCTTCACACTTCAAAGCTCCCAAATCAGATGTTCGATGAGTAATTCAGTTAGCGTGTTTGGAACCTAAAAGCTAGTTTTTTTTTCTAGTACTATTTGTTTTGGTATTGCTATTAATGTCATCTCCATAATAACAACTTTCCCTCAATCCATACCTTCTAAAATAATAGTTCTTTTGTCACTTGTTGAAGACCCCTGCGGCAACACACAAAAAATATATCAATTTATCGTCTCTAATAGGCTACATGTATTTAAAGCTGAACACCAAATTCACTTTTATTGCTAAAATTTATTTGTTTAGACATGTTTCAATTTTGCCTGCTTGATATGTGGGAAAAAATCTTAACGATCTTTTTCCTTATCATCTAAAATTTCCTTTATGAAATAGCTACATTTTACCATTTTCATAATTGGTCTCGGCATTTTAAAGCAGATGTGATTTAGTTTATATATTGTTAGTATCAAAAGTTGGTTATTAAACAACTATAAAAAAGATTTCTTTTCTCAAGTTATATTTGTCAATTCAACTATGTAGCTGACTCACTATTGCATTCTCTTATCCATATATATTTTCCTCATACCTTTTATTAATTGCCCGACTTCTCATGCTTCTAGACCTGACAATTCCTGACGGATGCAATGGAGTTGGAATATTGCACGATGCATAGAATAATTGTCGGATTCATGTTCCGAGGTGATGGAGTTGTTCGACAGGTAGGAACATCTTCTGCATAGTTTGCGTGATTTTTGATTGATTGATTTTTTGTATAAAAAATGTCCTATCTGGTTCTTCCCATTCGGCCATGCATGCAATTCATCCTTGATTTAGTTGTTCAGAGTCAGCAAATAAGATGCAATGTCAAAGGTCTCAAGGATTTAGTTCGTTGTCGTAGATAATCCTAGGAGCTATATCCGGAGATATGATATCTGTTATACTATACAACTTTGTACAGACATCTTGTACACAAACTTTCTTTTAACCTTGTGTGTTGTATTTATATCTACTATTTTGTTTTCTGCAGGTGAAGAACTGGCTGCTGCAGTTCCCTTTTGTCGCATTGCATCAGTTCAGCCGGTAGTCTGTATATAGGCTATTCGGAAGAACTTGCCTTGGTTTATCTAAGCTTCTAATGTAACAAGATGCTATATTAATAACTAATGAAGTGAAGTTCAGATTCCCTAGCTTATAATTCTACGCAGCTTCGGTTGTATCTTTTTTACATATGCATTCTAGGCAGCTCTTCTCTTCGGCCATAGGAGTTCTGGAGCTCATTTCTGACTTCGTTAAGCATCATCAAACCTTGAAAAGAAACAACGAAATTACAATACCTTACAAAGCAGGAACGACAAGCTCCTTTTTCTTATGTTGATGCTATCAGATATTATCAAAATCCAACCGTTGTTACAAATTGCATATGTTCTTCAGGAAAACTGGTACACCAATCTCAGTTGTATGGAGATATACATATATCATGGAACTTGTTTGATCATGTATGTTAACATGGAATCATATCATATCATCTCTGGACAACCACACAGCTGGAGCTGGCCAGGAGATCTCACAGGAACTATATCCATATATCTTTACTATTAAACGCGGATCGGTGGTGTCCGTACGTGTAAAAACCGTGGTACGTCAAAAAAAATCGGTCCATCGTGTGAAAAAACCTGGATCGGAGCGGCCTTTTCCGTGAAAATCGGATCAAGAAGAGTTTGCATGTCGTATGTAAAAAAAAAAAAACCCGCTCAGAGACCAGGCACGAAACTGGGAGTAGAGACCCACCCACGCACGCGACCTCCGTCGCCCGGAACAGCTAGAGTCCACCACCGATTCTTTAAACTATTATTAGAGGACAAGCTACAGAAGCACCTTATTGAGCTGGAGGAGCACAACAACGAACAAAATGGTGCCGGTAAGGTACCAGCCGAACTGCAGGTTGACGAGCGACTTTGCGCGGGCGAGCGCCTCGTCGGTGCGGCACCGGACACAGCGCGTCCTGCCTCGAGGTTGAGGAAGCAGCCCTTGGAGACGAGGTCCGGCGTCCAGAGCATGACGCCCATATGACGATGAACCAGACGCCCTGGAACACGATGCTCACCGAGCGCACCAGGCTCACGGCGAAACTCCGAGGGCAGGGGAACCACAGCAGCGTGGCGGCGACGGTGGCGGCGAGCGTGACGGCGATGACAGGCTGCAGCAGCCAGTGGAACTGCCCTTCCACGCCGACGTGGTCCGATGAGTGGAGGTGGAAGACAAGCAGTTCTTGCGTGAGCGCTGCCGCGACCAGCTGCGAGACGGCGTCCCGCATGGGTGTCCCGACCCTCTCCATGCGGATGGTGACGGAGGAGCTATTCAAGGGATGCATGGCTTCTTGGGAAACATGAGTACAGCCGTGCTTTGAGATTGTTTCTCTGCTGGAATAGAGTAGCCATTTCCCTTGGCGGAGGTGGCGTTTTGGCTCATAGGAGCAAATGCTCCCATTATACAAAATAATTAAAAAATAATTTTAAAAATGTCAAAAAAATTGACATAATTTTTTTTGGTGTGCATCGTGACATTCTATGTTCGGCACAAGTTTTCGTGGAAAAACAACATTTTATGTGGTGTGTACAAAAAAGACAAAAAAATGCGCTGTACGTAGTCGTGTTACAGCATCAAAATTTGTCTTTTTTACAGGAGCCACATAAATTATTTTCTTTTTTTAAAATTTGTGTACCAACATAAAGTGTCTAGATGTACATGTAAAAATTTAGTTTAGAATTTTTTGACACTTTGAAATGTGGATTCACACAATGAGAACAAATACTCCTATGAGCCAAAGTGCATTTCCCTTGGCCGTGTCCGTATCAACATGATTATGATGGTCAGAACTTTGCTAGGCAGTACAAGGACCAAAATCTCGATTGATTTCCTGCTACACTACATAATTTTCAATCTACAAGGTTCTCTAAACTCACGGGCAAGTTTCGAGACAAATGGTTGTGTCTTTTGAACATCATCTAGAGTTGCGACACAGTCACACCTAGCGTGCACAAAGTCACCATGGCCGTGAACGTAGCGCATGAGGTCATCGTGACGGTGTACCATGAACCATGGATGACGCGCACGCGATTGCCGTCAACCACACCATTCAAGTTTTCCTCCTTGCGCATGAGTTTTAATCGACGATGTTGTCTCTGCACCATCTCTTCCCATCAACGGTTACTTTAGGATATTGTTATTGGTGGCTCCGTAGCGAAGCACGGGTATTCTGCTAGTGTGGGGTAGGGTTGTTCTGGAAAAGGAACGAGGAAACCTCACTCTGAGAACATGTCCTTATCTGTTGTACTCCGTATTGAAGTTAAAAGTAGTGATCACAAGAAAACGAATAAAACTTAGCACTAGCTTAATGCTTTTATAGTTGGGCTGCACAGATATAAATTTACCTGAGGTAGTGAAACGCCTAGTTGGTGGATGGCAATGGAAACGCAGGTTCAGCTTAATGCTTCAATCATACACAAATCTGTAAGAAGTTATCATTTAACGAACACTATACTGAAGTTGCTCCATTTTAAAGGGCACAATTTAGTCAGGTTTGTTATATGCAATTTAAGATTAATAACAAAATTATCATTTTAACATAGAATTAGCAAAAGCACTAGTTGTTGGATATAGGAGAAAGGCCTATACCGTTACTAGAAGTGCGCAGTTGTTTGCGGCTAGCAAATACCTACAACATGGGTCTATGCACTGTTTTCCCAACCCCATAATGCACAAGCTTTGGTTGAAAAGGACGAATCCACTTTACTCAAACTCTATTGCTTTTATGGCGGCCACCAATACTTATCTTCATACTATTAAAAGAGCACGTAAATGCATCCATCCAAAACTAGGATGATATATGAGCTCCCACGAGAACATTTTGGTAGACAAAACATGGTGCAAGACCCTATGCGTCATGTTGATCGGTATAGCAGTAGGATTGGGAATGATCGAGAACTCAATTACCACTGCTCGTGCTTGTTAGCCCGATTGTAGCCTATGTTCTTTTCAAAAATGAGGTTGAAACCTCCAACTTCTGCATTAGGCTGGCCATAGTGCTAGTATTATAAGGAGTATCATGCATGCCACCTTGGCAAAAATCTGATGTGACACTATAATTAATGAGGAGAGATATGCTAGTGGTATCATATTATGATATTGTATCATAGCACATGAAACTAGATAATTTAATGTTAAATACATCCTATACACACAATTGCATTGAGATTCTACAAATAATTAAATATCATGAGATTATGATACTACTAGATGATACTAATCATTACAGGGGTAGAATCATATACTGGTATCATATGAATGATACCGCTATATGATACTTTACACTATGACCAGCCTTAAACCGATGCACGCAACCTTAGTTATAGCCTATGTAACTTGGTGAATCCATGGTGCAATCAAAATGATACTCAACTCTATGGTATCGGTGAGAACACAACGTAGCAATGAGGCAAATAGCAAGGCAAGGGCCAAGGGCAAGGACGTGAGAACCTACGTGTTCTATAGAAAGTTCCTAGTCGCAAATTCCCCAAATAGGAGCTAGCAATAGATTTTTTTGTCACCTGTTTGGCCGACCTCTTAAGAAGAATAGCTGGCAGCCTCTGGACGCTTAATAACGTGCAAGTTAGCTTGCTTAACGAACATATCAATAGCAATGACAGTGGTGAATGGTGGTGATATTAGAGCATCTCTATCAGAACCCGTAAATGCCGCCGGAACTGATTTTTTCCCGCGGATTTACGGGTTCGGACGAAAGCGGCGCAGAACGGAGCCCGAACCGGTGGGTCGGCCCGCATAATTTGTTCGGGGGCCCGAGAAACGGGAGCGTCGACCCGTATAAATATAGGCCGTCGAGGGGAGTAGGGTTCCAAAACCCTACTCCCGCCGCCACGTCCGCTTCCTCCGCCGCGCGCCTGCTTGGCTTCCGACGAGGATCGCCGCTTCTGCACTTCCTCCACCACCACCGTGATCGCATGGCTGGCGCGGGCAGCGGCGGGAGGGGAGGCGGGTCCCCGTCTTCCACTCCGAGGCCGATCGGCGCAAATGGAACCGGTCGGAAGGTGCCCGGAAGCGCAGCGCGCGGCGTTGGACCAACTGGGGCCTAATGCTGCTGGGAAACTCGCCCGCTACGCCAACAGCAGCGAGGGGTCTTCCTCGGGCGCGTCCGGCCGTGCACTACCGCCGCCAGTCGCCGACAGCAGCAGCAACGAGGAGGAGGAGGAGGAGGAGGAGGTGTGCACCGTCCTCCAATCGGGGGACTACGTCCTCAACGACGAGGAGGAGGCCACGGCGATCCAG
Source organism: Lolium multiflorum (assembly GCA_030979885.1). Taxonomy (NCBI): domain Eukaryota; kingdom Viridiplantae; phylum Streptophyta; class Magnoliopsida; order Poales; family Poaceae; genus Lolium; species Lolium multiflorum. Next base: position 130,175,791 of record CM061750.1, on the reverse strand, counting down.
CAGGTCTCCGTCATCTCGGAGGCCGAGGAGCGCGCGCGCTTCCGTCGCGAGGAGGCAGAAGTCGTCCGTGCCGTGCGCGAGTACGAGGCGGCGCAAAAGGAGACGACTGTCCGTCGCGTGAAGCAGGAGGTCGTCGACCTCGACAAGGAGTAGGCCGCCGACGGGCAAAATTAGATTAGTTTAGGAGCTGGTCGTCGACCTCGACTAGGAGTGGGCTGCCGACGGGCAAAATTAGATTAGTTTAGGAGCTGGTCGTCGATCTCGACTCGGAGTAGGTCGTCGCCGGGCAAAATTAGATTAGTTTAGGAACTGGTCGCCGACGACCACCTCGAATGTAGTCCATTTTGCTATCCAAACTTTCGAAATATGCAAGTACTATGTTTGAATTTCAGTTCTAAACTTGTTTGCGATCATCGGTTTACCGACAAAATTTGAATTCGAGTTTTTCGGTTCCGAATACGGACGCTGTTCTGCGCCACCTCCAAAACCGCTCGCATTTTGTTTTTCGGGAAATTGAACTAAAAAAATTTTAGTTTCGAAGAATAAAGGCTCTGCGCTCTTAGCAGATAGAAGTATTCCTTGTCGGACTTAAAATTCTTATTACCGCAGAATTTCGTCACTAGTCAAAAAGCTACATCTACTCCCTTATTTGCCAAAAATAAATCTACATCCATTCTTCAGTGTCACTTCACTGTCAAACCCGACTCCTCCCAATCCCAATCCATCCGGAAAACACCTCGCCCCTGTGTGGCTGTGTCCTCTAGGTCTCGGCGTCGGCGGTGAGGAGACGGCCGCCGCCGCAACCCGGGTCACAATCCCCAAATCGACACGCGTGCCGAGGTAGCCGGAATGCCCCGCTGCCGCAGCCCGCACCTCCGTCTCCAAATCCCCGCGAGCGAGGATGGCGTCGGGATGACCCGCCGCGTCCGTCGCCGCCGCGGCAAATCGCCGGAGGCGCTTGAATCCCTGCCGTTCAACGAGGACATGCTCCGGGAGATCCTCCTCCGACTCCCGCCGCAGCCATCCTCCCTCCTGCGCGCCTCCGCGGTCTGCAACAACTGGCGAGGCCTCGTCGCCGACCCCCGGTTCCTCCGCCGCTTCCGCGCCCACCAAGGGAAGCCGCCCCTCATCGGCGTCTTCGAGGCCCGCAGCCGCGGCAACGGCATCAATTTCAGGTCCATCTTAGACCCTCCAGACCGCATTCCTCCGGAGCGCTTCGACCTCCAACGTCAGACCGGCACCAGGACCCATCTGCTCGATCGGGTGCCGCCACGGCCGGGTCATCCTCTTGGACGAAGAACGGCATATGGTCATTGTCTGCGACCCCGTCACCGGCGAGCAACACCGAGTTGCCGCTCCACCAGTGTTCAGAGGGCTATACGTCTATGGGGATGTGCTCTCCACTGCCACTGCCACGGACCAGGGCCGAAGCTGCCACTCGAGCCCCTTCAAAGTGGTCCTGATGTCCCTCTGTGGAGGCCAAGACGAATACGAATACGACGATGAAGATGACTACGACGGCTTTTATGCTACTCCACCCGTCGCTTGTGTATACTCTTCGGGGACTGGTGTCTGGGGCAATCTTATCTCGACGACGGATCGATGTGAGCTTGATGACAGTAATCCTGGAATCCTTGTTGGTAATGTCCTTTACTGGTCGTCCAAGGGTGTGAGTTCCAGCATAATTTATATGGGTTCGGATTATGTAACAGATGACATAGTTGAGTTTGATTTGGATAGGCAGAGCCTAGCTGTGATCAAGGGGCCTCCTTCTCTTAGTGGTTCCCCCTGCCTCAGACGACAGATAATCAGGGCAGAGGATGGTGCTGTTGGTCTCACTGTATTTTCGCACGGTGGAGTTGAAGTGTGGCATAGGAGGCTCAATTCTCACTGTGGTACTACATGGTTCCTGCAGAACACCTTTGAAATGCATACTGTTCCTGGGCTCCCTCCTCGGATTGAAGGATCCATGAGAGTGGAAACACTACGGCATGATGAGGATAGTGGTGCAATTTTTTTATTTGTAGACGCCAATGTCTACATGTTTGAACCTATGTCCATGCAGTTCAGAAAACTTTATGAAAGCCGTTATCCTATCAAGTGTCATCCTTTTGCAAGTTTCTATACACCAGGTGATTGCTCATCCTTAGTCCTTGTATTGCGTTAGTTACTAGATCCAGTGATGTTCTAGATATGGTTGATGGAATACTTTTCTTGTGCTTCTCAAGTGTTCCCTAGCAACTTAAACTTAGGTATATACTGTGACACACTTGTAGCCAATTTTTTCTATGTCTTCACTCTTCAGAGGTAACAAATGAAATCTCAAATGAGTAACTCAGTTGGCGTGTTTGGATCCTCACAGTTAGTTTTATTATTTTATCTAGTACTATCTGTTTTGGTATTGATATTAATGTTATCTCCATAATAACAACTTTCCCTGAATCTATACTTTCTGAAATAATAGTTCTTTTGTCAGTTGTTGAAGACCCCTGCTGCAAACTTGCACCACACAAAAATATATTCAATTTCTCGTCTCTAATAGGCTAGATGTACTTAAAGCTGAACACCAAAATCACTTTTGTTGCTAGAATTTATCAGTTCAGGTATGTTACAGTTTTGTCTGCTTGTACGTGAGAAAAAAAAAATCCAAACAGTCTTTTTTCCTTATCAGCTAAAACTTTCATTATGAAATAGCTACATTTTACCATTTTCAGAAATGGTCTTGGCATTTAAAAATATTTGCGAATTAAGTTGTAGTATCAAAAGTGGGTTATAGGACGTATATAAAAAAGAGGGTTTTTTCAAGTTATATTTGTCAATTCATCTATGTAACCGACTCACTATTGCATTCTCTTATCTATATATCTTTTCCTAGTATCTTTTATTAATTGCCCGACTTTTTATGCTTCTAGACCTAGCCATTCCTGGTGGATGTAATGGAGTTGAAATATTGCACGATGCATAGAATGATTTCCGGTCTCATGTGCTGAGGTTCTAGAATTGTTCAACAGGTAAGAACATCTTGTGCATAGTTTGCGAAATTTTTGGTTGTTTTATTTTTTTGTATCAAACATATCTATCTGGCTGCCAACGTGGGCAGCAAGCGCCCACAAACTATTGCAACAATTGAAACGATGGTGTCGCTAGGCAAAATGACTTTCCCTTTTGGGTCGTAAATGATATTGAGATGTTACATATGGTGTTGATGCTTATATTACCTGATTGTGCCTATGTGGCCATGCCTAGAGTTTTCCCTTGGTTCAGCTATTTCAGAGTCGCAAGCTGACAGCAAAATGTTATTAGCATTCAAATAAGTTGCAATGTCTGGCTCAAGGATTTAGTTTGTTGTCATAGGTAATCCTAGGAGATATAGCCAGGAAGGTGATATCTGTTATATTTTACGACTTTGCAAAGACATGTTAACAAACTGTTTTCAACCATGTGTGCTGCATAGGTTTTACTATTAGGTTTTTTCTGTATTTGTAATTAGTAACTGGTTGGCAATTTTGTTTTCTCCAGATGAAGTACTGGCTGCTGCTGCAGTACCCACGATTTTGTCGCATTGCAACAGTGCAGTCAGCAGTCTGTATATGTGCTCTTTCCAGAAGAACATGCCCAACGTGTGCCGTAGTCTATCTAGGTTCCTAATGTAACAAGATGCTATATTGGTACCTAATGAAGGAAAGTTCAGCTTTCCCAACCTATAATTCTACTAAGGTTCGGTTGTATCTTTTTGCATAGTTGTGCTTGGCAGCTCTCTCTTCACCCAGGGGAGTTTTGGAGCACATTTATGACTTTGTTAACCATCATGAAACGTTAAAAAAAAATGTAAAAACAATATAACCTAGGAAGGTCAAGCTCACATTTTCTTATGCAAATCATTTCAGATGTTGACAAAATTCCATTGTTGTTATAAATTACTACCTCTGTCCATAAAAGGATGTCGCATGTTTGTGTAAATTTAGATGTATCTATACAGTCTTTAGTGTATAGGGTACATCCAAATTTAGACAGAATTCCGACATCCTCTTTATGGATGGAGGGAGTACATTTGTTCCTCGGGATAATTGTTACACTTATTAGATTGTATATGGATATATACTTGTACATGGTAACTGTTGGTTAAGATTGAATCATATCATCTCTAGGCATCCGCACAACTGGCCAGGAAATCTCACAGGAATCATATCACATACTCCTACGAAACCTCACTTAGAGAACCAGTGCTTATCTGCTGTATTAAAAAAAATGGTGATCACAAGACACTGGATACAACTGGTAACTAGTTTGTATGTGTTCCAAAATTTGCTGCCATTCCCATTTGGAGCAGAAATCCATTCAAGTGTCTGCAGTGCCATGTTTCTTCAGTTGGGCTGCACAGAAAGATGCATGGTTTCTTCTGACATTTAAAGAAATCTACCGAGGCAGTAAAACGCCGAGCTGGTGTCACACCACGTGATGCGAGCAAAGAAAATGAAGGTTTAGATCCACGTTTCAACCGTACACAAATCTGCAAGAAGCTGCAGCTTTTGAACTGCATGATTGTACCCTCAAAGATGCAACGGTACAAGCAGAGGCTGGTGATCTGCAAAAGTAGGACTCACGAGAAACTTCAACACACTGCACTCTGATAAAGGAGAGCTCAATCATAGAGAGCAGCACTGCTGCAGAATTTTCTCATAATTACCAAACACATTCAGCTTATGTGTACAAGAAATATCTGCGGGATGACATCTACTACACAGCAGCACACAAGTTATTGAAATGCACTGATCTCGAAAACTATGCATCTTCTGATATACGTTGGTGATGATAATTGATCAGATAGAATGATCAAAATAAATTGAAAAGTAGCACACGTGTTTGTCATCACAACAACATAATGCTTGATTCAGCAGGTAGAACAACATACAAGAGGGTAAAACATAAGAAAAATCAACAACCACAACAACAACAAAGATAACATATAGCATTATAGCCAGAACCTCGCAAAATGGGAATATAGACACACGCCGTCAACCTAGATGCACAAACTTTTCAAAAAAAAAATCTATGTACGGAGATGTAGCCTGCACAGCTGGAGAAACGAAACACCAGGAACAGATCAGATTTGCCCAAGTCAGATTGGAAAGGGTATGTGCAATTCAGGCATGTAACTCAACTTGCTTCAGGTCTTGGTTAGGAGCGCTCGCCCGAGGTTTCAGGTCAGACTTAGCGCTGGCAGATCGATTCATCGGTTTTTTGCTGTTTGTCCCCTTCGCTGCTCCCTCGCTAACTGTTGGAAACAACAAAACTTGCTCAATTATGCCTACGGAGTGTTGATTTCACGGAAATGCATAGCACAAAAAGGAGAGATGTACATAAACTCAGTTTCTAAATAATTTGCTAGGCACACGAGCAATCATAGTGAGAGAGGCAAAGATCAGCTAGATTCTCATATCAAAAGACCTTCAAAAAATCTTGCAGAAACAGATTTGGTAAGCAGCTCATGTAGGCTTCCAATGCAATAAAGATTTCTTTTACAGCATTTAAGCCTCTATGTTAGAGGTGCAACTAAAGAAACTCTTGTAGGATGCACCGTTGATACAACTATGCAATATGAGAAAATCATTCTAGGATTCAAGCATTTATGCTTAAAGACAACAAAAAAGCTGGATGAGTTGTGACCATTGTGTGTTTTACCATTATTTGGCAGGGAGAGCCGCTTCTTGGCTGATGTGTTGAGCTGCAAACGCTTATCTTTCTGATTGAGCGCAGATGAAGAAGCTATATCTATGGGCTGCGAGCTGACTTCCTCAAAACCCTCATCTACCAACTTCGGCTTCTGTTTGGACGATCCCAAAGAGGTAGAAGGAAGTACACGTGATCGTCCGAATGAAGTAAAATTTACATCAGAATAAGACTTCTTGTGGTTTGCACCTTTCTTCTTGTTCAGGCCATTAGGAGTATTTGAAGTTGGCAGTTTGACCTTTGGTATGGCCTGGGACTTTGTTTCCTCATGCTGATTATCATCGCATGTCAGCATGCTCTCTTTAGGATTATTTTCAAGTAACCTGTTCTCCCATGGACGTGCAGCAACCCACCTCTCTACCCAGTTTGATCCCCAGTGGTTGTCATCAGGTTCGTGTCCATGCAGATTTGTAGGTTTCTGTTGCCTTGAACCAGCTTGCCTCTAACCAATACAAAAACAGAGCTTACTGGCTTCAGAAAGGTTAACAGATATTTTAAAAAAAATAGTACAGAATTTTCAGTGTGAGCACTTGTCGTCATCTACATGTAAAGAACATTCTCAAATGCTACCAATAGGTTCCTACATGCACCAACTCATACTAAATTGTACAGTACACTAGTAATATATTTGCTGCATTCTCTTCAACCAATAAAGGACATCAGTTGCACTTAGGTGAAGCCACAGCGAGAAAATATCTGGAAGGGAAAAAGGCAAATCTTCTCCTAGGATCACATGAACGCATGTTTTGGTTCTGTACAACACGGACTTCCACAGTGCACATGTGGCCATATTTTTCTGTCCACGCATATTCAAAAAATGGTATACACCTATGGTTTATTTAAAAGATTGGAATAAGAAATTGAAGTGTACAGAATGAAAAAGGGATGATCTGAGGTTCTCAGGTAGTCAGGTTTACAGAAAGTCAGAAACAGGATAATGTTGGGATATACTCCCTCCGTTCTGATTTAGTCTACATTCTAGAAAAAATGAGACAAATTAGTAGTACATTTATTAGTATACTTAGATATTTGAACAGCCAATCCAAGCTACATTGAAAATAACAACATCCAATAAAGAGAGTAAAACCACCTCGTTTTCAGTGTTGTTGTTGACTTAAAGCTAGAATGTAGAGTATTTCGGAACAAATTTTGGGGCTAGAATGTAGACTATTTCAGAACGGAGGGAGTACCTAATTAAGTGTGTCCCCTGCAGTTTGGCAGCAGCTAGCTGAACTACTCACCCTATTGCACAGGTTCCCTTTTTCCTGCATACTAGCTAGATTTGAAATTGTGTACTTGTTATACAACTCTAATGCCTATGATTATGCCTATGATTCAAAGTACAGCTGTAAATATTTTCATCTGTAAGAACTCTACTATCAATACTTAGTTAATCTAAACTATTTTAATCTAGCATCACCAGAATATATTTTCCATTGTCTTGACTATTGAGTATGACCTTTTACGCATTCTAGATTATTATCAGAATTTCTAGTCCCCAAAGAGAAGATAGTGCCTTAATCCTACCAGTTGCATACATTCATACACAAGCAGCAGCCAGCAAGAAAACAATACCCCTCAGAAAAAATAAGCATGGTGCACAAATATCAAACTGTTTGATATTCATCTCCACAGCGGTTTCAGTCATTTCACTTTTATTAACCTATGGTTTAGTATGCATTTTGCAACAGTAGACGTCTTCTCCACTAAACTATTAAATAATTAAGCAGAGCAAGCACGAAAAATATCGGTTATCCACTGTTTGGAAGGCTGTATGTTAATGAGACAGAATCCTGACTAATGTACTGCTTGCTTGTGTCATTAACTTCCTGACCTGACTACAGAAGTGCATCTTCTACAAACAAATTGATTCAAGAGCACCAAGTTCACCTCACTTAACAAGTCTCAACTAGTTCAGGTATTATGGTGTAGTTCCCTCCAAAATTACCTGATGAGTCAACGCATATGCCATTGCTCTCTCGCGTTTCGCAGCAGCTTCCTGCCTTTTAAGTACTTTTGCTTGTATTTCTTCCACGGAACCAGTACCACCACACCAGCCCTCCTGCATTTGTTGTTGCAGAGTTCAAAATGTTATCCCTTAAACAGCTCTATTAGATAAACATATCTATGTCACCCATGTATGACTTGAATCCTAAATGCAGAGGCCGGGGCTCCGTTCCCCTTTTTCGAAAAAAATGTATGACTTGATATATTTTCCACTTGGAAAACAATGTTAATGGTCAACAGGTCTAATGGCCCTGAATTTATTATTGCTGCAATAATTGGCAGAATATCAAAAGGTTGAAGAAAAATGCTGTTCATTCAGAACATAAGGCCCTAAGAACATACAGCTGGATAGACACACGACAACTGAATGTTCCATAGCAGCAATTACACCCTTAAAATCTGTAAAAACGTTTTCCTTGGCCCTAATCCCAGCTCATTCAATCCAAGTCAGCAATGAACCATGATAGCATGTGTACTTTCATTCTCATCATCCTTCAACTGACCACTTGTAACTAAATTTTATACACCAAATAATAAATTTAAACTCTTTAATGTTCCATAGCAGCAATTACACACTTCAAAAAAAAAAAAAAAACTCTTTAATGTTCCAGTTTGTGTCCTTCCATCCCTATATAGAAAAATATATGACTTGCTCTTGTTATATGTATTGAAGTGTAGTTTATTTAATTGAATGATAGATAGGGACATAGGTTAGTATATTTATTTCTAACAGATCAGGTGGCCTACCTCAATTTCTCGAACGTAATTCTCACTATCATCTTGCTCAGGGACCTTTTTCCGTGCAATCTGGCTTTTTAAAGAAACACCAACTTCTCTTGCTCTGACACGAGCTTCAGCTCTTACCAGCTCATGCATACACTGAAGTGTTTCTGCTGTCTGCTTTCTCACAATATGGCCCCTAACAAGAGCCTGCAGTATAACTATACCTTTCAGCGCCCGTAAAGCCCGCTGAGCCTGTAATGTAAGAAAAAAACCAAAAGATCAAAATGTCAGAATCAGTGAAAGGATGAATGCTTCAAATCATGAGCTAACATATCATACAAAAGCCATAGCTTCTTCAACTAAAGATTTTTCATACACTACAACTATATAGCTGGATAATTTATTAAATTTAATTCAGGAAAAGAAGATTTAATTTTTCATTGTCTTTTCATGATCATTGAAGAATTAACTAGGACCTAACTAAATCTTCTTTTCTGTTTTTCTTCGATTATCTTAATAACATGTATAGTCTCTTGCCATTCATATTTGCTGACTATCTCCAGATTTAGTTGAAAGTAACTGAATCCTGAATATTCACTATTTAGTAGCATTGCCTCCTCGACATGGCAAAACGAAGAAGATATCTGTTGTCTACCACAACAGTGTTCAAATATAGCATACCAAGAACGACCGAAATGCAGACTGAATAACTGTTGCAGCCAAATCCTCTAGTCTAGAAAATTCTCCAGTCTGAGAAACATGCACATCAAGTGATGTACATTCTGAAGAAATGGAATTTGGAACCATCTCCGTGTTGTCATCATTGGATGTATCACTAGGTACTGCAAGTTCTTCTAGTGCAGAATCCAGAGAATGCTTTCGTTTGTGTAGCTGTCCAGCAGCAGAGCTCTGCAATATGATAGTTGTCATGATGGGAGCCAATACAGCAGTAACAACTAATAAGTAGTATAACTAAGAAAGTGTAGTCAGAATTTAAACCTAATAAAGTAAGCATTAACAAAAACATGCCATTGAGTGCTCAATCAAAGCTTTGGTCCAGCATGCTTTTATTTCCTTGTTCTTATTTTGTAGGTGGTAGAAGAACAAAAGTGGGTGGCAGTAACAACCTACATTTGCTATATCAGTGCACAACATTAAATACACAGATAGTAATAACCACATAATGTGATTGTTGTTTCTCCCCACTCCCATAGTACTTGGATTGTTGGTACAACACTGGCATACACGGAATAACTCTATTTTGGAACTAGTGACAGTGGAGCAGAGTTGTTGAGCAGCAAGCCCATGACAAAGACATGGCAACGACAGCACTTGCGTGGCATCAGACAGACCAAAGTTGGTAAACCATCCACTTCTGCAGTTTTGCTCATTCTTTAAGGTTTGTCATGTTCCCAAATCTCTCATAGAAAGACAAAAAACCAAAAGCACATGTATCTATCAAGCCGTGCACATAGCAGTGATAGCACATATGAGAAGGAAACAGAAACAAAAGACAAACAAAATAATCATAGGTTCAGAGTTCAGAGTATAGCTAAGTTAATAAAAATATTTCCATAAGACATTAAGTGGATTACAAACTATAAAACCCAAGGCGGACACCATTACTTACGGTTTCACTGCTCTCGGTAGTCTGTGTAGTTTCTTGATTTTGTGAACTCTTCCCCTTTTCTTGCTTTCTTATGCGAACCAGTGATTTAATCCACTTGGATGAAATACCCATGATAACCCAACCTTTTCTTTCTTCTAGTTCAATCACCTAAGACCTGCATTCAGAATATTGTGATGTTTACTATACTAATGAAGTAAAGCTGCCTTCTGCTTATATAACTTAAGTAAAAGAACAAAGATGACTCACTGCTTAGAACCAAGAAACACTGCACAACAATTACTAGAATCTCAAGCAATGTATACCAATACTACTGTAAGAGTGCACATGCAACATTTTGAAAAAAAAAAAGACCAAATAATTCAGAAGTCTTCTCAAGAACCATGAAATTTGGTATGACAAGAGAAAATCAGCCTATCCAATGATTAATGACAATGTCATAAAGAACCTAAGCTGTATGATAAGGTTAGTTGGAAGCAACATAAATATTCTGTCATTCCTTCACTAGTGGTTGCCATGGAAGTATATAATACAGTCAAGACTACGGCATCAATCTAGCATAGATACTGATAGCTAATCCTACTCTGCGATCTAATTTTCAGTAAACGCAAAAAATGTTTGCGTGTTAGACTGAAACTGAAGAGCACTTCAGCAGGCAACTTTGGAATATGGGACTAGTATGAGGAACGCATTTCAACACAAGGATTCAAGAGTTGCAGGCGACGCAAAATGTAAGATAGACTAATTTCTCCAAGACAATAATATTTGGATCTCCAAATAAGACCCAGCAAGCAAGTGCCTTGGAGATTCGCTGAAAACTTTACACAAAACAAGACACGGCTAGCCCCCAAAAGGAGCCAGCTTTTGAGAAAGAAAAAATAAAGGGTACAGAGCTTGTCATAAATGGAGCCTTTTTTACAGCTCTCCATCTGAAAATCTCGCAAAAAGATGCAAGCACTTTGATTATGCACGGATTGGCTGAAACTCCATAAGCATTTTGCTTTCCGAAAACCAAGTCCATGAGAAACTATAACAAAAACATCGCATAAGCAATGTAGCTCCAAACCATCGAAACGCGCGCACAAATCAGCGCCAGAGGCAGGCATAACCAAGGGACGCAGAACTCGGATGCTAGAAAATTCCCCAAAATCTAGCAAAAATGCGACTCAAATCCAAGAACACGCCCATGAATCATTCAACCGAGGCCCCGAATTAGACTGAGTCGCACCCCAGAGGAAACGACGATGAGCGCACAGCCCAGAGGCGGGGCTCATCGAAATGCCTACAGATTGCGCGATTCTTTGCATCGGATGGGTGTTGGGGCTCACCTGGGCGGCGAAGAGGAGAGGCTGCGACGGCTGGGCTGGCTGCAGAGTGGAGACCATTCCCAGTTTCCCACCCTCGCTCTCCTCTTCTCTCTCGAGTCGTGCCCCCCTCTCCTCTTCCTTTCTGACTTTGGATTTCGTTTTTTATTCTGTTCCTCTTATTTGCACTTTTCGTTTCTTTGAAGCAAAATAAAATTAGGAGAAGAAGAGCAGAAAAGAAGAAAATAGATCTCCCAACGAGCTGGCACAGGAACATAACTGTTCCGTCAAATATAGATCCCAAAACATCGGTCCTCTATCAGCATATAATAGCAAATCGGACAAAACCGCAAAATAACCACTATTATGCGGACATGGTGTTTTGCCTCATAGGTGTAGATGCATCTATTATAAAATATATTTTAAATTTATGTTAAAATATTTAAATAAACTTAAATAAAATTCTTAGTGTGCATCCTCATATTCTATGTTAGCTCACAAAAGTTTGGCAAGAAAAAACATTTTTGTATGCTCTATGTAAAAAAGATAAAAAAAAATGTCTTGTTAAAAGCTATTTTGGAGCGTTGAAAATTGTTTTTTTGCACTAGCCGTAAAAAATAATATTTTTCTGTGAAACTTCTTGCGCGAACATAGAAGGTCTGGATGTACACCCTGATATTTTTTTCAGAATTTTTAGACATTTTGAAATATGATTTGAATAATGGGTCCATCTAGACCTATGAGCTAAAGAGGATTTCCCCTATTCTGCGGTTTTGACTAAAAACAAGTTGATTTTAGTGGAAATTTAATTTGGCTTCGTGTCTATGCTTCCTCTACTAAAAATACATATTTTGAAGTGTTGAAATTGTTTGACAAAAAATTGTACATGTACATCTCCAAAACATGTGTGAGTTCATCAAGTTCCGCGAAAACCCGCTATTTTTTGTGGCTTACGTAAAAGAAGAGAAAAAATTATCTTGTTAAATGCCTTATTTTAGCATCAAATTTTATCATTTTTACACGACAAGTCGATTTTTCATTTAACGACTTTATGGGCACACAGCACGTGAAGATGCACGTTCGAATTTTTATTTTAATTTTTTAAATATTTCAAAATATATCTAAGACGCATTTTAAAATAAATGGAGCATATTCTTTCATGAGCCAAAACACCACTCCCCATAATATACCCATATGGTGTCATATATGTTACTATCCCTTTTTGTATATGTTTGGTCAAATTTAATTTGAATTAGGCCAAAAGATATGAACATGCTTATTTAAGGACCAAGAGAGTATAGCTCTAGCAAACAAATAGAAGTAGAAAATTTTATAGTTTGCAAATGTTTTACATCATAATTAATAATAAATAACAGTCTCCTAAACAAACATGTTGACTATCAGACATGCGCAATAGGAAAAGTATCAATTTAAAACATATCAAAACAATGTGCAGTTAAATAACAACCCACCGATCAAATGGAAATGTGTGGATCAAAGTCATCCCTAACAACATCTTCAACAGTCACCGGCCGTAGCACTATTACAAGCCAATGTGCCACCTCCATCACCGAACATTGTGTGGTCATCGCCACCTCCATCACTGGCCATTGGGTGATCACAGCACCAACATCAACACTATCACCACCATCAACATCATCACCACCAAGCACATTAACTTGTACTTAACAGATACACTAAAACTTCATACTATAAGATCATAGAAGCTCACATAGTCATCAATTGTGCATCAATTTGAAGGTGCATTTCTCACTTGCTCCGAACAAGCACACTAACGGCTACAAGTTTGCTTGATCGCATCATATCGGCCTTGAAGTGATCTCTATGTGCGGGTAGAAGGGATTCACATATCACGATGAAACATATCCTCAATTCCTTGCCAATATTTATTTCGGTTTGATCATTGTCGGACACCACACCGAGCTAAATCCTCTCATGTGCCTTCCACAAAACGAGTTCCTTCAAATCTATGTACTAGTTAGCAATTCTAAGTGCATTTCCTTTAGTCACCATAGCTTCAAATGCCTCCTCTTCAATTTCCTCCAACCTCAAGACCATCCTCGTAAGCATCGAGAGGTTATGTACCAATGTTCACCTCATTCTCCTCCAACGTATTCACATACTCCCTCCTGCCCATTTTATGTTGCGCATAATTTTTCGTGCAAGTTAAAATGTGCTTTTTTGACCAAAAATATAGATAATAATAAAAAGATCTACCATGACAAATGCATATAATATGAAAATATATTTCATGACAATTCTAAAAATATTATTCTTTTGTTGTATATGTTTATATTTTTATCAATATAGATGATAAAATTTTACGAAGATTGACTTTTACTAAAGCTTACATGCAACATATTTTGGGCAGGAGGTAGTACAAGGTAGGAACGGTATGCAACTCCTAGCTATGAAATTAAATTACCAAGCAAGTAAGAAATATAACCAATTCGCCACAATTTAGATAAAATGGGAGAAGCTTTACCTAATAGGAGATTCGACGAACATGTTTGAGCTGTACCCGTCTAGATAGGCGCCTGTAGGCGACAATGCCATTGGAGGTTGAGGAAGCGTCCATGCGTGCGGTTGCACCTTCTTTTGTTTCGATGGGCCAGCGGGCATGGATTTCATCTTCCCCTAGAAGCCCCCTCTTTCGCACCTTTGGCGGCAGGCACCGTCGATGCGGGAGTTGCCCCGGATCTCGTAGCTGCAAGGCCACCGCCTACTTGGCTGACATTATTGCCTTGCTGCTTGTGCTTCGTCCCAACTGGTAAAAGCCTTGGGAGCACCCCCATGAACGGCGACGGTAAAGTGGCGGACGGACGTGGAGGAGCCGATTGAGACTATGCTGACGTGGATCTGGCAGGCAGCTGGCCACCTCCGTGACAACGACTCTACATAGCGTGACGGGGCTGGAATCGACAAGGATTGTCATATTAGTGGCGGCTGTGAGGGAGCTACATGCGTGGAGCTAAATTTTACGTCCCACCAACTATCAAGCGCCTATCTGAGGTGCGGGAAACGTGAGCCTCAAACCCGGCTATACTCAGATTTGAAAGACAAATACTTAAGACCCGATAAAAAAAAATCTGAGCCAACCTTTTTAAGGGGTCTGCTTGTGTTTTTTTAAAACGCAAAAAGATAGGGAGTGGTTTTTTTTTTAGGCAGGATGGATATCTTTTTTTTGTTGAATGTTCTGCTAAATTCATTGATTATATAGAAAAAAATTTACAAACTTGAAATAAGATGGGTGGGAAAAAAAGAAAGGCCCTAGTCACCCTAGAAAGAAAAAAACGCACAACTCTACCCGGATTGAAAGGGATTGTTGCTCCCACCATGTTCCAAAGGGCCACCTCATCTCGGATCTGCGCAACCAAAGCCTCCACGGTCAGCTCCTCCTTTTGATAAATTCGCCTATTCCGCTCGCGCCATATTTCCCAAGTTCTGAGGAGGATGAGGGCATGAGCAATGGAGGCAGCTGTCCAACTAGGCTTGGATAAAACTTTTGACATATGCATGCCATGTTATGGTTCCATTAATATGTCTTTCTCTCAAAAGCTGATTTGGATTTTTTTCTCTTTCTCTCACACATTTTCATTTTATGGCTGAAGAGGCTGCCTCCTGATGAAGAGACTGCCTCCTTATCCAAACCTAATTTGGACCATCCGAACCAAGATAAATCTGTGAGGTAGCACTCCTGGGGCTATGCATTGGGCATGCCCTGAGAGATAGGCAGGACCAGGCAGGACCGATATCTCTGTGATCCACTAGAGTAGCTCGAAAGCTACTTTCTTTTTTTCTTACCCAGTTACTCTCCGGGTGACCTTTTTTCGTCTAATTAAAGTAGCTCGAAAGCTGTCAGGATACTTTTTTTTTCTGGAAAAACACAGTAAGGAGTGGAGTACTATTCCATTTGATTCACATCTTTGTTCCAGCAACGACATCCCTGACTCGGACATGCTCTCGAATGAAGGCTAAATTTTTAATACGGATTTGACATATTGGCAGTAAACGGAAATCAGGTCCAACTCCATCCTTCACTAGGTAGAGTTAGACCAGCTCCTAAGCTTATACACCTAGAGCGACCACGGTTACAGCAGGTGTTGAGGACCTGAACGAGGCTGAGTGGACGAACACGAAAGCTCTCATCGTGACGCACCTGCTCGGCGGGAAATACCCTCTCGTTCGTGCCATCACCTAGGCTATACCTGTAAATCCCACGGCATATCTGCTTACAGGTGGTGTAGTACACGCAGTCGCCGTCGACGGACGGGAACTTGGCCGCATCCACGGACACGCACCTGGCTCCGAGGAAGAGCGCGCGGCCGCCGATGCTCTTCACCGGCTCGACCACCTTCCTCTCGACGTCCACCCTGTAAACTTCCATGACTCCCCAGACACTAGGTAGAAGACGGACGAGCAGGAGGTCGCCGTCTGACTCGGCAAGGTAGTTGCACCCTTTGAACTTCTTGACTTCTGTCCCTGCGCCTTTCAATGACACGACCACGTCCACGATCTCGGCTATTAGCTCGGCGGTGGTAGAGTGCCGCACCACCCCTGCGATCTTGATTACTGATGCACACGCATCCACCATGTAGACGTCGCCTCTGTAGGACAGCATACTTGTACGGTGGAGTGGGTCATAGCGAGAGGCCTGCGTCCAGAAGCGTTGGCTTGCTGAATCGGCGCACCACAGGTCCAATCCGAAAGAGGCACCCATCGCGAAGAGCAGCATCGGGTGGGAGGCGGTCGCCGCGACGAGCACTGGGTGATAAGGACGTATCGCCGCGGCGAACTTTACCATGGAACCAGTGAAGGGGTTGAAGACGCGCGCGCGGTATGGGTACGGCCTGTCCCCGAGGACGAGGAGGCCGTCCGAGGAGCCGGTCAGGACGTGGACGCGGAGCAACGACAGGCGCCGTCGGAGGAAGCGCCCGGTATCGACGTTGACGAAGAGGCGGGTGTCGTCGTCCTTGGATGCCTCGTCTAGCATGACCCACCGCCGAGGCCGGAAGCGGGTGTCGTCGGCGCCTTCGGCGCATGGGTCGGCGGCGGCCGAGCGCCAGTTGTGGCAGACTGCCCGCATGTTCATGTAATAGTCGATGTCGTTGTCTACCAGGAAGAGGTCGCCGACGCGGCGTATGAGGTCCGGAGGAAGCGATGACCAGTCTGCCATGACTGATCAGATCGCTGGATATGCCAAGTGCTGCTGGTGGTTCGGAGCTCCCTCTATTTATACCAGCGCAATGCCCGCTTCGGGTTCTCCACTGTCTGTTTAATGGCGTCGGAAGACGGGAAGGCGAGCACGTCCCAACGCCATTTTAACGGCAGTAATTTTTGTGCTGTGTGCAGTTCTGCATTCTAGGCTGGAGTACTGCCAAACGAAGCTTAAATGTCCATTCCTTGAAATTTTTCCTCTGAATAAATTTGAGCTTAGTAAACTTGGGAATATTCAGAACTTTTCGTTGTCGCTTGATGCCCAGTATAGATTCAGAACATGAAGACAGTCTGAACTTTTGCCATTGCACGGTTGTCTCAAAACCGCCAAAATATGTAAACAAATCAACAGACCACACATCCTACGAATGCAAAAGTTCACGGCATCAACAAATTGAGCATGTGTCATGTTCTGACAATGACTCAAAGCAGTGGTGGAAGATTTTATGGAAGTTAGAAGTGTTTTGAATATATAAGCAAATATCCATATGAAATAATCCGTAGAAGTAATTGATAAATCATGACTATGGAAATAACAAGTAAACTAATCATGCAGACTAGTAAGATAGATGAACAGATCACATCTAAACAAGACAAACCGATCGCATCTACCACAATAACTAGAAGAAGAAACTCTAACAGAGATTGAAAGAGAAACGACAAGATCACATACTTCGCAGCAGCGTCGTTGTCGCCCATGTTGAGGTTGTCGAAGAAGTCGTTGAGATCCGGGAAGAAGTTGTCGGTGTGGAGGAACTTGTCGTCTGAAGACGACGTCGTGCTGCAGTAGTCGCGCCGAGCGCTCCCCAAAAACCTGATTGCCCCTCACCCGTACAGTTCACGAGAGGCAGGTTCCGGAGGCTCACGTCCCGGCAGCGGTGCACGCCGACGACGGGATGAGGAAGACGAAGGCGGCGCAATGAACTGAAACAGTAGTCGCATATGTGGCACGTACAGGCTAGGGTTCTCGTCCGCGCTTATATAGTGCGGTTCGGGAAGGTCGTGAGGCGCAGCCCACGTCCGAGTCGGCACACCACGATCCAGAAAATCCGGAAGGCAAACGGCTGAGTAACGCGTCCGTTA
This sequence comes from Lolium multiflorum, assembly GCA_030979885.1. Classification (NCBI taxonomy): domain Eukaryota; kingdom Viridiplantae; phylum Streptophyta; class Magnoliopsida; order Poales; family Poaceae; genus Lolium; species Lolium multiflorum. The sequence goes on along the minus strand of CM061750.1, from coordinate 130,158,079 downwards.
ATGACTCGAATTGATTACACAATTAATTTCCCAAACAGCAAAAGATAAGCTCGGCTCGGCGAGATTCCCGCAACCCGCGTCGTGACGTGTCGTGTCGTGTCGTGACGAGGCGAGGCGAGGCGTGGCGAGGCGGCGGCGAGGAGGAGTGCGCGAGGGCTCTCTCTTCTCACTCACTTACTAGGACTAGAACAGCCCACCTTATATACCACTCCAACTCTCTCCCAACTAGCAATGTGGGACTAAACTTTAGCTCCCACTAGTGCTGCCACCGATTATTGGAATGGGCCATGTGAGTTTCAGAATTTGATAATGGGCCATGGGCCAAAAGCCAAATGCCCAAAATTCCAGCAATCCCCCACAAACTCTCATTGGCACATCTCATCAGTAAGTTTCCAGAACATTATTTTATATACCGGTATGTCGTGGAGATTAAGTTGAACTTCCACTTAAAGCTTCATATTACACTAGATTGCAACTTGGATAGTGGACTATGCCTTGAACTACAAGTTTCTCGCACTAGCTTCATACAAAGCCTAGACCGATACTAGGCTGCCGCGAGGCTTCCTCGCGGTTTGGAGCTTATACGTCATACCAGGGCCTTTCATGAGTTTACTAGAGAGCACCCAACTCTCATAGATTGCGACGTTTAACAATCGACTCATATAGGTGTGTTCTTCAAAAGATGTTCTGCAGGACAACATCTCTGCTAAAATAAGCCACTTAGAACACATTAAGATAATTATCAACCTGCCATGCAGATTAGGAGAGTATTGCATCTTACGGAGTGGTAAAATTGCTATAGGGATATATACTCTCCTCCCAGCTGACCAACAGCTTGTCTCCCAGTTCTAATTCACGGGATCTCCGATCACATAGAGTGGGTTACCACCGTGGACAGCTCATAGTGTGGGTCTCATACCCATCTCCTCGATGCATTTTCTATCACATTTCGTGATAGTCCCTTTGTGAAGGGGTCTGCCAGGTTTCTAGACGTATGGATATAATCCAACGCTATAACTTCGGAGTTTCTCATTTTCCTGACAGTTTTCAGTCTCCTCTTCACGTGCCTTGATGACTTCATATTATCCTTAGAACTATTTACTTTGACGATCACAGCTTGATTATCACAGTTCATAGGAATAGCGGGTATTGGTTTCTCAACCACGGTAAGTCCATCAAGAGCTCACGAAGCCACTCTGCTTCAACAGTGGCTGTGTCTAATGCGGTGAGTTCTGCTTCCATAGTTGACCTCGTAATGATGGTCTGCTTGCAAGACTTCCAGAGCGCCACCTCCAAGTGTAAACAAATAACCACTTGTGGCCTTAGTCTCATCAGCATCAGATATCCAATTTGCATCACTATAACCCTCAAGTACCCTTGGATACCCAGTATAGTGAATGCCATAACTCGCAGTGCCTTTCAAATAGCGCAAAACTCTCTCAAGAGCATGCCAATGAACATCTCCAGGTCTAGACACAAAACGGCTGAGTTTACTTACAGCAAAGGAGATGTCAGGCCTCGTGGCGCTGGCTAAATACATAAGCGAGCCAATGATCTGCGAATATCGCAATTGATCTCTAGCAATTCTTTTATTCTTTCGAATTATCACACTAGGATCATAAGGCGTTGGAGAAGATTTGCAGTCGCTATACCCGAAGCGACTCAGATCTTTTCCACATAGTGGGACCAAGCAATGTAATCCCACCATCGTCATCCTTCAGCAGCTTGATGTTTAAGATCACATCAGCTACTCCCAAGTCCTTCATCTCAAAACAACGAGATAGGAAATCCTTGACCTCCTTAATCACAGTAAGGCTGGTCCCAAATATCAATATGTCATCGACATACACTACAAGAAAAGTTGCCATGGCCGACGAAGTTGAAGTCGCGCCGTGGTTGCTGGTGTACCATGGCCGACGATTTTGGTCCCTCCGTGGTGCATGTCAAAACTTTTTTTTTCTCGTTTTTGAGGCCACCTAGCCCGACGAAAGCGGCCAAAACGTGGCGTATGGTGGCCCGGACGTGGTGCATCTCGAAATCTCGGGTTCCGGCCGAGTCAACGCAAATCCGCACCGCCGAGGGATGTAGGGCCAGCCTCTCTGGCATTGTTTTTTTCTAGATCGCGCCATCTCGTTCAACGTTCTCCGATCGAGCCGTTTACGATGCAGATCATGGGTCCCGCATGTCATCCTCTATGAACCAAAATTCTTTCTATTCTTGGATTTTTTTGACCCCCGATTTCTGGCTACTTCCTTTTTCTTTTGATCCCTTGCCGCCTTGAAACGTTGAGACCGCTGCTGCTAAATGGGACCCGCATGTCATCCTCTATGTGCAATCAACTTTCTTTTCTTGGAGTTTTTTTTGGCACCTCAAATTTGGTCACTTGCCTTTTTCTTTCGATCCCCCGCCGCCTCTCAAACGTGATACCGCTGCTGCTACCGGGACCCGCATGTCATCCTCTATGTACTATAAAACTTTTCTTGAATTATTTTTGGCACCTCATATTTGGTCACTTACCTTTTCTTTCGATCCCCGCCGCCTCAACGGTGATACCGCTGCTGCTATGGGACCCGCATGTCATCCTCAATGTACTATAAAACTTTCTTTTCTGGATTATTTTTGGCACCTCAAATTTGGTCACTTGCCTTTTTCTTTCGATCCCCCGCCTCTCAAACGGTGATACCGCTGCGCTAATGGGACCCGCATGTCATCCTCAATGTACTATAAAACTTTCTTTTCTGGATTATTTTTGGCACCTCAAATTTGGTCACTTGCCTTTTTCTTTCGATCCTCGCCGCCTCTCAAACGGTGATACCGCTGCTGCTAACCGGGACCCGCATGTCATCCTCTATGTACTATAAAACTTTCTTTTCTTGAATTATTTTTGGCACCTCATATTTGGTCACTTACCTTTTCTTTCGATCCCCTGCCGCCTCTCAAACGGTGATACCGCCGCTAAATGGGACCCGCATGTCATCCTCTATGTACTATAAAACTTTCTTTTCTTGGATTTTTTTGGCACCTCATATTTCGTCACTTGACTTTTTCTTTCGATCACAATTGCCTCTCAAAATGTGATACCGCCGCTAAATGGGACCCGCATGTCATCCTCTATGTACTATAAAACTTTCTTTTCTTGGATTTTTTGGCACCTCATATTTGGTCACTTGACTTTTTCTTTCGATCCCCCGCCGCCTCTCATGATACCGCTGCTGCTAAATGGGACCCGCATGTCATCCTCTATGTACTATAAAACTTTCTTTTCTTGAATTATTTTTGGCTCCTCATATTTGGGCACTTGCCTTTTTCTTTCGATCTCATGCCACGTTTGAAACGTTGAGGAACCTGCTGGCTCATGGGACCCGCATGTCATCCTCTATGTGCTATAAAAGTTTCCTTTGTTGGATTTTTTTTCACCCTCTGATTTTTGGCTTGCCTTTTTCTTTTGATCCCCCGCCCCCTTTGAAAGCTGTTGGCTCAAGGGACCCGCATGTCATCCTCTATGTCCATCAACTTTCTTTTCTTGGATTTTTTTTCACCCCCTAATTACTAGCTACTTTCTTTTTCTTTTGATCTCAAGCCGCATTACAAACATTGAGACCGCAAAATGGGACCCACATGTCATCCTCTATGTACAATAAATCTTGGATTATTTTTGGCTGATATTTGGTCACTTTTTCTTTCGATCTCATGCCGCTTTGAAACGTTGAGTAAGCGGCTCATGGGTCCCGCATGTCATCCTCTACGAACAATAAAAGTTTCCTTTCTTGGAGTTATTTTTTACCCCTAATTTTCGGCTATTTGCCTTTTTCTTTTGATCCCCCGCCCCCGTTGAAACGATGAGGACGCTGTTGGCGGTCGGTCCCACATGTCATCCTCTATGAACAATAAAAGTTTCCTTTGGTGGATTTATTTTTGACCACTAATTAATTTCTGGCTATTTCCTTTATTTTTCTTTTGATCCCCCGCCGCCTTGGAATTGTTGAGAATGGCTGCCTCATTTTTCTTTTGGTCCTGTGCCGCCTTGGAAACGTTGAGACCGCTACAAAATGGGACCCGCATGTCATCCTCTATGTACAATAAAGTTTCTTTTCTTGGATTATTTTTGGCTCGATATTATGTCACTTGCCTTTTTCTTTCGATCTCATGCCGACTTTGAAACGTTGAGGATGCTGCTGCCTCATGGGTCCCGCATGTCATCCTCTCTAACGATAAATGTTTTCTTTTCTTGTATTTTTTTACCAACTGATTTTTGGCTTTTTTTATTTTCGATCCCCTCGCCGCCTTTGAAACGTTGACTCGCTGCTGGCTCATGGGTCCCCGATGTCGCCTCCCCGTACAAGAAACATGTGATATTTTATTTTGCAGACAATAAACGTTGTATTTCGCTCCGAGCTATTGCAAACGGATAAATTAAATCTTTATATCTACATAAACAAACTTATATGTTGAATCTCCTTGTTTTTTTGTTTTTGCGAAGCATAGGACTTTCTGTTTTTTTTGAGAAAAATCCGACCTTTCCTGTTTTGGAGTGGGCTGAAATTGTACGAGTCAAAAGGCCCAGCATAGTTCGAAGGCCCGATGTCCCCAATTAAAATCTTTCTTTTCTTGGATTTTTTCACACCCCCGATTTCTGGCTACTTCATTTTTCTTTCTCCCGTGCCGCCTTGGAAGCGTTGAGACCGCTGCTACAAAATGGGACCCGCATGTCATCCTCTATGTACAATAAAGTTTCTTTTCTTGGATTATTTTTGGCTCCTGATATTATGTCACTTGACTTTTTCTTTCAATCTCATGCCGACTTTGAAAGGAAGCTGCTGGCTCATGGGTCCCGATGTCATCCTCTATGAACAATAAAAGTTTTCTTTGTTGGATTTATTTTTTCCCCTATTTGTCTTTTTCTTTTGATCCCCTGCCCCTTTGAAACGATGACGACGCACCTGGCAAGTCGGTCCCACATGTCATCCTCTATGAACAATAAAAGTTTCCTTTGATGGATTTATTTTTTACCCTAATTAATTTCGCTATTTCTTTTTTATTTTGATCCCCGCCGCCTTGAAATAGTTGAGGATGCTGCTGCCTCATGGGTCCCGCATGTCATACTCTCGAAAGGTAAATGTTTCTTTTCTTGAATTTGTTTACCAACCGATTTTTGGCTTATTTTTTCTTTCGATCTCCCGCCACCTTTAAAACGTTGACGACGCCGCCGGCTCATGGGTCCCCAATGTCAGCCTCCCCATACCGCAAATCCTCTTTCTGCAAAGGTTGTATTTCTAGATAGATAAGGTGGATTCGAATCTGCCATGGTTCAGGCAGCTCAGGTAAGCCTTCTTGCACTAATTAATGGAAGTAGTGTATCGCAAGGTCAAGACATGTGGAATCTATATGAATCATGTTGTGGGTTCAATCTGATAGTTCTCTAACAGGTCAGCCAAAATAGAAATTAAGTTTTTTTCTAAAAGGGAAATGCAAATTAAGATGAACACAAACATTAGTTATCATAATAGCTGATCATACATACATACTTGCTAAGAGCAAAAGCTTGCCAGAGTTTTACCACCCATACAATTAATTAGCAGTTCAGATAAGATAACCTTATATAAGTATAACTACAAATGCATTTGCTAAGGGCTCATGGGACAACAGAACTAGACAACCGCGAACTTTATGACCAGCATGTCACAGCGGCATCGAAAGATCTTGACCTTCAACTTTGATCCAATGCGAAGTTTGGCACCGTCAATGAACTTTTTCCACCTGGAAGTAACAGCCAAGCGGCCATCTGTGGGACAGAGTACCGTCCCTCCACGGTGAGACCTTCACTCTCCATGACGAGGGATATCTTGCCCTTCGGCCAGCATTGAGATCCTTGGAGATACTTTTAGGCAATTTCTGATTCAAAGCAAGAGATACCACCAAAAATTAGTCAATGGCACCAATGCACTGAACCATGTGAGACTTTGAGCAGAGAAGACATCAAGATAAGAGCAGTTATGCTGTCATATACTCACGAACATAGCCTTCAGATGCGTCCCGGTCACCACACGGGTGGCCACGAATGAGCCGAGACCTCGGTGCTGGGGCAGGTGCATGAGCCCGGGCTGGTACACGAGCTGGTGCCGATGCAGGAGACCGCGGGCAGGTGCTAAACGGTGCCTCTAGAGGAACCGGCCGATGCAGGAGACCGCGGTGCGCAAACGGTGCACTAGAGGAACCGGTCGGATGCAGAGCCCGCCGGGCATGTGTAGTATATGGGGCCTCTACAGAACCAATGTCGATGTAGGGGACTGGGTAGATGCAAGAACGGAGCTGGCACAGAACCGGTGCCGATGCAGGAGAGTGGGAAGCCGGTGCCGGTGGCGGTGTGGTTGCCCTTTGTGACATCCGCTCCCGTTCCGTCAGGGGATCTGCAGCTTTGATCATGTTAAACCCAGCAAGCTAGAACAGAGGGAATGGTTTAGAACAACTGCATGCTTATCAAAAGATATGAGTAGAAAAAGTTACATATTATATATTTGGAAGTGTCTCCAACTCTGTAAGCAGTTACGTATATCTGCCCGTTTGAGTTTCTGATCCTCAGCTCGTCGCCCTTCTTCAGACCGTAGTCAAAAGCAAACTTTCTCCAATCATGTCCATACAAATATGTGATGGCCTGCGTCTTGTAGACATACACCTCATAGACCGTGTAGGTGTTCATCAATTTGCCATTGCCATGCATAGTGAAAGATCCTTCATGCGGACACATCTGGTTAATCATTGGACGAAGTTCACAAGGTACAGTCTGCATGTGAAAATTGATACAAATGTAAGAAGCAGGAAGACTAAAAACAAGACTTTACTATATGCCAATTCATGCTAAACCACTGAGAATACATACCTGTAACTCTGTGAAGGAGCTACTAGAAAGGTAGATAGAGCCATAGGAGGTGTTATATGCGGGGTATGTACATGGGCCCGCCATATTCCCGCAAGCTCGGCATCGGGATGGTGAAGGAAACATGGGAGGTACTACTAGTGCGTAGCGCTGAACGTAAGTGGAAGAATTAGGTTGTGTAAAGTGCATAGTTCAGAGCAATGCAAATGTTGACAAGCAAGTGCATAACACTATGTTACACGAAGTGAAAAATTAGTGTATGATGAATATAAGCATGCTAATTTGGTGTTTCCGAATTCCAAAAAGCATTAGACAGAGCCGTGATAATATCAGACATAAATCATGGCATGTATATGTGGCTTAAGAAAATATACCCGAACCCTTGGATGGTTACGGCCCGGCTGATCCTTGGACTTGAGCTTATATAAGCATCCAAGGTGGGGTGACAGAATTTGGTGGCAGCTCAGATGCCTCATCAGCAGCAGTTGCAATCCTTTTGACCAATGAAGGCTTAGCAGTTTCAGTCTAATAAAATTGAAGAGCAACAGACATCAGCAATGATATATAAAATGAATCTATGAGACACTGATGCATATAGTGCTGGATGTAAGTGGAAGAATAGGTGTGTGTTTCGAACTATTGGTAAGCATTAGACAAAGCCGGCAATAAACAGACAAAAATCAAATCATGTATGAGGATTAAGAAAATATACCTGCTTACTGAAAAGGGTACCACCCAGCTGGCCCGTGGCCTTGTGCTTGAGGAGGTTTTCGAAGATGGTGGCGCACCATCGTCTTCACAGCAGCCTCATCAGGATCATTTTTTATCCATTTGAGTAGAGGAACAGAAGTTTCATCCTGCATATGAATAGCAACAGAACTCATCATTGATATTTAATAAATCTATGAGATAGACTGATGCAAATAGTGCGGGTGTAAGTGGAAGAATAGGGTTGTGCATAGAGAACAGTTGACAACAATGCAAATGATTACAAAAGAAGCCAATGGAAATCAACAGTTTATATACTGGATGAGACAGACTGAAAAGTGAAAAATTAGTGTATGATGATTGTAAGCAAACGCAATGTTTCGAACTTTTGGTAAGCATTAGACAAAGCCAACAGTAATTAAACAGATAATAATGAAATCATGTATGTGGATTAAGAAAATATACCAGATTCATTAAAAGGTCACCACCCACTGGCCCATGGCCTCGTGCTTGTAGAGGTTTTCGGAAGATGGTGCCGGCACCATCGTCCTCACAGCAGCCTCATTAGCCCCATTTTGCATCCACTTGAGTAAAGGCGTAGTTTCAGCCTGCATAAGAATGGGAACAGATCTCAGTGATATTGAATGACTCTGAGACAGACCGATGCATATAGTGCTAGATGTAAGTGGAAGGGTATGGCCGTGTATGGACAACAGTTCACAACAATGCAAGGGTGTGTTCGGTTCTGAAACAGCGTGGAATGGAATGGAATGGTTCCATTTCAGAGGAATGGAATGGTTACATTTTTGTTCGGTTGGGAAAAATGGAGAGCAGAAGAGATCGAGGTTAAACTAACCAATTGTCTCAAAATTGTAATTAACAATTGCAAATGACATTTTAATCTCAAAGTCGTAATTAACAGCGCCTAATGGTGCTCTTTTAATCTAAAAATCGAAATTAACATCATTTTATGTTGGGTTAGGGGAACTGGAGTAGATGAACATTACCGTATGATGATTGTAAGCAAACGAATTTGGTGTTTCTAAACTTTTGGCTTCGAGATCTTATGGGTTTCAACTCTAGCCTACCCCAACTTGTTTGGGACTGAAAGGCTTGGTTGTTGTTGTTGTTGTTGTAAACTTTTGGCAAGCATAGAAAAAACCGACAATAAACAGAGAAAAATCAAGGCATGTTTTGTGGATTAAGAAAATATACCATATTCATTAAAAGATCACCACCCACTGGTGCGTGGCCTTGTGCTTGTAGAGGCATTTAGAAGATGGGGCGGCATCAACATACTGGCAGCCTGATCAGCCGCAGTTTTGATCTTCCTTTTGAGTAAAGGCCCTAAAGTTTCAGTCTGCATATGAATAGCAAAACAAAAGGCAGACCTCAGCAGTGATATTGAATTACTGTATGAGATAGACTGATGCATATAGTGGATGCTCTTAGCCTTTGCAGCGTGAACACTAGCTATGGACAGAAAAAAACTAGTTAACTCAGCTTTGTCTAGATATGAATGTACTACCACCATCCAAAAGCTTAAGCCTTATTTATTTTTGAGAAATCAAAACAAGCAAAGTTTGACCAAAATTTTAGAACATTCTATCAACAAATATAATACTGTGTAGATACCGTAGGAAAATATATTTTATTATCTATTTAATGATATTAATTTTGTATTTTTGGTAAAAGCTTAGTCAAACATGGTATAGTTTGACTTTCTAAAAATAATATAAGCCCAAAGCTTTGGGATGGAGGCAGTAGTATCTAGAGCTAAAACACATCTAGATACATCCGTATCTACAGATAGTTGAGTCAATTAATTTGGATCTGAGGGAGTATCAGATTCAGACTACATCATGGTAAGTTGGTTAAAAAAATTACCCCTGGCGGTCCCCGCCCACTCAGCAGTGGCATTTCGCTTCTTGTGCCGCAGATCGGGCCATGCTCCCAGCAGGTGGGCGCTATTCTCGTTCCCCATAGCCTCAGACGGAACCTGGAGGTACCAACCTGATACAGAGAATATAGAGCATGGTGTCACAGAGGCTTTACGCACAAACAGCTGAAGACATGCTACTTTAAGCATATTCCGAACAGGAACAGATTGAGGATGCAGAGACCAGAGAGACACTTAAAAGGTAAAGAGTGGATAAGCAAACGGAGTACCTGCTTCGCGGGGCTAGCTCAGCCAACCGCCCACATGTGTGGTGGCCTTACGCTCCATTGCCCCCACCGCCGAGGTTTTGCCTTTCCCGTACAAGCTGACAAAAGATACAGTGAGGATCAGCAGAAACTACAAAGGTTGCAAATGTCGACAAATAAAGGAAGAACACCCCAATCCAAGCAAAGGTAGCCCCCGCCCCACCCCCATCAATCACTCCCAGCTCGAGGGTGACCAGAAAGACACCCCTTGCCCAGAATAGGAAAGAGATGCGCAAGATATCGAGGAGAGGAAAAAAGAACCGATCTCGAGAAAGGAGAGAACATTACTAGTCCTACCTAATCCGCTTGGGCTAGATGCTTGCCCCTCCAAGCTGGATGCCTGGACGGTGGAGGCGAAAGGAGGGGATCGAGCTAGCGGCTTGCATCCGTCGGCAATCGGCACTCGATCGGGAGAGAAGGGGTGCTACATAAAGGGGAGGGGTAACATATTTTATTACACAGTGAACTTACTGATGTGACTAGTCATTACATGTCTCACTGAAACTAGGGCCCATAGTGTGGCACCCCAAATTTACTTGAAGCTGCCCGGCGGGACGCATTGGCGCGTCAAGAAACATTTCACAAAAATTCGAAATTCAAGCACACCGCCACGCGCCAAGCACGCGGCTGTTCCTTCCTCTTCCTCGGTTCCTCCTCCCCTATCCGAAAACCCCAAATCCCAAGCTCAAACCAAAAAAAAAACAAAAACAAATCCCCCGGCCGCCATGCATGTCCTCGTTAACCCGCTGGAGATCGTTCCCGGACGATGCGGACCACCCGCCCGAGATCCAGAATTCCGTCCACCTCGAGGCACCGCGTGCTGTCCGCAGCAGCGGCTTGAGGGCCGAAGAGGAAGTTCCGCCGGAAAGTGCTCATGGCAACCGTGCAAGCTCACCGGCGTGCTGTATCCCGAGAGGAACTGGTCAAAGCTTTGCTATTCGCCACACACAAAAATTGCGGGCCAAGATCTGGTCAAAGCTTCGTCGATGGCTTGCCGCGAGAGGCTTGGAGTCCAGAGTCAATAAACTAGCTGCTCGAGGACTTGGGCGGTTTACACGGATTCATATTAACTGACTCAAGTTTGTTAGTCTAGTTAACAAATGCATCTAGATACATCCATATCTAGACAGAATTGAGTCCATTAATATGAATCAGAGGGGAGTACCTGAAAGTGTTTCATGCTACCAACTAATGCGCTGGCAGGAATCGTGTAGAAGTAATTGTGCTACTACTTGTACGATGAACTGATTGTGTGGGTGAAATTTGCAACGCGATCATCCAATGTTAATCTAAATCATAACATACTAAACATAGAGTACACAGCAACATTTTGCATCAATCGGGTAGTCAACTTTGACATGAGATACCGGGTGTGCCCTTTGACGCATCCTGTGTGTCTCGGTCCACGGTCCTTCTCGTAGGCTGGATAATCTCAGGTGCAGGACCTTCGTCTATGAGAGGCTCGTCATCAGTACCATCCACAGGTGCATCGGGCTGGGTGGTCTTGAGACTACCCGACGCCCGTGATGATCTCCGGGCGTGCATCCACTTCAACGCAAAGCTGTGTACTCGGTCCACGGCCTCCTTCAGACTGGATAATCTCGGTGCAGGACCTTCGTCTATGAAAGGCTCGTCATCGTACCATCCAGGTGCATCAAACTGAGATTCATCTTCAAATCTCCCATCAAACTGAGAGACCTCTTTAACTCTATGCTTCTGCAATTAGTACATCAACCGATTAGACAAACATCTAAGGGATGCAACCTGAACAAATGCCGTTTTACATATTTACCTTCTCATCTGGCACAGCACATGTCCCAGAGCTGAAACCCGTTTCCTGAAGCAAGCGCTTTTTCTCTCCTTCCCGTCCATCCATCTGCAACAAGTTAAATTTGAGTACAGAACCTTGCACAGCAATGCAAACTATTGATTGAAACAGCGGCATCAATATAAATAATTAACTACATATGCCAACACACATACAGTGTGAGCAAGATCTGCTTCTCCTGCTAAAGGATCATTATATGGTTCACCATGCTAAACCCGCCTAACATATGTGCGGTCCATCCCAAAAATGTGTAAATGATCTGCCACTACAGGGTGAGGCCTCTTCTCACCATTCATACATGTGCAGCGCGGGCAATACACGTCCAGGTTGTGACCATCATGAGCTCTAATAAACCCCATAAAGGGTTGAACACCATTTATATATGAAGGGGAACATAAGTGTCCATGCAGTTTCCAAGTTCTGTCCATCTGTTTAATTATGAGATACAGTGGTTGGTGATTAATTTAAGGCGAAGTAGGAAATGTATATCCATCGAGTACAAAACTATACTACATGATTATGCATTTCAGCAATCATGTCGAGTACAAAACAAAAAATGCCCATCGACATTTTAGCAAACAGATCGTGTACAAAACTCTGCCATGGCATTTCAGCAAATTAACGGATCGAGTGCAGAACTGACTCTATATGCCCACGCAAATGAACAAATTGATCGATGACAAATCGAGCGGAAAACTATAAAGTGCCAATTAGTTCGAGCATACTGACGAATTTTTTTAGCAGCATCAAGAAAATATAAATCGTTAGGCTGTCTTGCCCGATACATGATTGAGCTAGAGATAGCAGCCCTACCGTGGATCAACTTGACCGCCGGTGCGTCTCGAGAAGAACGACGGGGAGGAGAAGCTTCTTCTTCGCACGGACGGGACGGGGAGGGGAAGCTCTTCGCACGGACGGGGATAAGTTGTCTACGGGTGGGTGGGGGGTCGGGCCGCCGGGGTGATAATTAAGGTTGGTAGGTGGCGTTTAATGGAGTTGCGTGTGTAATTTGCCGTGCACAAGGTTGAGGAATAGGCGGTTCCCTTTGCCGCGCGCACAATTCAAACTATCCCGCCCATGTAGTTTAAATTCGCCATATTTTCGTTAAATCGACATAAAGTCATGTGAGTGGGGGAAAATTAGCAAAGTTGCTTGAAAAATAGTAAAACTCTGGAATTATCCTTTAAATATGCTCTACTTCGTGTGAAAATCGGGGTGTGGAAGCATGTTGAGCTGTTTTATTTGTACTTTCTTCATTAAAACTCCCATTTTATGCACTTTGGATGGAAAGAAATCATTTGTACATAAATTTTGACAACGCCATTTGCAAACACTAATTGTTTACATGCCAAGATGCACCCATCCACCAAATATATATGTGGCAAAAGTTTATCACAATCTAGCAGATATGCATAATTAGTGAGGGACCCCTTTTGATTTTGTGCAATTTCCACTAATTAGGTAGAGATCGAGAAGGGTTAATTAATTAGGCCATGTTAGGGGTTATGTGTTTTAATAGGTTGTGTGGATTCAAATACAACTTCTTTATTTGTGTGCTATGATTAATCAAAACTAGATCGATCGACTGCGCACACATTATTAGAGGCGCATGCCTTTGCGCACAAAGTGCATGTGTGTGTTGTTGGCCACCAACGAGAGAGAGAGAGAGAGAGAGAGAGAGAGAGAGAGATAGAGGTAGAGAGAGCTACATACGAGAGAGCGATTGAAATCCCCAAATTAAACACATATATATGCATGGCACATTTAATTTAATTAGAGGACCGCGAGGCACCCCTGGCCTGCTTGATGCATAATTAAGTGTCATTGGCCTATATATATAGGGTTTAATTAGGGTTTAGGGTTTAGGGTTAGGAGGTTAGGGTTTAGGGTTTAATGTTTATGGTGTTTAGGGTTTAGGGATTAGGGATTAGGGTTTATTTAGGGTTTAAGGTTTAGGGATCATCGATCGAGTGCGCACACACACATTATTAGAGGCACACGCGCCTTTGCGCATAAAGTGCATGCGTATATGTGTGTGTTTTTTGGCCACCAACGACATATAGATGATCGAGAGAGAGAGATTGAAATCCCCCAAGAATATGTTCAAATATATATTAAAATATATGCACGCATGCATGGTAGGCCATGCATGCACACTAATTATATATATATTATGAGGAAACTTAATCAAATGTGTTTTCATTCGAGAGAACTTGTCAAAATTCAAGTTAATTAATTTATCATCGATAATTATATAATTAATTAATGAATCTCAGGGAGATGTTATACAACATATGATCGATATATAGGCCATGTATATATTAATTGGTTTTAATCTACCGTTTTTGCTAGCTAGCTGCATGCTATATATAGAGCATGTTTTTATTAGATCGGGTTATAGCTAGTATAGTTTAGGGTTATGTGTTTTAATTAACTAGGGTTTGATTAGCTAGGGGTTAGTTATATATATATGGTTTAGGGTTAATGCATGTCACATTTAATTTAACTAGAGGACCGCGAGGCACCCCTGGCCTGCTTGATGCACAATTAAGTGTCGTTGGCCTATATATATAGGGTTTAATTAGGGTTTAGGGTTAGCTAGCTGGGTTTAGGGTTTAGTGTTTTGGGTGTTTAGCTAGGGTCTAGGGTTTAGGGTTTAGTGTTTACGGTGTTTAGAGGGTCTAGGGTTTAGTGTTTAGGGTGTTTAGGGTCTAGGGTTTAGGGTCTAGTGTTTAGGGTCTATGGTTTAGGGTTTAATTAGTGTTTAGGGTGTTTAGGGTTTAGGGTTTAGTGTTTACGGTGTTTAGGGTCTAGGGTTTAGGGTTTAGTGTTTAGGGTTTAGGGTTTAATTAGTGTTTAGGGTGTTTATAGGGTTTAGGGTTTAGGGTTTAGGGTTTTAGGGTTTAGGGTTTAGGGTTTAGGGTTTAGGGTTTAGGGTTTATGGTTTAGGTTTACGGTGTTTAGGGTCTAGGGTTTAGGGTTTAGTACGTGTTTAGGGTGTTTAGGGTCTAGGGTTTAGTGTGTTTAGGGTGTTTAGGGTTTAGGGATTAGGGATTATGGTTTTAGGGTTGTTTAAGGTTTAGGGATCATCGATCGAGTGCGCACACACACATTATTAGAGGCACACGCGCCTTTGCGCATAAAGTGCATGCGTATATGTGTGTGTTTTTTGGCCACCAACGACATATAGATGATCGAGAGAGAGATTGAAATCCCCAAGAATATGTTCAAATATATATTAAAATATATGCACGAATTAATGCATGCATGGTAGGCCATGCATGCACACTAATTATATATATATTATGAGGAAACTTAATCAAATGTGTTTTCATTCGAGAGAACTTGTCAAAATTCAAGTTAATTAATTTATCATCGATAATTATATAATTAATTAATGAATCTCAGGGAGATGTTATACAACATATGATCGATATATAGGCCATGTATATATTAATTGGTTTTAATCTACCGTTTTTGCTAGCTAGCTGCATGCTATATATAGAGCATGTTTTTATTAGATCGGGTTATAGCTAGTATAGTTTAGGGTTATGTGTTTTAATTAACTAGGGTTTGATTAGCTAGGGGTTAGTTATATATATATGGTTTAGGGTTAATGCATGTCACATTTAATTTAACTAGAGGACCGCGAGGCACCCCTGGCCTGCTTGATGCACAATTAAGTGTCGTTGGCCTATATATATAGGGTTTAATTAGGGTTTAGGGTTAGCTAGGGTTTAGGGTTTAGTGTTTTGGGTGTTTAGCTAGGGTCTAGGGTTTAGGGTTTAGTGTTTACTGTGTTTAGAGGGTCTAGGGTTTAGTGTTTAGGGTGTTTAGGGTCTAGGGTTTAGGGTCTAGTGTTTAGGGTCTATGGTTTAGGGTTTAATTAGTGTTTAGGGTGTTTAGGGTTTAGGGTTTAGTGTTTACGGTGTTTAGGGTCTAGGGTTTAGGGTTTAGTGTTTAGGGTCTAGGGTTTAGGTTTTAATTAGTGTTTAGGGTGTTTATAGGGTTTAGTGTTTAGGGTTTAGGGTTTTAGGGTTTAGGGTTTAGGGTTTAGGGTTTATGGTTTAGGGTTTACGGTGTTTAGGGTCTAGGGTTTAGGGTTTAGTGTTTAGGGTGTTTAGGGTCTAGGGTTTAGTGTGTTTAGGGTGTTTAGGGTTTAGGGATTAGGGATTAGGGTTTTAGGGTTGTTTAAGGTTTAGGGATCATCGATCGAGTGCGCACACACATTATTAGAGGCACCCGCGCCTTTACGCATCAAGTGCATGCGTATATATGTGTGTTTTTTGGGCCACCAACGATATATAGATGATCGAGAGAGAGAGAGATCGATTGAAATCCCCAAGAATATGTTCAAATATACATTAAAATATATGCACGAATGCATTGTAGGCCATGCATGCACACTAATTATATATATATTATGAGGCAACTTAATCAAATGTGTTTTCATTCGAGAGAACTTGTCAAAGTTCAAGTTAATTAATTTATCACGATAATTATATAATTAATTAATGATTCTCAGGGATATGTTATACAACATGATCGATATAGGCCATGTATATTTTAATTGGTGTTAATCTACGGTTTGCTAGCTAGCTAGCTGCTATATATAGAGCATGTTTTTATTAGATCGGGTTATAGCTAGCTAGTATAGTTTAGGGTTATGTGTGTTAATTAAGTAGGGTTGATTAGCTAGGGTTAGTTACATATATATGGTTTAGGGTTAATGCATGGCACATTTAATTTTATTAGAGGATCACGAGGCACCCATGACCCACTCGATCGATGCACAATTAAGTGTCGTTGGCCTATACATAGGGTTTAATTGGGGTTTAGGATTAGCTAGGGTTTAGGGTTAGGGTTAGGGTACGTTTAGGGTCTAGGGTTTATAGGGTTTAGTGTTTAGGGTTTAGGGATTAGGGATTTAAGGTTTTAGGGTTGTTTAAGGTTTAGGGATCATCGATCGAGTGCGCACACACATTATTAGAGGCACCCGCGCCGTTACGCATAAATTGCATGCATATATATGTGTGTTTTTTGGGCCACCAACGATATATAGATGATCGAGAGAGAGAGATCGATTGAAATCCCCAAGAATATGTTCAAATATACATTAAAATATATGCACGAATGCATTGTAGGCCATGCATGCACACTAATTATATATATATTATGAGGCAACTTAATCAAATGTGTTTTCATTCGAGAGAACTTGTCAAAGTTCAAGTTAATTAATTTATCACGATAATTATATAATTAATTAATGAATCTCAGGGATATGTTATGCAACATGATCGATATAGGCCATGTATATTTTAATTGGTGTTAATCTACGGTTTGCTAGCTAGCTGCTATATATAGAGCATGTTTTTATTAGATCGGGTTATAGCAGCTAGCTAGTATAGTTTAGGGTTATGTGTTTTAATTAAGTAGGGTTGATTAGCTAGGGTTAGTTACATATATATGGTTTAGGGTTAATGCACGGCACATTTAATTTTATTAGAGGATCACGAGGCACCCATGACCCGCTCGATCGATGCACAATTAAGTGTCGTTGGCCTATACAGAGGGTTTAATTGGGGTTTAGGATTAGCTAGGGTTTAGGGTTAGGGTTAGGGTTAGGGTATGTTTAGGGTCTAGGGTTTAGGGTTTAGTGTTTAGGGTGTTTAGGGTTTAGGGATTAGGGATTTTAAGGTTTTAGGGTTGTTTAAGGTTTAGGGATCATCGATCGAGTGCGCACACACATTATATTATTAGAGGCACCCGCGCCTTTACGCATAAATTGCATGCATATATATGTGTGTTTTTTGGGCCACCAACGATATATAGATGATCGAGAGAGAGAGAGATTGAAATCCCCAAGAATATGTTCAAATATACATTAAAATATATGCACGAATGCATTGTAGGCCATGCATGCACACTAATTATATATATATATTATGAGGCAACTTAATCAAATGTGTTTTCATTCGAGAGAACTTGTCAAAGTTCAAGTTAATTAATTTATCACGATAATTATATAATTAATTAATGAATCTCAGGGATATGTTATACAACATGATCGATATAGGCCATGTATATTTTAATTGGTGTTAATCTACGGTTTGCTAGCTAGCTGCTATATATAGAGCATGTTTTTATTAGATCGGGTTATATCTAGTATAGTTTAGGGTTATGTGTTTTAATTAAGTAGGGTTGATTAGCTAGGGTTAGTTACATATATATGGTTTATGGTTAATGCATGGCACATTTAATTTTATTAGAGGATCGCGAGGCACCCATGACCCGCTCGATCGATGCACAATTAAGTGTCGTTGGCATATACATAGGGTTTAATTGGGGTTTAGGATTAGCTAGGGTTTAGGGTTAGGGTTAGGGTTAGGGTTAGGGTACGTTTAGGGTCTAGGGTTTAGGGTTTAGTGTTTAGGGTGTTTAGGGTTTAGGGATTAGGGATTTAGGGGTTTTAGGGTTGTTTAAGGTTTAGGGATCATCGATCGAGTGCGCACACACATTATTAGAGGCACCCGCGCCTTTACGCATAAATTGCATGCATATATATATATGTGTGTTTTTTGGCCACCAACGATATATAGATGATCGAGAGAGAGAGATTGAAATCCCCAAGAATATGTTCAAATATACATTAAAATATATGCACGAATGCATGGTAGGCCATGCATGCACACTAATTATATATATATATTATGAGGCAACTTAATCAAATGTGTTTTCATTCGAGAGAACTTGTCAAAATTAAAGTTAATTAATTTATCACGATAATTATATAATTAATTAATGAATCTCAGGGATATGTTATACAACATGATCGATATAGGCCATGTATATATTAATTGGTGTTAATCTACGGTTTGCTAGCTAGCTGCTATATATAGAGCATGTTTTTATTAGATCGGGTTATAGCTAGTATAGTTTAGGGTTATGTGTTTTCATTAAGTAGGGTTGATTAGCTATGGTTAGTTACATATATATGGTTTAGGGTTAATGCATGGCACATTTAATTTAATTAGAGGACCGCGAGGCACCCCTGGCCTGCTTGATGCACAATTAAGTGTCGTTGGCCTATATATAGGGTTTAATTAGGGTTTAGGGTTTAGGGTTTAGGGTCTAGGGTTTAGTGTTTAGGGTGTTTAGGGTTTAGGGATTAGGGATTAGGGTTTCAGGGTTGTATAAGGTTTAGGGATCATCGATCGAGTGCGCACACACATTATTAGAGGCACCCGCGCCTTTGCGCATAAAGTGCATGCGTATAGTTTAGGGTTATTTGTTTTAATTAAGTAGGGTTTGATCAGCTAGGGTTAGTTACATATATATGGTTTAGGGTTAATG
Source organism: Lolium multiflorum (assembly GCA_030979885.1). Taxonomy (NCBI): domain Eukaryota; kingdom Viridiplantae; phylum Streptophyta; class Magnoliopsida; order Poales; family Poaceae; genus Lolium; species Lolium multiflorum. The sequence continues at coordinate 130,139,111 of CM061750.1, read as the reverse complement.
CATGGCACATTACATATAGTTTAAATCTCAAGAATGTTTATACATGATAGGCCATATGTGCAAAGGAATTTTTTTCCTCGTGAACTTGTCAAAATTCAAGTTTATCAGTGCCAATGGAAACTAGTCCAAAAAATTACATAGAGGACCAAAAGTACTAGACAATAACTAATAGAACCTGCAACTTTACAAAAAGGACCCCAAAACATATAGAAGAAAATCAATCGAGTCCTTCTCGACCGCACATCAGATCTCTGCTCCGCATCCTTTCCAGCAACTCCGTCGCCGGGGACGCACCACTTGGGACGGTGTCGCCGGTAGTCGCCAGGACGAAGGAGAAGAAGGGCCTCAGCAACGGCATATTGGCTCTGAGAAGGGTCGCTGAAAGTCCAAGATGTGCACGGGCAAGACGGATGACGCCGTCGTATGCCCCGAGCTTGTGAACTTTAGCAGCTTGACTTCCCCATTGGCCAGATCTGAAGCACTGACCAAAGCAAGCCTCACCGTTAGCGCCATCACATTGATGGCACCAGATCGGGGTTTGGCCGGCAAGATCCGCCAGATTCACCATAGGCCAGATCTGAAGCCGATGACGAGATCCCCGACTCCATTGCGCCATTCTGCTCATGGGAAACACTGGATCTAAGCTTACAACAACACTAACTCCCTCGGATCCAAATTAGCTGACTCAACTTTGCTTATCTAAATATGGATGTATCCACACATGTTTTTACTCTAGATACATACACGTCTAAGGAAAGTTGAATCAATTAATTTAGTTCGGAGGGTGTACAATATACAGAGAGAAGTCGGCCTCGTCTCCGGCCGGCGAGGCCGCCGGAGAGAAGGGGGAGAGGAGCCGGGGGAGTGGGAGAGACTCGAGAGAGAAAGAGAAGAGGAAGAAATGAGAGCTCCCTGGGGAAGAACATTATTTTTGTCGTTCTCGTTGTAGCTTGAAACTGAAAATTTCGGCCACGCGCCAAATCATCCCGCCGCATCCATTCGAAAATCCCGTGACCAGTTTTACCCTTTTAACCCTGGTCCGGAAGCTACAACCCACCGACCATGGAGGGCTCATTCGGTAACAATGAAATATCTTGCCTAGATCCCGAACCCTCCCCACAGGCCCACACCCACCCACCAACCATTCGCCCCATTAGCTCAAAAATACTCTCACACGCCAAAGCTCTGACTCTCTACAGTACTAGATCTGCTTCGCCGCCGGCATACTCCTCCACAGCGTAGCCTTGATCGTGTTGGCTGTCCACCCACCTGATCCGCTCCCCCGCCGCCCTCGTCACCGACGGATCTGCTTCACCGCCGACCTCGCCACCGACGGATCTGCTTCACCGCCGACCTCGCCACCGACGGATCTGCTTCACCGCCGACCTCGCCACCGACTACCTCGCCGCAGCGGCTGTATCAACTTCACCGAATACCTTGCCAGCCAACCAGATCTGCTTCACTAACGCCCGCTTCTACTGAAACATGGTCGATTCATCGTCTCCCGCGTTCGCCGCCGCTGGAATGCAAGTTGCCGCCCCCGTCCACCCCGCCGCAGCTTGGTTAGTACGCTGGCCCGTTAGATCGCGGTGTTTCTTTAGCCATGTTTTGTGTAGTTATTTGCAGATCTCATATGCCGTTAACTTTCTTGATGTGTTGCTTCGCATGAAGTTTGTTTAAATGTTGTACAGTACAAAAGCATTATCCGGTCGCTACCATCCTGTTCATTCTACTGACACCTGTGTGCATCCACATATTTATAGCCTTGTACCCATTCATTTGCTGCCAACTGTTTTTGTACTGCATGCTATTGTCGCACTGCTTTTATAGTCGTGCTATGGGCATTTCCAATCTGCTTGTTCTTATACCACGTCATTAGCTCACCGCTAGCTGTTTTCTCGTGTCTGCTATTCTCACACTGCTTTTATAATCATGCTATGTGCATTTCCAATCTGCTTGCTCTTATACCTCGTCTTTAGCTTATATAGTTATTGCTGCGTGCATGTCTGGTCTTTGTATTATCGTAGACTGACTTGTCAATGTTATTTTTCCTTGGGATTGATCATGCGAACCACTTATTAGAACATCCAACATTAACAGCGGGGACGCTAGGTAAGGTTGGAATCTGAGTTCGTGGTTGGTAATTTTGGCAGTTTACTTCCGTTATTATCTATAACCTATATGCATTGTTCCTTATGCAAGAGATTAACACTTGGAACCCTGCCATAGCAATGCCATTCATGCTTTACTATGTTTCTGCCTATTTGATATGCTTGTCTTGGAGAAACTTCGAGGGTGATTTGAACCTGACATTTGGTCATTCTTAATGCCAGTTTACTTTATGTGTAAAACCTTGGCATTACCCTACTCTAAATCTGAATGTCTGAAATTCGTATCTCATGCAAAGCAACATCTAGTTGGTTTTAATTTGATATCTGGTAACTATTGGCTTATTCATTTGGCAGCTCAAGTTTTTTGTTATTTGAAACCAGCTGACTTGGTCTTAAATGTGATATCTAAACACAGATTAAGGACAATGGAGCAGGAGGATTAGCATTTCACTTGATGGCTGAACCTAAAATGATAGGCATGTTGACCACGACTAGTGCACGCAAGAGAAGGACCTGCAGTGAGCCAGTATGTGCTTAGTACATGCATCTTATCTTATCTTGTGCTTATTTCTGCTACATGCTGTTATCTGATCTCTACATTGCGTAATACATGTTTGAATAGTTAATTGTTGTAACTATGTTTACAATGTTACCAGAATGCTGTTTTAATGAAGCAGTCATCATTAGAAGATAGTCGCCAAAAAAGGATCTGTAGCGACCCTGTGCAACATTATGATGTAAGTTTGTGCTTAGTACAAGTTCCATACATGTCTTATTTATGCAACTTGTTATTATCTTATATCTACATTGCATAATAAATGTTTGCATAGTTCATCGTTTAACTCTTTTTGCATTATTATCAGAATGCAGTTGTGATGAAGCAATCTTCATTACCAGTGAGGCCCACAAAAAGTTCTGATCTTTCTTCTGATGCATCTTCTCATAGCCGTCAACCTAGACCATTTCTTTCATCAGACAGTAAATATCTCAAGGCTGTACTTTATAAAAGACATGGTATTGCTGCTTTAAGATCTGTAGCTGATATGTTGACAAAGAGTACACAAGATTCAATCAAGGCGATTGCCAAATGTCAACCTGTTATTGATGATGCTAATAGAAGTCCTCAATGATTCTATGTAATTTTTTTATTTGGGCACATTAATTGCCTTGTAATTTTCCTATTTGTTTTATTTGTGTATGTAATTGTGTGTATCATTGAAATCAGATTTTAGGCTCATGAAATTTAATGCAAGTTGACTAGTCAAACAAGTAGGGCCCTACAACAGATTGGGCCGGCCCACTTACAGTAGTGTGGGACCCACTTTCATTTTGGGCCGGCCCACTTCTTTAGTAGGCCGGCCCGGTTACACGATAATGGGCTCCACATGCTTATTGGGCCGGCCCACTTGCTCTATGGTGGTCCCACATGGTAAATGGGCCGGCCCTTTAATAGGAAGGTGGGACCCACTGTGTTTTGACCCGGCCCACTATCTTGTTGGGCCGGCCCACTTTCTAGATGGTGGACCCCACATACCAAATGGGCCGGCCCACTTTCTATATGGTGGACCCCACACACCAAATGGGCCGGCCCTTTAATAGGATGGTGGGACCCACTGTGTTTTGGCCCGCCCACTATCTCGTTGGGCCGGCCCACTTTCTACATGGTGGACCCCACATACCAAATGGGCCCATTAACAGGAATGTGGGACCCACATGTGTTTTTGGCCCGCCCACTACCTTGGTGGGCCAGCCCACTTGCTATATTGTGGACCCCACATACTAAATGGGCCGGCCCTTTAACAGAATATGGGTCCCACTGTGTTTTTGGCCCGCCCACTATCTTGTTGGGCCCCACTTGATATATGGTGGACCCCACACACTAAATGGGCCGGCCCTTTAACAGGAAAGTGGGACCCACCTGTGTTTTTGGCCCGGCCCACTAGCTTGTTGGGCCCATTTGCTATACGGTGGACCCCACACACTAAATGGGCCGGCTTTTAACAGAAAGTGGGACCCGTGTTTTTGGCCCGCCCACTTGCTTCTTGGGCCGGCCCAGTTGCTGAGGACCCCACATGTTAAATGGGCCGGCCCATTTAACTTTTGACCAGTCAACATTAAAGGTTAGGCCCGGCCCACGTAACTAATGGACCGGCCCAGCTATATAGTTGACCGGTCAAACTATGTCATCTCGCCCGGCCCGCTTAAGACGTGGCAGGCCTCGTGTGGGCCTACCATCTACCACGGGGTTTCAGCCGGTTAACGCCGTTAATGGCAGTTAACGACGTCTGCCACGTGTCGTTTGCATGACGTCAGCGTCAACGGGCTCCCGAAAACACTTCCGCAACGGTCCGATTTTCCGTGGCGGAAGGGCGCCCAAGCGCGACGGACCGAAAAAATCGTCGTTGGACTTTGCCTGACGCAGTTTCCACAACGGAACCCATATCGTCGGGTTAGGCCCATAGGCGACGAAAAATACCCCTTAGCGGACGATTTTGAGACGTTGTCTATCAGAACTTTTCTTGTAGTGATAGAGACATAGAATAACTCCCTCGCCCCCACCATGGCGATAGTATACACACTTGTCAGCTTCATTTACAACAAAGCCTTCAGCGGTTAAAGTTCTTTCAAACTTCTCATGCCACTGCTTAGGTGCTTGCTTAAGCCCATATAAAGACTTCAGTAATTTACACACCTTTCCTTCTTGACCATCTACTACAAATCCATCAGGCTGCTCCATATAAATTTCCTCTTCAAGCTCTCCATTTAGGAAAGCAGTCTTAACATCCATTTGATGAACGAGAAGACCATGTGAGGCAGCCAAGGATAGTAGCACTCGAATGGTGGTCAATCTGGCAACAGGTGAGTATGTATCAAAGAAATCTTCACCTTCTTTCTGGGTATAACCCTTGGCCACAAGACGTGCCTTGTACTTTTCAATAGTACCATCGGGCCTAAGCTTTTTCTTGAACACCCATTTGCATCCCACAGGTTTGCACCCATAAGGACGATCAGTAACCTCCCAAGTTCCATTAGCTAAGATGGAATCCATCTCGCTACGGACAGCTTCCTTCCAGTAGTCAGCATCTTGAGATGCATAGGCTTCTGAAATAGAAGTGGGAGTGTCGTCCACGAGGTACACAATGAAATCATGTCCAAAGGACTTTGCAGTCCTCTGTCTCTTGCTCCTTTTGGGAGCTTCATTGTCATCCTCCACAGGATTTTCAAAGTGTTCTATAGCCATGGTAGGTTCAGGAAATAATTCCTGAGTAGATGAACTGGGCATCTCCTGAGTTGATGAGCTAGAAGTTTCTTTCATAGGAAAGATGTCCTCAAAGAAAGTCGCATCATTCGACTCCATAATTGTACCAACATGCATGTCGGATACCTCAGATTTTACTATCAAAAATCTGTAGCCAATGCTATGAAATGCATATCCCAGAAGAACACAATCCACGGTTTTTGGTCCAAGCTTGCGCTTCTTGGGTATTGGCACATTTACTTTCGCCATACAACCCCAAGTTCGTAGGTGATGGCGTGTAACTCACACGTTCGTTGGGAACCCCAAGAGGAAGGTATGATGCGCACAGTAGCAAGTTTTCCCTCAGAAAGAAACCAAGGTTTAATCGAACCAGGAGGAGCCAAGAAGCACGTTGAAGGTTGATGGTCGCGAAATGTGATGCGGCGCAACACCAGGGATTCCGGCGCCAACTAGGAACCTGCACAACACAACCCAAGTACTTTGTCCCAACGAAACAGTGAGGTTGTCAATCTCACCGGCTTGCTGTAACAAAGGATTAAACGTATCGAGTGGAAGATGTTTGCAAAGAAAACAGTAAAACAAGTAGATTGTATGCTATGTAAAGAATAGGACCGGGGTCCACAGTTCACTAGAGGTGTCTCTCCCATAAGATAAAAGCATGTTGGGTGAACAAATTACAGTCGGGCAATTGACAAATAGAGAAAGGCATAACAATGCATATACATGACATGGTAAATATAGTGAGATTTAATCCGGGCATTACGACAAAGAACATAGACCGCCATCCAACTGCATCTATGCCTAAAAAGTCCACCTTCAGGTTATCGTCCGAACCCCCAGTATTAAGTTGCAAAGCAACAGACAATTGCATTAAGTATGGTGCGTAATGTAATCAACAACTACATCCTTAGACATAGCATCAATGTTTTATCCCTAGTGGCAAGCACATCCACAACCTTAGAACTTTCTGTGTCCCAGATTTAATGGAGGCATGAACCCACTATCGAGCATAAATACTCCCTCTTGGAGTTAAGAGTAAAAACTTGGCCAGAGCCTCTACTAATAACGGAGAGCATGCAAGATCATAAACAACACATGAACAATAGATTGATAATCACCATAATCATAGTACTCTCTATCCATCGGATCCCGACAAACACAACATATAGAATTACATATAGATGATCTTGATCATGTTAGGCAGCTCACAAGATCCAACAATGAAGCACAACAAGGAGAAGACGACCATCTAGCTACTGCTATGGACCCATGGTCCAGGGGTGAACTACTCACTCATCACTCCGGAGGCGACCATGGCGGTGTAGAGTCCTCCGGGAGATGAACTCCGGCAGGGTGCCGGAGGCGATCTCCGAATCCCCGAGATGGGATTCGCGGCGGCGGCGTCTCTCGTAAGGTTTTCCGTATCGTGGCTCGGACTGGGGGTTTCGCGACGGAAGCTTTAAGTAGGCGGAGGGTCAACGCGAGGGGCCACACGAGGGGCCCAGGGGTAGGTCGGCGCGGCCAGGGCTTGGGCCGCGCCGGCCACCCGGCTGCCTCGTGGCCCCACTTCGTTATCTCTTCGGTCTTCGGAAGCTTCGTGCAAAAATAGGACCCTGGGCGAAAGTTTCGTCCAATTCCGAGAATATTTCTTTACTAGGATTTCTGAAACCAAAAACAGCAGAAAAAAACTGGCTCTTCGGCATCTTGTTAATAGGTTAGTTCCAAAATGCATAAATATGACATATAATGTGCATAAAACATGTAGGTATCATCAATAAAGTAGCATGGAACATAAGAAATTATCGATACGTTGGAGACGTATCAGCATCCCCAAGCTTAGTTCTGCTCGTCCCGAGCAGGTAAAACGATAACAAAGATAATTTCTGAAGTGACATGCCATCATAATCTTGATCATACTATTTGTAAACATATGTAATGAATGCAGCGATCAAAGCAAAGGTAATGACATGAGTAAACAACTGAATCATATAGCAAAGACTTTTCATGAATAGTACTTCAAGACAAGCATCAATAAGTCTTGCATAAGAGTTAACTCATAAAGCAATAAATCAAAGTAAAGGTGTTGAAGCAACACATAAGAAGATTAAGTTTCAGCGGTTGCTTTCAACTTGTAACATGTATATCTCATGGATATTGTCAACATAAAGTAGTATAATAAGTGCAATATGCAAATATGTAGGAATCAATGCACAGTTCACACAAGTGTTTGCTTCTTAAGGTGGAAGGAGATAGGTAAACTGACTCAACAATAAAAGTAAAAGAATGGTCCTTCAATGAGGAAAGCATCGATTGCTGTATTTGTGCTAGAGCTTTTATTTTGAAAACATGAAACAATTTTGTCAACGGTAGTAATAAAGCATATGAGTTATGAAAATTATATCTTACAAGTTGCAAGCCTCACGCATAGTATACTAATAGTGCCCGCACCTCGTCCTACTTAACTTGGACTACCGGGTCTTCGCATGCCATGTTTCAACCAAGTGTCACAAAGGGGTACCTCCATGCCGCCTGTACAAAGGTCCAAGGAGAATGCTCGCATTTCGGATTTCTCGCTTTTGATTATTCTCAACTTAGACATCCATACCGGGACAACATGGACAACAGATAATGGACTCCTCTTAAATGCATAAGCATGTAGCAAAGTTATTATTCTCATATGAGATTGAGGATATATGTCCAAAACTGAAACTTCCACCATGGTTCATGGCTTTAGTTAGCGGCCCAATGTTCTTCTCTAACAATTTTGCATGCTCCAACCACTAAAATGATAGACCTTCAGACAAGACGGACATGCATAGCAACTCACATGATATTCAACAATGGTTGATGGCGTTCCCCAGAAGCATGGTTATCGCACAACAGCAACTTAATAAAATATAAAGTGCATAAGTACATATTCAATACTACGATAGTTTTTAAGGCTATTTTGTCCCATGAGCTATATATTGCAAAGGTGAATGATGGAATTTTAAAGGTAGCACTCAAGCAATTTACTTTGGAATGGCGGAGAAATACCATGTAGTAGGTAGGTATGGTGGACACAAATGGCATAGTAGTTGGCTCAAGGATTTTGGATGCATGAGAAGTATTCCCTCTCGATACAAGGTTTAGGCTAGCAAGGTTATTTGAAGCAAACTCAAGGATGAACAAGTGCAGCAAAACTCACATAAAAGACATATTGTAAACATTATAAGACTCTACACTGTCTTCCTTGTTGTTCAAAACTCAATACTAGATATTATCTAGACCTTAGAGAAACCAAATATGCAAATCAAATTTTAGCAAGCTCTATGTATTTCTTCATTAATGGGTGCAAAGCATATGATGCAAGAGCTTAAACATGAGCACAACAATTGCAAAGTATCACATTATCCAAGACATTTTTAGAATTACTACATGTAGCATTTTCCAATTCCAACCATATAACAAATTAACGAAGAAGAAACTTCGCCTTGAACATTATGAGTAAAGCCTAAGGACACATGTGTCCATATGCAACAGCGGAGCGTGTCTCTCTCCCACAAAGTGAACGCTAGGATCCATCTTATTCAAACAAAAACAAAAACGAAAACAAACCGACGCTCCAAGTAAAGAACACCAGATGTGACTGAATAAAAATATAGTTTCAGGGGAGGAACCTGATGATGTTATCGATGAAGAAGGGGATGCCTTGGGCATCCCCAAGCTTAGACGCTTGAGTCTTCTTAAAATATGCAGGGGTGAACCACGGGGGCATCCCCAAGCTTAGAGCTTTCACTCCTCTTGATCATAGTATATCATTCTCCTCTCTTGACCCTTGAAAACTTCCTTCACACCAAACTTCAAGCAAACTCATTAGAGGGTTAGTGCACAATTAATAATTCACTCATTCAGAGGTGACACAATCATTATTTTCACTTCTGGACATTGCATAATGCTACTGGACATTAGTGGATCAAAGAAATAAATCCAACATAGCAAAAGAGGCAATGCGAAATAAAAGGCAGAATCTGTCAAAAACAGAACAGTCCGTAAAGACGAATTTAGAAATGGCACCAGACTTGCTCAAATGGAAAAACTCAAAACTAATGAAAGTTGCGTACATATCTGAGGATCACGCTCGTAAATTGGCAGATTTTTTCGAATTTTCTACAGAGAATTATGCCCAGATTCGTGACAGACAGCAATGCTGTTTCTGCGCAGCGATCCCAAATATAACATCAACTTTGGCATAGAAACTTTACTTGGCACAAAAACATGATAAGGAGAGGTTGCTACAGTAGTAAACAACTTCCAAGACTCAACAAAACAAAAAAAATTGCTGTAGGTAAAAACATGGGTTGTCTCCCATAAGCGCTTTTCTTTAACTAGGCGCAGAAAGTGCAAATCAAGTAACATCGAGAGTAGAAGCATCAACATCATAGCTTGTTCTAATAATAGAATCAAAAGGCAACTTCATTCTCTTTCTAGGGAAGTGTTCCATACCTTTCTTGAGAGGAAATTGATATTTAATATTACCTTCCCTCATATCAATAACAGCACCAACAGTTCGAAGAAAAGGTCTTCCCAACACAATAGGACAAGATGCATTGCATTCGATATCCAAAACAACAAAATCAACGGGGACAAGGTTATTGTTAACCGTAATATGCACATTATCAATCCTCCCCAAAGGTTTCTTTTTAACATTATCGGCAAGATTAACATCCAAATAACAATTCTTCAATGGTGGCAAGTCAAGCATATCATAAATCTTTTTAGGCATAACAGAAATACTTGCACCAAGATCACATAAAGCATTACATTCAAAGTCATTGAATTTCATTTTAATGATGGGCTCCCAACCATCTTCTAACTTTCTAGGAATAGAAGTTTCAAGTTTTAGTTTCTCTTCTCTAGCTTTTATGAGAGCATTTGTAATATGTTTTGTAAAGGCTAAATTTATAGCACTAGCATTAGGACTTTTAGCAAGTTTTTGTAAGAACTTTATAACTTCAGAGATGTGGCAATCATCAAAATCTAAATCATTATGAGCTACAGCAATGGGATCATTGTTCCCAAGGTTGGAAAAAATTTCAGCAGTTTTATCACAAGCAGTTTCAGCAGTTTTAGCAATTTCAGGCAGTTTTGTTCGCTTTGCACTAGGAGTAGAAACATTGCCAACACCAATTATTTTACCATTGATAGTAGGAGGTGCAGCAACATGTGGAGAATTAGCATTACTAGTGGTGGTAATAGTCCAAACTTTAGCTACATTATTCTCTTTAGCTAGTTTTTCATTTTCTTCTCTATCCCACCTAGCACGCAGTTCAGCCATTAATCTTATATTCTCATTAATTCTAACTTGGATGGCATTTGCTGTAGTAGTAATCTTATTATCAATATCATTATTAGGCATAACTTTCAATTTTAAAAGATTAACATCGGAGGCAAGTCTATCAACTCTAGAAGCGATAGTATCAATTTTATCAAGCTTTTCCTCAACAGATTTGTTAAAAGCAGTTTGTGTACTAATAAATTCTTTAAGCATAGCTTCAAGACCAGAGGGTACACTCCTATTATTATTGTAAGAATTCCCATAAGAATTACCATAACCATTACCATTAGCAGAAGGATATGGCCTATAGTTATTACCAGAGTTGTTCCTATAAGCATTGTTGTTGAAATTATTATTTTTAATGAAATTCACATCAACATTTTCTTCTTGAGCAACCAATGAAGCTAAAGGAACATTATTTGGATCAACATTAGATCTACCATTCACAAGCATAGACATAATCACATCAATCTTATCACTCAAGGAAGAAGTTTCCTCAACAGAATTTACCTTCTTACCTTGTGGAGCTCTTTCCGTGTGCCATTCAGAGTAATTTATCATCATATCATCAAGAAGTTTTGTAGCCGCCCCCAATGTGATGGACATAAAGGTACCTCCAGCAGCTGAATCCAATAAATTCCGCGAAGAAAAATTTAGTCCTGCATAGAAGGTTTGGATGATCATCCAAGTAGTCAGTCCATGGGTTGGGCAATTCTTTACCAAAGTTTTCATTCTCTCCCATGCTTGAGCAACATGTTCAGTATCTAATTGTTTAAAATTCATTATGCTACTTCTCAAAGATATAATTTTAGCGGGAGGATAATATCTACCAATAAAAGCATCCTTGCATTTAGTCCATGAATCAATACTATTCTTAGGCAAAGATAGCAACCAATCTTTAGCTCTTCCTCTTAATGAGAAAGGAAACACTTTCAATTTAATAATATCACCATCTACATCTTTATACTTTTGCATTTCACAAAGTTCAACAAAATTATTGAGATGGGCAGCAGCATCATCAGAACTAGCACCAGAAAATTGATCTCTCATAACCAAGTTCAGTAAAGCAGGTTTAATTTCAAAAAATGTAGTAGCAGGTGGAGCAATAGGTGTGCATAGGAAATCATTATTATTTGCATTTGTGAAGTCACACAATTTAGTATTTTCATGGTTGGCCATTTTAGCAGTAAATAAAACAAACTAGATAAAATAAATGCAAGTAACTAATTTTTTTGTGTTTTCGATATAGAGAGCAAGACATAAATAAAGTAAAACTAGCAACTAATTTTTTTGTGTTTTGTTTTAGTGCAGCAAACAAAGTAGTAAATAAAATAAAGCAAGACAAAAACAAAGTAAAGAGATTGAGAAGTGGAGACTCCCCTTGCAGCGTGTCTTGATCTCCCCGGCAACGGCGCAAGAAGAGCTTGATGGCGTGTAACTCACACGTTCGTTGGGAACCCCAAGAGGAAGGTATGATGCGCACAGCAAGTTTTCCCTCGAAAGAAACCAAGGTTTAATCGAACCAGAGGAGCCAAGAAGCACGTTGAAGGTTGATGGTCGCGAAATGTGATGCGGCGCAACACCAGGGATTCCGGCGCCAACTAGGAACCTGCACAACACAACCCAAGTACTTTGTCCCAACGAAACAGTGAGGTTGTCAATCTCACCGGCTTGCTGTAACAAAGGATTAAACGTATCGAGTGGAAGATGTTTGCAAAGAAAACAGTAAAACAAGTAGATTGTATGCTATGTAAAGAATAGGACCGGGGTCCACAGTTCACTAGAGGTGTCTCTCCCATAAGATAAAAGCATGTTGGGTGAACAAATTACAGTCGGGCAATTGACAAATAGAGAAAGGCATAACAATGCATATACATGACATGGTAAATATAGTGAGATTTAATCCGGGCATTACGACAAAGAACATAGACCGCCATCCAACTGCATCTATGCCTAAAAAGTCCACCTTCAGGTTATCGTCCGAACCCCCTCCAGTATTAAGTTGCAAAGCAACAAACAATTGCATTAAGTATGGTGCGTAATGTAATCAACAACTACATCCTTAGACATAGCATCAATGTTTTATCCCTAGTGGCAACAGCACATCCACAACCTTAGAACTTTCTGTCACTGTCCCAGATTTAATGGAGGCATGAACCCACTATCGAGCATAAATACTCCCTCTTGGAGTTAAGAGTAAAAACTTGGCCAGAGCCTCTACTAATAACGGAGAGCATGCAAGATCATAAACAACACATGAACAATAGATTGATAATCACCATAATCATAGTACTCTCTATCCATCGGATCCCGACAAACACAACATATAGAATTACATATAGATGATCTTGATCATGTTAGGCAGCTCACAAGATCCAACAATGAAGCACAACAAGGAGAAGACGACCATCTAGCTACTGCTATGGACCCATGGTCCAGGGGTGAACTACTCACTCATCACTCCGGAGGCGACCATGGCGGTGTAGAGTCCTCCGGGAGATGAATCCCCTCCCGCAGGTGCCGAGGCGATCTCCGAATCCCCGAGATGGGATTCGCGGCGGCGGCGTCGTAAGGTTTTCCGTATCGTGGCTCTCGGACTGGGGGTTTCGCGACGGAAGCTTTAAGCAGGCGGAGGGTCGAGGGGCCACACGAGGGCCCAGGGTAGGTCGGCGCGGGCTTGGGCCGCGCCGGCCACCCTCTGGCTGCCTCGTGGCCCCACTTCGTTATCTCTTCGGTCTTCTGGAAGCTTCGTGCAAAAATAGGACCCTGGGCGAAAGTTTCGTCCAATTCCGAGAATATTTCTTTACTAGGATTTCTGAAACCAAAAACAGCAGAAACAGCAACGGCTCTTCGGCATCTTGTTAATAGGTTAGTTCCAGAAAATGCATAAATATGACATATAATGTGCATAAAACATGTAGGTATCATCAATAAAGTAGCATGGAACATAAGAAATTATCGATACGTTGGAGACGTATCAGTAGGTAAGAGAGTTTCAACCTTTTCCTTTCCCATTCCTCAAACGGGGTAAGGGTTTTGTTCTTTGTGGGGACACGGTTTAGGACATGACATGCAGTCAATATCGCCTCCCCCCACCATGCCTTGGATAGACCCGATGTATCTAACATGGCGTTAACCAAATCAGTTAGAGTACGGTTCTTTCTTTCGGCCACCCCATTTGACTGAGGTGAGTAGGGAGGCGTCCTCTCATGGATAATACCATGTTCCGCACAAAAAGAATCAAACTCGTTGGAAAAATACTCTCCACCACGATCAGACCTTAGCCGCTTGATCTTTCGATCAAGTTGGTTTTCTGCTTCAGCTTTAAAGATTTTGAAGTAATTAAGAGCTTCATCTTTAGATTTCAGGAGGTACACATAACAATATCGAGTAGAGTCATCAATTAAAGTCATGAAGTATCTTTTCCCTCCTTTTGTCAATTCGCCATTCATTTCACAAAGATCCGAATGTATAAGCTCCAGCGGTGCCAAGTCTCTTGCCTCCGCAGTCTTGTGAGACTTACGTGGTTGCTTAGCTTGCACACATACTTGGCACTTGGATTTCTTGACAATAGCAAATTTCGGAATTATATTCATATTAGCTAGCCGCGTCATGCACCCAAAATTAATATGACAAAGTCGTGAATGCCAAATATCGGACTCACTATCATTGCAAACATGATTAATAATTTGAGTACATATGTCTGACAGAGATAAGCGGAACAAGCCTCCGCACACATAACCCTTTCCAACAAATTGTCCACACTTGGAAATTACAACTTTATTGGACTCAAAAACCAACTTAAAACCATCTCGACATAAAAGCGATCCGCTAACGAGATTCTTATTAATGGAGGGAACGTGCTGCACATTCTTCAGCTGGATGGTCTTTCCCGAAGTAAACTTCAGATCCACCGTACCAACACCACGAACAGAAGCACGTGAGCCGTTTCCCATCAGCACGGAGGAAGTCCTTGCAACCTGATAAGAAGAAAACATAGACATATCAGAACATACATGTGTATTGGCTCCGGTGTCTATCCACCAATCAGGAGAATTACATACTGAAAGGACAGTAGGAGAAATACCGTACCCAACGTCCTTCATCTCAGTATCAACGCCAATAACAACATTTGCGGACTTGCCGCTGTTCCCACGCCGATCATGGCGTTCTGGGCAATCAGGAGCCCAATGTCCAGGAGCGCCACAAACATGGCAGTTCCCTTTCTTCTTATAAGGAGTCTTCCTCTTGAAGTTGGTTGAGTTTGAGGCTTTGTTCTTCTCGTCAAACTTGCCTTTTCCATTGTTCTTATTCTTAGACTTGTGGGATTGGAAGTTTTTCTTTTGTACCACATTGGCACTAGAACCTCCCTCAAAACTACGAGCGCGTGTGTCCTTTGCTCTCGCCTTCTCTTCCACATGAAGCGAGCCAATGAGATCCGAAACGGAAAACTCTTGTCTCTTATGTTTCAGAGAAGTAGCAAAGTTCCTCCATGAAGGAGGAAGCTTGGCAATAATGCCACCGGCCACAAATTTGTCCGGTAAGGTACACTTAAACTGCTCAAGTTCTTTGGCAAGGGACTGAATCTCATGAGCCTGCTCAACCACGGAGCGCTCATCAGTCATCCTGTAGTCATAGTATTGCTCCATGACATACAATTCAGTGCCAGCGTCCGAGACCCCAAATTTGGCCTCGAGCGCATCCCACGCATCTTTACCATGGTCGAAAGCCATGTACGGGTCAACAATGTTGTCCCCAAGAATGCTGAACAAGGCCGCCTTAAACATGGCGTCGACCTTCTCAAACTTTCCCTGCTCCTCTGCAGAGAGAGGCCCCTCAGGTCTAGCATCTGTGGCGCTAAAACAGCCTAGGTTTGTAAACCATAGGACTGCCTTTGTGCGCCACCTCTTGTAATGCATACCATCAAAGGAGGGAGGTCGAGTAGCGGCAGCAATGCTGCTTGAATTGATTTGCCTATAATCAGGTTTTTGGATTGTTGAATATATAAGCAAATATCCATATGAAATAATCCGTAGAAGTAATTGATAAATCATGACTATGGAAATAACAAGTAAACTAATCATGCAGACTAGTAAGATAGATGAACAGATCACATCTAAACAAGACAAACCGATCGCATCTACCACAATAACTAGAAGAAGAAACTCTAACAGAGACTGAAAGAGAAACGACAAGATCACATACTTCGCAGCAGCGTCGTTGTCGCCCATGTTGAGGTTGTCGAAGAAGTCGCTGAGATCCGGGAAGAAGTTGTCGGTGTGGAGGAACTCGTCGTCCGAAGACGACGTCGTGCTGCCAGTAGTCGCGCCGGAGCGCTCCCCAAAAACCTGATTGCCCCTCACCCGTACAGGTTCACGAGAGGCAGGGTTCCGGAGGCCTACTGTCCCGGCAGTCGGTGCACGCCGACGGACGGGATGAGGAAGACGAAGGCGGCGGCGCAATGAACTGGAAACAGGTAGTCGCATATGTGGCACGTACAGGGTTCTCGTCCGCGCTTATATAGTGCGGTTCGGGAAGGTCGTGAGGCGCAGCCCACGTCCGAGTCGGCACAGCCACGATCCAGAAAATCCGGAAGGCAAAACGGCTGAGTAACGCGTCCGTTAATGACTCAGAATTGATTACACAATTAATTTCCCAAACAGCAAAAAGATAAGCTCGGCTCGGCGAGATTCCCCGCAAGCGCGGCGTGACGTGTCGTGTCGTGACGAGACGAGGCGAGGCGAGGCGGGCGGCGGCGGAGGAGGAGTGCGCGAGGGCTCTCTCTCTTCTCACTCACTTACTAGGACTAGAACAGCCCACCTTATATACCACTCCAACTCTCTCCCAACTAGCAATGTGGGACTAAACTTTAGCTCCCACTAGTGCTGCCACTGATTATTGGAATGGGCCATGTGAGTTTCAGAATTTGATAATGGGCCATGGGCCAAAAGCCAAATGCCCAAAATTCCAGCAAGAAGCGCCACCCAAAGTTCGTTCCTTCTGGTGGCAGGTGGTCAACGGGTATATTCCTTGCAGGCAGGAGCTTAACGGAAGACATATGGAGGAACTTGCTTTCTGCAAGACCTGTGGTGCGGAGAAGGAGACCATATTCCATGCACTCTTTGAGTGCACTTGGGCGCGTATCTTTTGGCAAGAACTGAAGAAAGCGGTGCAAATCAAAATACCTGAACTCTACCCAAGATCATGGGCAACAGATCTGATTGATGGTACAAAGGCCACAAGAGAGGAAGCTTGCGCGATTCTATGTGGTTGTTGGTCAGTCTGGTGGTCAGAAAGGAACTCGGTCTGGCATGGCAATGAGGGATCGATTTGGGTCACGGAGTCAACCTTCGACCTTGCTTAGACCGGAGATGGGAGTTCTGAAAATCAATGTTGATGCTGGTTTTGATGCTGAACGTCAATGTTCAGTTGGTAATCAGAGATCATGATGGTGTCTTTGTGCTCGGACAAGCTTTGTGGTACAGCGATGTGGTGAGCGCAATAATCATGGAGGCGCTTGCAATTCGTGACAGAGTTCAGTTGGCTCTAGATCTTCATTACCACATGGTGGAGATAAAAAAAAGTGATGCTAAAGAAGTGTTACATCGGATGGGAGATCCTAGAGGCGGCAGATCCGAGATTTCTTGCATATGCCAGGGGATAAAGGAGCTGAGTGGATTCTTAACTAGCATTAAATTTTCTTATATTGGAAGGAAAGCTAATGAGGCCCTTCACGCTTGTGCTAAGAGAGCTAGTAGTGACAGAAGAAGGTATCTTTGGGTCAATTATAAACCCCCCTTCTTAGAATAGATCCTTATCAAGGATTTAATCCTTCTATTTAAGTTATATAAAGCTCCTCATTCGCAAAAAAAAAATTGTTTGTTTGATCCACGGTTTGTATAAAACCAGTTAAAAAATAGTTGTAGGTTGTCCTGACCAAAGAAATTCATCAGTGGTGACTTGTTTGATACTTAGAGTTTAGCCTGAAAATCTTAGAAGAGCTCTAAGCTCCCGGGGTTCCAGCGGCCTGTGGTTGCTCCACGAGTTGAGACCCACAGTCAGTGACCCAATAATTACCGACTTTAAAGTTGAAGGAGAGAAAAACCTGCACGACCCACCCTGGAACGCTCGAACTCGCCTCCACCTGCAGTCTTCACGCCGACCTCCTCCACTTGACATCTTCACCCGTCCTCATCCCTCCCATCCATCCGGACCAGCGGCCACACGCTGCTCCCCTCCCCCGTCCCCTCCGCCCCCAATCCCCTCCCACACGTGCGGCCTGACCTCCTGGTCGTCGGCGAGCTCGCCAACGCCGCCATGGAGGGTGGCGTTGCCGACATCCGCCCGGACTCCAGGTCACACCAGCCGGGGGTATGGTCTCCTCTAGACCTCTACCTTCTCTCCTTTCCCATCTTTTTTTTTGTATTACTATAGGCATGCACGGATAGTGGTTGGATATGTGGATCTCAATTTTTTTGGATGGATTATGCGTGAGTTCATATTTATGCCAATGCAACATCACATGAATAATTATTTTGGTCTAATTTGATTTGAAGTATACCTGTCGAGTAGTTTCACCAAACCTAGAACTTATGTATCCATTAGATATCTGACATTGGATAAGTTGAATCTACTACACTGTAATGATAGCTCATTTATATGTATTAACCCATGGTCCAGAAAGTGCTAAAATGCTGAAGTACTTTATTTGTTGTAGTAAAAGAATTTAAGTTTTCATTTTTAAATGCAGAAAATATGTCTGAAGTGGAGGGTGCTGCACTTCTAACACAAGTAGCTGACCACTTTTAAGAAGCTCGTGACAATATATAATGTATGCCTGGGCCTAATTTCAGCTAGGTCTCACCTCAGCGTCGCAACGGCATAATTTCTGCACTTCCACATGCTCCTTGGCTCTCATTCCACAGGGCAGAAAACTCAGACACTGCTTCAAACAAAGTATGGTTATCCCAGAAGGTCAGTTTCATGGACGAGGATACAACCATAGTTGCAGCATCAAAAGCTATACAAGATACCCAGAAAGCATTAGGTGTGAGTCTGATGACCCACAAGTATAGGGGATCGCAACAGTCTTCGAGGGAAGTATTACTCAATTTATTGATTCGACACAAGGGGAGACAAAGAATACTTGTAAGCCTTAACAGCGGAGTTGTCAATTCAGCTGCACCTGGAAACAGACTTGCTCGCAAGAGTTTATCAGTAGCAACAGTTTTATGGCAGTAGGAATAGTGAAATAACAGCAGCGGTGAAATAAAGACAGCAGTAGTGATTATAGTAAACAGCAGGATTAAAATACTGTAGGCACAGGACGGATGAACGGGCGTTGCATGGATGAGAGAATTCATGTAACAATCATGGTAGGGCATTTGCAGGTAATAATAAAGCGGTATCCAAGTACTAATCAATCAATAGGCATGTGTTCCATATATAGTCGTACGTGCTCGCAATGAGAAACTTGCACAACATCTTTTGTCCTACCAGCCGGTGGCAGCCGGGCCTCTAGGGAAACTACTGGAAATTAAGGTACTCCTTTTAATAGAGTACCGGAGCAAAGCATTAACACTCCGTGAACACATGTGATCCTCACATCACCGCCTTCCCCTCCGGTTGTCCCAATTTCTGTCACTTTGGGGCCTCGGGTTCCGGACAGCAACGTGTGTATACAACTTGCAGGTAAGATCAATAAACAATGCATATCATGATGAAACAATAACATGTTCAGATCTGAGATCATGGCACTCGGGCCCTAGTGACAAGCATTAAGCATAACAAGTTGCAACAATATCATAAAAGTAACATCTACGGATACTAGGCACCATGCCCTAACAATCTTGTGACTATTACATGATCAATCTCATCCAATCCCTACCATCCCCTTCAGCCTACAGCGGGGGAATTACTCACACATGGATGTGGTAAACATGGCTGGTCGATGGAGAGGCGGTGGTGATGGCGGTGAAGATCCCCTCCAATTCCCCGTCCCGGCGGAGTGCCGAACGGAGTTTCTGGTCCCGAGGCGGAGTTTCGCGATGGCGGCGGCGTTGGATGGTCTCCGGAAATATGGTCGAACCCCCTGGCGTTTTTAGGTCGAAAGACGTATATAGTACGAGAGAGCGGCGGGGGGCCGCCGAGGCGCCCACACAACAAGGCGCCCCCGCGCCGGCCTAGTATGTGGGGGCCTCGGGCCCCCACCTGGCTTGCCCTTCGGCTCCGTCGTATTGGGAAAATAGGGCATTTCGCATAAATTCCGAGGATTTTCCGAAAGTTGGATTTCTGCACAAAAACGAGACACCAGAGCAATTCTGCTGAAAACAGCGTTAGTCCGTGTTAGTTGTATCCAAAATACACAAATTAGAGGCAAAACAATAGCAAAAGTGTTCGGGAAAGTAGATACGTTTTGGACGTATCAACTCCCCCCAAGCTTAGCTTATTGCTTGTCCTCAAGCAATTCAGTTAACAACTGAGTGCGATAAAAGAACTTTCACGAACACATTTGTTCATATGATGTAAATATTCTCATGATATGGCAAGTGCTTAAGCAATTCATAATAAGGTACATGCAAATAAGATCATCTAATAATTGTGTCAATCATAAAAGAGATACCAACAAACTAATAACAAGCATCATGAAGCACTTCAATAAGCAGGATTGCAATGTTCATAGAAGGATATGATAAAGTGGTATCTCGCTTGCCTGTATTTGTAGCAAAACATAAATGCCCAGGCACCTCTGAAGTTCATAGAAAGACTAGAAGTAAATTTGTCAAAGATAAAAGCATCAAAGTTATACCACAGCTGATCATATTTTGGGACAAGCATATTATACTAAGAATGATAGTCATGCTCTCAAGAAAGTGCTCAAAGAAAGGATGGTGACTCAACATAAAAGTAAAAGATTGACCCTTCGCAGAGGGAAGCAGGGATTAACATGTGCTAGAGCTTTTCATTTTCAAAAACAGAAGTAAAATTATTTTGAGAGGTGTTTGTTGTTGTCAACGAATGATAGTGGGTACTCTAACCACCTCGCCAACCAGACTCTCAAGAGCGGCTCCCATGAAGGACGTTATCTCTACCAGCAAGGTAGATCATCCCTCTTCTCTTTTGTTTACACATGTATTTTAGTTTCATTATGGATGACACTCCCCCAACCTTTGCTTTCACAAGCCATGGCTAACCGAATCCTCGGGTGCCTTCCAACATTCACATACCATGGGGAAGTGTCTATTTGCAGGTTAAGTTGCTTACTGATGAATCAGAGCAAAACACGTGAAGAGAATTATTAATGAAGGTTGATTAATTGGGGCTGGGAACCCCGTTGCCAGCTCTTTTTGCAAAATTATTGGATAAGCGGATGTGCCACTAGTCCATTGGTGAAAGTCTGTCCGGAGTAAATGACAAGGTTGAAAGATAAAACACCACATATTTCCTCATGAGCTAATAAACATTAACACAAATTGAGAAGTAGTTTCAAGGTTTAAAGGTAGCACATGAAAATTTACTTGGAATGGTTTGAAATGCCATGCATAGGTATTTATGGTGGACACTTTGGAATAACTTGGTTTTCAGGTGTTTGGAAGCACGAGCAGCGTTCCCGCTCAGTACAAGTGGAGGCTAGCAATAGACTGGGAAGCGACAATCAAGAGAGCAATAACTGTCATAATCATGCTTGCGACAAAATAAAATTAACGGAGGCATAAAAGTGATACAAGAACTCTGAAACAAAGTAGATCAGCGAGGCTTAATTGACTTTTGTTTAGTCATATGCATGCGTGAGCATGTGCCAAGTCGATTCAAGTGAATTATTCAGAGGAGGATACCACAATGTCATACCGATCTATGAATAAAACAATGCAAGCAAATATCCATGACATGCTACTCATTATTAATAAATTGGAACTAATTATGAGAGATCATAAACTACTAGACTTTCATTAAATGACATATACCTCATATGAACCAACTAAGCATGCTCACATGGATGAGTATATGTACAAAAATGAAAACAAATAGAGTTCATACCAGCCTCTCACCACAGTCAAATTGCCGTAGATCGTCATTATTGCCTTTCACTTGTGCAGCTTGAATAATAATATGGAATGAAACCAAGCTCCAACCACCGGAGACCTCTGAACTCCCTAATAAACTTTACAAAACCAAAGAAGAACAACAAATATTTTTGGTGTTTTCGGGTTAGAAACAAGAACAAAAGGAAACAAGAAAACAAAGCAAAATCTTTTTGGGTTTTCTCATAGCAAACTAACGATAGCAAATAAAGTAAAATAAGAGCAAAGAACCAAATAAATAAATGGTGAAGAGAAACAACAGAAATATTTTTGGTCTTTTTGTGTTTTAGGAAAGAAACAAAGCGGAAACATTAGAATGCAAACTAACAGAAACACAGAAAAGCAGGATGGCCGAAATCTGCCAAAACCTGACAGCAGTACAGAAATCGAAATTAACAAAAACCTTCCATTGCTCAGCTCAAAAAGTGTTCAACTAATGAAAGTTAGATAACAACCTGGGGCACATGCTCAAAAATTTGCAACTCAAAATAACGTTCTGGCTGTGCGTACGAATTTTTTGGTAACAGCCCAGAATCTGTTTTTGGACAGCACTTCCCCAAATATCATCTCCCTCTCATTAGAAAACCACTCTAAGAAACTAAACAAGTATGTACAAGTATCCAGCAACCATAATATGCAAAGAATGAGTGATGCCGGTATACCTCCCCCCAAGCTTAGGCTTTTGGCCTAAGTGGAGTTCATTCCCAACGAGGGTCGGGGTTCCACGCCGGTGGATCGTACATGGAGTGATAATAAGGCCCCTGCGCAGAAGAATGTCGTGGAGGTTCCACATGACCATAATGTTGATATGAGGAGCTCGCTGCATCGGATGAAGAGTCGGGGTGCTCCTCGGCCTCCTCCGTGCCGTCCCTTGCATGATGGCCTTCCCTTTCTATGTATGCATTTAGCTCATTTTCTGTGACCGACCACCCTTTCCTGGAATCAAGGTTAAGCAGAACAGGTGCAGGAAATCGTACTAGTTTTTCAATTTTCTTAGTTATTCTCCAATTTTTCTTATAAAATGTTATCCTATAATACAGTTTGTTCAAGTTAGATGCATCTGAAATAAACTCATGTTTAATCATGGAAACAACATCAAGTTTCTCCATGGAGAGCGGAATATCTAGGTGGTGAGGTTCTACACCATGCATAGCTAATAAGCGAGAGGCGATAACACAAATTCCTCCCTTCTCACGGTTAGTAGCAAGTCTACAAGCTATTAAAGCACCCAAATTATAAGTCTTATCCTGTTGCAAAGCGGCAGCTAAGAAAGCCATATCTTGGACAGACAACTTACTTGCATTCTTTCTAGCAAGAACGCACTTTGTAACGAAATAAGCAAAGTAGCGGATAGCTGGGAGTTGAATGCTACTGATCTTACCACCATCATCGGAGAAGCTTCTCCCATGACAAATCATTGTATAAAGATTCGAGAGCTCCCGCGGCGTTCCCCTGACCTTCTCACAGGATCCCCACTGCGGCACTCTAATTGCTGCACAAAAGTCACTAAAGGGCAAGTTGATAGTTTTGTTATAAATCTTGTATCGGACCATGGGGTTAGTTTGGGACCGATGAAATTCGAAATCCTGCACCACCGACATTGTTAGTTTCGCATATTGGTAAGGTTCACCAACAGTAAAACTTTCCAACCCTGCATTGGAAATCAGTGTTTGAACATCTTGCAGGATTCATTCCGCATAAAATCCAGTGCATGGGTAATAAGAGGGGTATACTCCCTCTTCGCGGTGAACTCTCATGACTTGCTGCACCTCCAATTCTTGTTGGTTTAGTTGGTGCCTACTTCCTTCCATTTTCTGAAATTTTTCAACAATCATTATAAAATTTGATTTCAAAGTATATAATTGAGGGGAACTACTATAGGAACTTGCTAGAGTACTAAACATGCATCAAAACTAGTTTCTACCACTTAGAACAAGCATGCAAGCTCACTAAACATGTTACCTACAGCAGCAAAATATTCAAGATATACTCAACCAAACAAAATTCTAATTGGATAATCAAAGGAGTCACATACCGAGAGCAAATGTGCGAAATTTCAGAAATCTGGGCTGAGCAAAGAGATCGAGAAATCGCGAGTTCTTGAGCAGAAACGCGAGTGAGAGAAAGTGAGTACGAGTTTTTTCGGGAGAGAGAGTGCAGTGAGTGAAAGGGATGATGGAGCAAGGAGGGGCCCACACACCAGGGTGGCGCCCCCTTGCTGGCCACGCCGGCGGGGTGCCACCCGGGGTGCCCCACGGTCATCCCCATGTGCTCCCAGTGCCCCTTCGAAAAATAAGACTACCAGTATAATTTTTGTAAATTTTTGAGAACTTCGAAAAATGCACATTTCGGGTGTTAAATTAATTATTACTGCGCAGGAAAATGATTTCCAAAATCTTAACAACTAAAGCATATTGCAAAACAAAAGGTGCTACAGCAAGTAAAATAAATGGAGGGAGAAAGAAAGAAAGAAATGTTGTTTAGCTCTTTTATACATTAAAATATACTTGTTAACAAGGTTGATCAAGTCTTGCTACCAAATAAATTTTATATGACATAAGAAGAAATAAACCTCAAATCAATCATGTTACCTTATATTGAATTGATATGGATCCAATCACAAGAGTTTGATATTTTCTTCTTTAGGCTCATATATAGGACAATCAATGGATCCCACCTTGATAGTTTTCACATTAAAAATTGTATTAACTCCATATACTTTATCAATCCTCTTGGGAAAATAGACAGTATGTTCCTTGTCATCAACATTGAAAGTAACCTTGCCTTTATTGCAATCAATAACAGCCCCTGCAGTATTAAGAAAGGGTCTTCCAAGAATAATGGACATATTATCATCTTCAGGCATTTCCAACACAACAAAATCAGTTAATATCAAGCAATGTTGAGTAACTTGAACAGGAACATTTTCACATACACCAACAGGAATAGCAGTAGATTTATCAGCCATTTGCAAAGATATATCAGTTGGTATCAACTTATCTAAATCAAGTCTCTTATAAAGAGAAAAAGGCATTACACTAACACTGCTCCCAAATCACATAGAGCAGTTCTAACATAATTATTCTTGATGGAACAAGGAATAGTCGGTATACCTGGGTCTCCCAGCTTCTTTGGAACCTTACCATTGAAGGAGTAATTAGCGAGCATAGTGGAAATCTCCTCATTGGGAATTTTCCTTTTGTTAGAGACAATATCTTTCATATACTTTGAATAAGGAGGCAATTTAATAGCATCAGTCAAAGGGATTTGCAAAAATAAAGGTTTCATCCAATCAAAAAAAATATTATAATGTTCCTCTTCCTTTGATTTTAGTTTCTTAGCAGGAAAAGGCATTGGCTTTTGAACCCAAGGTTCTCTTTCATTGCCATGTTTCTTTGTAATAAAATCTTCTTTAGTGTACTTCTTATTTTTATCATGCTTTTCAGGTTCTTTTTCAATTTCTTCTTTATCAGGAATATCATTCTTATCATTATCTTCCTCATGTTCATTACCACTTTCAGTTTCAGCATCAGAAATAGAAATACTATTATGATCATTAACAGGTTCAGAGGATTCTACAACAGTTTTATGTTTCTTCTTCTTTTTCTTAGAAGGACTACTAATTTCTTTAGTTCGTTGAGAATCTTGTTCAATTCTTTTGGGGTGCCCTTCAGGATATAGAGGATCCTGGGTAGAAACACCGCCTCTAGTTGTTACTTCATAAACTTGTTTCTCTTCATGATTATTTTTTAACAAGTCATTTTGCACTTTAGTAAGTTGATCAATTTGAGTTTGAATCATATTGAAATGTTTAACAAGCATCTTAACATCATTGGAGGTTCTCTCCACAATATCATGCAATTTACCAATAGCTTGAGAATTTTCCATTAGATGATTTTCTACTCTCATATTTAAATTATTTTGCTTAACAATGTAATTATCAAATTCATCTAAACATTGATCAGGAGGTTTTGAATATGGAATATCTCCTCTATCAAAGCGTTGAAGAGAATGTACCTCGATTGTAGATGAAGGGGGAATTATCTTACATAGGTCTTCTATAGGAGGTAAATTCTTCACATCTTCAGATTTAATACCCTTCTCCATAAGAGATTTCTTGGCTTCCCTCATATCTTCATCATTTAATTCAATCATACCCCTCTTCTTCAGTATTGGTGTCGGAGTTGGTTCAGGTGTAGACCAATCATCATGATTTTTGCTTATCTTTGCCAATAATTCTTCAGCTTCGTCCGGAGTTCTCTTCCTGAAAACACAATCAGCACAACTATCCAGGTATGTCCTAGACTCAATGGTTAGTCCACTATAAAATATATCAAGTAAATCATGCTTTTCCAAATCATGTCCAGGCCGAGCTCTAATAAGAGAGCAAAACCTTGCCCAAGCTTCAGGCAATTTCTCTCCATCTTCTTGATCAAAACTATAAATTCTCTGCAGAGCCATATGTTGAGCACTAGCGGGAAAGTATTTCCGAAAGAAAACATCAAGCAAACAACTTGGACTATTAATAAAATCAGGAGGCAAATTATTATACCAAATCTTAGCATCATCCTTTAATGAGAAAGGGAAAATCTTAGCAACAAAATAAATACGCATCTTAACATCATCATAAAACAAGCTACTTAAAGTAGAAAGCTCATTCATATGTTCTACAACACTCTCTTTTCAGTACCACAAAAGGGTGTTTTCTCAACAATAGATATATGAGATAAATCAAGAGAAAAATCATAATCTTTATGCTTAATGTTTATAGGAGATGTGGCAAATTTAGGATCAGGAGACAGTTTATATCTAACAGCATGTTGTGCAATAAGCTTTTTAAGGTTACTTGTACTAGTAGTAGCATTGCATTTATCTATAAAATCATCATCAAGTTCCACATAATCTTCATCAAGATCATCAATCTCAGGTGAATTAACAGGTGTAACAGTATTTTCATTAGGAGTTTCAGTATTTCAATTTGTCTAGACCTAGCAATTGTAGCATCTAGAAAAGGACCTAATGAACCAGCATTATCAAGCACAATAGAAGCATCATCAAAATTATCAGAGGAATTTTCAGATTCAGCAGAAGTACCAACACGTGAAATTTGTGGTGGTGAAACAAGTTGACTTATCACAGATGGTGAATCAAGAGCAGCAGAGGTACTCAGAGTTGTACCTTTTCTTGTAGTGGATGGTAATATGGCGACTTTAGTATCGCGAGGTTTACCCATGATGGAGAATTTGCAGCGAACAATATCAATCCAAGTGAATTTGCAAATAAAGCTATGCTCCCCGACAACGGCGCCAGAAAATAGTCTTGATGACCCACAAGTATAGGGGATCGCAACTTCGAGGAAGTATTACCCAATTTATTGATTCGACATAAGGGGAGACAAAGAATACTTGTAAGCCTTAACAGCGGAGTTGTCAATTCAGCTGCACCTGGAAACATATTTGCTCGCAAGAGTTTATCAGTAGCAACAGTTTTATGGCAGTAGGAATAGTGAAATAACAGCAGCGGTGAAATAAAGACAGCTGTTCGACGCAATTTTGTACAAGCTGTGGCAGTGTTTTACAGCTTAGCAAATTGGCACAAGGAAAGAAAAGAAAATGAGATTTAGTACATGAGCCTATTGATTTGTGCGTAACGTAAACTTGGTCTAAGCAAGCAAGATGTGTACATGTATCATGTATGGAGCTGATCATTGGATTGATACATGGAGCTAGTAAATCAGTCGAGCCATCAGCAATATACATGGGCATGGGTCACGTTCGGGCAGCTACAAAATACAGAAGCGCCTAAGCAGATGAGTATACGTATATACACTACGTACGCCCGGTACGCGCGCAGGATAATATTGCAGATCGGTTTGCCTTTCGCCACATTTAGCCGGCCGCGATTTTCGTCAAAGAGTTGGCGCGTGCGTGCGCGCGATGATTGGATAAGCATCAACCAGAACAAATCCCGAAGAATGGGCAGCCCATCGTCATCCATCCGGCAGCGCCCGCTGGCTATAGAAAGGACCGAACATGACGAAGATTGGGAGGAGGAGAACCCTGACCAGCCGGAGGCAGGACGCACGAAGCTCTCGTCCCTGAAGACGCAGCAGCCGGAGGCGCAGCTCGGAAGACACACCACGGAGGCCTGAAGATCGAGCCACACAAACCCTCTCGCATACCAATCCAGCAACACAATCAGCTAGCCAGAATCACACATCCATCCATCAAACACATACGGCCGGAGATCACCGATCAGAAGTAAAGAAGAGACACCAACCATGGTGGAGGAGATGACGGTTCCTAACGGTGAGAACAATGGTTGACTCTCTGTATCTTCTTCTCTCTTAGCATTGCATACCACACCGTGGCGCACAGGGCTGGTGTGGACGACGACCATGGTGAAGCTGCCGGCGTGTAGCCCGGCGACATCGTCAACTCAGCGAGCGACGCCCAAGGACATGGCGTCATGGTGGCGGGGCTGCCGACGTGTAGCCCGGCGACATCATCAACTCCGCGAGCGACGCCCAAGGACATGGCGTCATGGTGGCGGGGCTGCCGACATGTAGCCCGGCGACATCCTCATCTCCGTGAACGACGTCCAAGGCGACGACGTCATGGTGGCAGGGTTGCCGGCGTGTAGCCCGGCGACATCCTTATCTCCGCAAGGCATAACGATGGACCTCGTGTCGGGGGTTGCCGGCGTGGAGCGCGGTGCCCTCTCCACTCCCGCGAGCCACGACGACGACGTCAAGGCTGCCGGCGCGCGGCGCGACGCCATCCCCACCACCGGCGAGGCGCGGCGACGACATCCGTGCCGGGGCTGCTGGCCTGCAGCGCGACGCCATCTCCACCACCGGCGAGGCGAGGCGACGACATTCGTGCTAGGGCTGCCGGCGTGCAGCGCGGCGCCATCTCCACCACTCGTGAGGAGCGATGATGACGCCCGTGAGGGAGGCTGCCAGCGTGCAGCGCGACGCCCCCTCCACGACGCTCCCGAGGCGCGACGATGATGGGCATGCCGGCGCGCAGCACGGCGCCGTATTCACCATCCATAAGGCGCGACCACAACGAGTCCGTGCCACGCTTGCTGGTGGGGAGCGTGGCGCCATCTCCATCATACTGCGAGGCGCGATGACGAGTGCGTGCCAGCATGCCGGCGTGCAGCCTGTCATCATCTGTCGACGAAGCCGGCCATCTAGGCATGCAGAGCGGCATCTTCTCCACCATACCCACGATGCGCGACGAGGCTGCCGGCATGCAGCGCGGCGGCATCGACACCACTCCTGCAAGCCGCGACAATGACGTCGGCGATGAGGCTGACGACGTATCGCGGCGCCATCAACACCACACCCACAAGCCGTGACGACGACGTCCGCGAGGAGGCTGCCGGCGTGCAGGCGGCGCCATCAACACACCCACGAGCCGCGACGAGGCTGCCGGCGTACAGCGCGGCGCCATCAACACCACCACAAGCCGCGACGACGATGTCCGCGAGGGGGCTGCCCGGCGCGCGACGCCATCACCACCCGCGAGGCGCGACGACGACGTCCGCGACGAGGCTGCCGGCGGGTAGCGCGGCGCCATCAACTCCATGGCACACGCGAGGCGCGCCGACGACGTCCGCGACGAGGCTGCCGGCGCGTAGCATGGCGCCATCGACACCACAACGCGAGGCGCGACGACGACGTCCGCGACGAGGCTGCCGGCGCGTAGCATGGCGCCATCAACACCATACCCGCGAGGCGCGACGACGACGTCCGCGACGAGGCTGCCGGCGTGTAGCGCGGCGCCATCAACTCCATGTCACACGCGAGGCGCGACGACGACGTCCGCGACGAGGCTGCCGGCGCGTAGCATGGCACCATCGACACCACACCCGCGAGGCGCGACGACGACGTCCGCGACGAGGCCGCCGGCGTGTAAAATTGTGCCATCAACACCACATCCGTGAAGCGCGGCGACGATGTCCGTGCCGAGGCTGCCGGCGTGTAGCGCGACGCCATCACCACCACACTTATGGGGCGTGACGACAACGCCCGGGGTTGTCGGCGTGCAGCACGATGCCATCTTCAACTCTACACCGTGCCACCGACGACGACGTCGGGGCTGCCGGCGTATAGCCCGGCGCCATCCGCCATGACGAGGATGACACCCGTGAAGCGCAGCGCCCTCTCCACGACGCCCACGGGGCGCGACGACGACATCCATGCAAGGCATGCCGGCGCGCAGCGTGGCGCCATCTACACCATTCGAAGCGAGGCGAGACGACACCTTTGAGACCACCTCTCCACGAGTCCGTGAGACGGCGTCCTTGTCTACGCCGACGGTCATAAACTTGGCGTCGGGCCAAGACGAGGCACCGACCACTTCGGACATGCCGACTTGCGCGTGTGCGTTGGTTTCACACCGACGCCGATCTCCATCGACAACTTTACTCTCGCGAGGCATACCCCTTGCACACCCCGACGAAGCTGTGGTCATCGAGAAGTCCCAGCTGAGCGGACACATGCTATTCCAACTACGTCAACACCGTCAAGACCGACGAGGCAAGACGGCGAGGGTGGGCGTGGCCGGAGCAAAGGCCACGCTACTTGCGGCGCGTGTACCGACGAGGACACGGGCTCTGCCGCCGCCCACACACCAACACCACATCATGCATGGAGAACGCGAAGCGAAGACGACGAAGACGACCACACAGCTTAATCGGAGGCGTCTCGCGGCGTAACCCGCGGGAGTAATTAACCGGGTGCCTTCTGAGGCCCCGGGAACCAGGAGATCGCAATCGCCATAGTCAGGCTGGCCGTGCAAGCAGGCCACGGAGCGCTTTGTATTCGGGGACTTGTACTTTGTTTCTCCAAGAGAGATTAATGAAATGCATGCTTCCCTATCTTTTCTTGTGTACTACGGTGCACTGGCACGCCCGCACTTCTTTATTTTACCCCGGCGCATGAGAGAAACACGCTACCATCCTCCCCCTCAACGTAGCGCATCTGTCCTTCGCAGACGTTTTTCTCGTGTCAAACAAATTGGCACGCCCGGTGGGACATGGTTCTCCTCCCATCTTCGCTTCACTGAGGTCGTCAAAGTCTTCTTCGCTAGTTCATCCAATCGACAACATCCTCCATGAGAAGCCACCAGCGTGGAGTTCCGCTGATCAAGAATCTTCTTTATGTTGGGGGACTCTCCTGCACCAACGCCTCGGAGCCTTGGGTGATCCACTTTGGAGCCATGCCGCCCATGGTCGTCATCACGCATGACGCCAAGACGTACATGCACCAGGCCCAGGAGCAAACGCAGTTCCAAACTGCGCAATCCAAAAAGGCACAAAGGTGGGCATCCGCCACGGCACAGAAGGAGCGATGCGAGCTATTGCTCGAGGCACGCGCCCTGTTGAATGAGTCAACGATGGCCGGCATCAGAGGCAACGCGGAGGCCTTTTAGCGCCTCCATGCCAAGATCATCAGCAAGAGGGCGGGTGCGGCGTCACTTTGCGCCCCTACGCCAACTTTGCGAACCGAAGTCGAGCTCCTCAAAGGCTTGGAGGACGCTTCGCAGGATTTGCGGAGGCTCGTGAAGAACACACGTACGTCCGCTAGCCCGCATCCACTGCGCAACTATAGGTGGAAGTACTGCAAGGTACAACGACTCCACCAACAAATGTGCTCTCGCATTGCTCAGAACGCGGTGCTAGACAAGGATTGGTCCTTCGGCGCTAAGGACCTCGCAGACAAGGTGCTCGCCTGTGACTTGCTCCCTGACAAAGGGGCGAGTGAGTCATCAAGAGCGAAGGAGGCGGTGAGACGAGCCGTCATGAAGGAGTTCTGGAAATGGCGCTCCCGCCAAGAGCCTGTTCTGGTAGGATATACGGTCTCCACCAGCTCCGAAGATGCTCGGAGAGGCATGTGTGCACCATGCTTCCACACTTCGGAGGTAGGCGGACGTTCCATCCGCAACGACAACAGGTTCGCCGTTCTTCGGAGCGAGGCGCCTGCGCCACGCGGAGAGGACCTGCGGCAGGAGTTCCGTCGGCTACAGGAGCATATGGACCATATCCAAAGGCGGATCCGCGAACATGGAGCGCCAAGTTCTTCATCAGCGGAAGCTGGGGGAAGGATGAGGCGGATGGCCCCTAACCATCGTCCTCAGCACGAGCGCCAAACGTTGGGGCCTCGACGACAAGCTTCACCCACCCGATACGTTCAATGGGGGCATCCTAACATGCCCCCATGTTGGAACATGTCGTCATGTCACCAAGAGGACGGGAGGAACCCTCGTCCCACTCTACGTGGAGACCCCAGGATCCTCCACGAGCTCCATTTCTTCCTCGACCTTCATCACCTACTAGGCGTGGTGACCAACTTAAGGTGCAACCTTTGAGGGAAGCACTCACCTCATCCATGAGACGAACTGCACCACCGCATCCACCTACGGCCTTGGTGCCTCCAAGAAACCATGGGGCTCCCACGCGCCAAAGAAACCGCCGAGTTCTATACAAAGAACTTGAGGACTTGGTGCTTCTGGAGCCGCAGGTACCCCGGGCATAGAAGCTCTTCCTCGACTAAGCTAGAATACTACAAGCCATCCTTCCCGGTGGGGATTGGGAGTTCTGCTCCAATCTTGCTGGGGGCAGGTTCTTCTACACCTGCCCCGATAGCCCAATTGCTTCTGAAGGCGAGGTTCCCACCATCGACGCCAATAACGCTGAGGTGTCCCGGGAAGTCTGAAGTCGTTGATCGGCAACAGTAATGCGCCATCAACCACCACGCTACGGGTGTGCAACGCTCCAAAGGAGGAATGTGTACCCGTACAAGGTGGCGTGGTTAGAAGAAGAATCACGGAGATAGAAGAGGACGCAAGGGGAGCTCGAGACATGCAGCCCCATCCCTCTACGTATCTGTGGCTTCTCCATTGGAGGTGTGGGCCATCCCAATTTCATCTAGAAGAGGCTTCGTCAACAATGAAGGCCAAGCCCAAGGAGGTGGCTTGCTACTACTTAAGCCACACCATGGTGGGTGCTGAGCGCAACTACTCTCCAATAGAGAAGTTATGCTTGACGCTCATATTCGCACCGAAGAAGTTGAGATACTACGTGCTAGCACTCCAAATCCAGCTCGTTGCAAGAGCGGATCCTATAAGGCAGTCAAGGGTCAAGCCTTGGCGGAGTTCCTCGCGGCGCACCCCATCCCCGATGATTCCCCTTTCACCACCAACCTTCCAGACGAGGAGGCGTTCGCCGTCGAGTTGGAAGCGCCATGGGAGCTCTACTTCGACGGTGCTTCCAGCACGGAGGTCAACCCCGATGGAACTCCTAGGCGGAGAGCAGGGGCAGGACTGGTGTTCAAGACACCACAAGGAGGGGTGATGTACCACTCATTCTCCCTCCTCAAGGAAGAGTGCTCCAACAACGAGGCGGAGTACGAGGCGCTCATCTTCGGCCTTCTCCTAGCGCTCTCCATGGAAGTCCGTTCCTTACGGGCCTATGGAGATTCTCAACTCATCGTTCGGCAAGTCAACGACATCTACGAGGTACGCAAGCCTGAACTGGTGCCGTACTACAACGCGGCCCGGAAGCTCATGGAGAAATTTCAACAAGTCGAAGTGCTCCATGTTCCGCGAAGCAGGAATGCACCTGCCGATGCGTTGGCGAAACTGGCATCAGCGCTGGTTCTCCCAAGTGACAAATCCACGCATGTGACGGTTGAAGAACGGTGGCTTCTTCCCGCTGTCTTGGAGCTCGTCCCGGAGGAAGGCGAAGTCAATACCATCACGACAAACGTCGTGGAGGAGGACGAGTGGCTGCAACCCTTCCTCGACTACTTCAAGCACGGCAGCCTCCCCGACGACCCCGTCAAGAGGCGCCAACTGCAACGACGACTCCCATCCTATGTCTATAAGGCCGGCGTCTTGTACAGACGGTCTCATGGGCAGGAGATTTTACTTCGGTGTGTCAACCGAGGTGAAGCTGAGAAGATCCTGCAGGAGATGCACCACGGAGTCTGCGGTGGCCACCAAGGCGGGGCCAAAATGTACCATGGCATACGCCTAGCTGGGTACTATTGGCCCGGCATCATGACCGACTGTCTCCGGGTAGCCAAGTCATGCTATGGTTGCCAAATCCATGGCGACTTCAAGCATTAGCTGCCGGCGCCTCTACACCCCACCATTCCCGCATGGCCATTCGATGCTTGGGGCATCGACGTCATCAGCCCTATTGACCCACCGTCTTCCGAGGTACATCGCTTCATCCTTGCGGCGATCGACTACTTCTCCAAGTGGGCGGAAGCTGTCCCGCTGCAGGAGGTGAAGAACAACTTCATCAACTTCCTAGAGCGAAATATCATATATCGCTTTGGGATTCCACACCGCATCACCTCTGACAATGCCAAGGCCTTCAAATCCAGCAAGATGCATAGGTTCATGGCGAAGTACAAGATCAAGTGGAACTACTCCACTGGCTACTACCCTCAAGCCAATGGGGCGATTGAAGCCTTCAACAAGACTCTTGGCAAGATACTCAAGAAGATGGTGACAAGTCACCAAAGAGACTGGCCCGATCGTATCTTCGAGTCCTTATGGGCGTACCGTGTTACAGTCCGTACCCCAACTCAGGCTACACCATATTCCCTTGTCTACGGGAGTGAGGCCGTGCTTCCACAAGAAGTCCAGCTACCCTCTCTACGGGTGGCTATCCAAGACGAACTCACCAAAGACGAACAGGTACACCTGCGGTTTCAGGAGCTCGACGCCCTGGAAGAGGAGCGTCTTCATGCCCTACAAAATCTGGAGCTTTATCGCCAGAACATGGTGAGAGCTTATGACAAGCTCGTCAAGCGGCGCGTCTTCCGGAAAGGCGAGCTGGTCCTTGTGCTCAGGCGCCCCATCGTCGTCACACACAAGACGAGGGGGAAGTTCGAGCCGAAGTGGGAAGGACCATACACCATCGAGGAAGTTTACGACGGGGGTGCATACCAGCTGGTCGATCCTCAGGGAGCCCGGCCCATGCCTCCAATCAATGGAAGGTTCCGCAAAAAATATTTTTGCTAAACATTTGCCTCTTCCATTGCTTTTTTTTGTGCTTTTTGATAATGGGGAATCCTCGGTCGGCTTGATCTATGGTGCATTCTTATATGCATAGCGTGGATATTTATTTTCCCCATTTTAAAATGGACCATGTCCAACAAAAAAAAACTGGCTTTCCCCCAACACACCACGCTTGTGATTGAAGATTTGGCTACCCTGGGGCTTGTCGGAGGGTGGCACAATGTGTCAAGCTGCAAGTTGAGCGGCTCTTACACCCATAAAGCACGGCACGTACCAAGTGTATGCTTCCGGAGGCAGTGGAGAAGATTACTTGGGCACTTCATCGTACCGAGGCTCCGCGCCCCATGCTTCCTGGCGTGCCACTCTCTCACAGAGGCTCACGCTCCGGGGAAGACCTTAGGCGAAAGATCATGAAAGGCCTGCCCAACCCAGCACAAGTTGGACTAGGTGTGGAGCCACGTGACAAACCTGGGGCGTGCCACCATAAGCTCCAGATAAAGTGCCAGAGGGTTTTGTAGTCCACCAAAGTGAACGGTTGCCTTCCAAGTTCTCAAGATGGGTCCCCAAGAAAGCGAAGAAGAGTCCCAAAAGTTCAAGCAAAGAAGAATTACAAAGAAGCTCAAGCAAACAAAAACTCCAAAATAAGTACAAGCAATCTCATGAAGTCCATGGTCATTCAAATGGCCCGTACAAGCAGCCCTCACAAGACGGCAAACATCCAGAAAATCCAAGAATCAAGTATAAATGTCCTGAAGATCGAGGGAACCATTGGAAAGAAGGCGGAAGGTAGCTGTTCACCACCCCTCGAGAAGGCATCGAAACTCCCAAGCAATTGTCCCAAAGCCATTCAGCCCCGTCCTACCATGCCCAAGTCTCTGGGTTCGTGGGGCATCATGCTGGGGGCATGCTGAGCTGTGGGGTTCCTCGGTGCCATGATGGGCTAGGGTATGACTCTCTACTGCCTCTCGAAAGCATCTCCGAATACGGCGCCTCCACACACACTTACACGCAAGGACAAGATACAATCGTCATGGTCTTTCGACGGTTCCCAATGACAAGTCCTTCGGCGGCCTTCTCGGATATCACACATATAGCTAGTGTATAACGGGAAAGCCAACATTTTTTTTAAAAAAAATCCCAAACCAAAACCGTGTTTTTGTTACTCTCTACCTTGCTTCGTGTTTCCTTGCTCTTGTTTCCTCGAACCCGAGAAAGTACGGGGACACGCTTTCAGAAGTTGAGTTGCGACTCTGCGCCCATGATGATGGGCTCGCCACGACCTTCAAATGTCTACACCGACCTACTTCGGCAATACCGGGACGGTGTTGACGCCGATGACTTTCCGGCGGCACATCTACATCAACACATGAAGATACGGGAGCAGTGCAGCGCGCCAGTGCGGCTAGCGCGAATCTGTGAAACCCTTCAATCTAGCTAGCTGGCACCATGATGGCTACATGGTCCCGGCTGGATTGATAAAATTTCTCCACGACATGGCATGTTATTTCGCCGTGGAATGAAGATGAAGGAAGACTAGCCGGTTGGTTGGCATCGCACACGATCCCAATCGGTTTTCTTCAAAATGTGTACGCGGAAGTACCTCGCGACTCTGCCTCTACATCAACACCTGGCAGCCGCGACACTTCCTCTACGTCAACACCCGGCACTCGCGACACTGCCTCTACACCAACACTCGGCACTCGCGACACTGCCTCTACACCAACACTTGGCAATCACGACACCGCCCCTACGTCAGCTGGAAAATCATCTGTATCAACCACCCCGACCCTTAGCGGTGCATCAAAGTAGGCTGCAGGCTGCACAAATATTTGTTGCGCCGAGAGTTCCACCAAGCCGACGCCGACTCTCTTCGCGTGCGACCTCACCTTGGTGGGGGGCATTTGTTCGACGCAATTTTGTACAAGCTGTGGCAGTGTTTTACAGCTTAGCAAATTGGCACAAGGAAAGAAAAGAAAATGAGATTTAGTACATGAGCCTATTGATTTGTGCGTAACGTAAACTTGGTCTAAGCAAGCAAGATGTGTACATGTATCATGTATGGAGCTGATCATTGGATTGATACATGGAGCTAGTAAATCAGTCGAGCCATCAGCAATATACATGGGCATGGGTCACGTTCGGGCAGCTACAAAATACACAAGCGCCTAAGCAGATGAGTATACGTACATACACGTACGTACGCCCGGTACGCGCGCAGGATAATATTGCAGATCGGTTTGCCTTTCGCCACATTTGGCCGGCCGCGATTTTCGTCAAAGAGTTGGCGCGTGCGTGCGCGCGATGATTGGATAAGCATCAACCAGAACAAATCCCGAAGAATGGGCAGCCCATCGTCATCCATCCGGCAGCGCCCGCTGGCTATAGAAAGGACCGAACATGACGAAGATTGGGAGGAGGAGAACCCTGACCAGCCGGAGGCAGGACGCACGAAGCTCTCGTCCCTGAAGACGCAGCAGCCGGAGGCGCAGCTCGGAAGACACACCACGGAGGCCTGAAGATCGAGCCACACAAACCCTCTCGCATACCAATCCAGCAACACAATCAGCTAGCCAGAATCACACATCCATCCATCAAACACATACGGCCGGAGATCACCGATCAGAAGTAAAGAAGAGACACCAACCATGGTGGAGGAGATGACGGTTCCTAACGGTGAGAACAATGGTTGACTCTCTGTATCTTCTTCTCTCTTAGCATTGCATACCACACCGTGGCGCACAGGGCTGGTGTGGACGACGACCATGGTGAAGCTGCCGGCGTGTAGCCCGGCGACATCGTCAACTCAGCGAGCGACGCCCAAGGACATGGCGTCATGGTGGTGGGGCTGCCGACGTGTAGCCCGGCGACATCATCAACTCCGCGAGCGACACCCAAGGACATGGCGTCATGGTGGCGGGGCTGCCGACATGTAGCCCGGCGACATCCTCATCTCCGTGAACGACGTCCAAGGCGACGACGTCATGGTGGCAGGGTTGCCGGCGTGTAGCCCGGCGACATCCTTATCTCCGCAAGGCATAACGATGGACCTCGTGTCGGGGGTTGCCGGCGTGGAGCGTGGAGCGCGGTGCCCTCTCCACTCCCGCGAGCCACGACGACGACGTCAAGGCTGCCGGCGCGCGGCGCGACGCCATCCCCACCACCGGCGAGGCGCGGCGACGACATCCGTGCCGGGGCTGCTGGCCTGCAGCGCGACGCCATCTCCACCACCGGCGAGGCGAGGCGACGACATTCGTGCTAGGGCTGCCGGCGTGCAGCGCGGCGCCATCTCCACCACTCGTGAGGAGCAATGATGACGCCCGTGAGGGAGGCTGCCGGCGTGCAGCACGACGCCCCCTCCACGACGCTCCCGAGGCGCGACGATGATGGGCATGTCGGCGCGCAGCACGGCGCCGTATTCACCATCCATAAGGCGCGACCACAACAAGTCCGTGCCACGCTTGCTGGTGGGGAGCGTGGCGCCATCTCCCATACTGCGAGGCGCGATGACGAGTGC
Organism: Lolium multiflorum; assembly: GCA_030979885.1. Classification (NCBI taxonomy): domain Eukaryota; kingdom Viridiplantae; phylum Streptophyta; class Magnoliopsida; order Poales; family Poaceae; genus Lolium; species Lolium multiflorum. The sequence goes on along the minus strand of CM061750.1, from coordinate 130,100,786 downwards.
GTGCCAGCATGCCGGCGTGCAGCCTGTCATCATCTGTCGACGAAGCCGGCCATCTAGGCATGCAGAGCGGCATCTTCTCCACCATACCCACGATGCGCGACGAGGCTGCCGGCATGCAGCGCGGCGGCATCGACACCACTCCTGCAAGCCGCGACGATGACGTCGGCGATGAGGCTGACGACGTATCGCGGCGCCATCAACACCACACCCACAAGCCGCGACGACGACGTCCGCGAGGAGGCTGCCGGCGTGCAGGCGGCGCCATCAACACACCCACGAGCCGCGACGAGGCTGCCGGTGTACAGCGCGGCGCCATCAACACCACCACAAGCCGCGACGACGATGTCCGCGAGGGGGCTGCCGGCGTGCAGCGCGACGCCATCACCACACCCGCGAGGCGCGACGACGACGTCCGCGACGAGGCTGCCGGCGGGTAGCGCGGCGCCATCAACTCCATGGCACACGCGAGGCGCGCCGACGACGTCCGCGACGAGGCTGCCGGCGCGTAGCATGGCGCCATCGACACCACAACGGCGAGGCGCGACGACGACGTCCGCGACGAGGCTGCCGGCGCGTAGCATGGCGCCATCAACACCACACCCGCGAGGCGCGACAACGACGTCCGCGACGAGGCTGCCGGCGTGTAGCGCGACGCCATCAACTCCATGTCACACGCGAGGCACGACGACGACGTCCGCGACGAGGCTGCCGGCGCGTAGCATGGCACCATCGACACCACACCCGCGAGGCGCGACGACGACGTCCGCGACGAGGCTGCCGGCGTGTAAAATGGTGCCATCAACACCACATCCGTGAAGCGCGGCGACGATGTCCGTGCCGAGGCTGCCGACGTGTAGCGCGACGCCATCACCACCACACTTATGGGGCGTGACGACAACGCCCGGGGTTGTCGGCGTGCAGCACGATGCCATCTTCAACTCTACACCGTGCCACCGACGACGACGTCGGGGCTTCCGGCGTATAGCCCGGCGCCATCCGCCATGACGAGGATGACACCCGTGAAGCGCAGCGCCCTCTCCACGACGCCCACGGGGCGCGACGACGACATCCATGCAAGGCATGCCGGCGCGCAGCGTGGCGCCATCTACACCATTCGAAGCGAGGCGAGACGACACCTTTGAGACCACCTCTCCACGAGTCCGTGAGACGGCGTCCTTGTCTACGCCGACGGTCATAAACTTGGCGTCGGGCCAAGACGAGGCACCGACCACTTCGGACATGCCGACTTGCGCGTGTGCGTTGGTGTCACACCGACGCCGATCTCCATCGACAACTTTACTCTCGCGAGGCATACCCCTTGCACGCCCCGACGAAGCTGTGGTCATCGAGAAGTCCCAGCTGAGCGAACACATGCTATTCCAACTACGTCAACACCGTCAAGACCGACGAGGCAAGACGGCGAGGGTGGGCGTGGCCGGAGCAAAGGCCACGCTACTTGCGGCGCGTGTACCGACGAGGACACGGGCTCTGCCGCCGCCCACACACCAACACCACATCATGCATGGAGAACGCGAAGCGAAGACGACGAAGACGACCACACAGCTTAATCGGAGGCGTCTCGCGGCGTAACCCGCGGGAGTAATTAACCGGGTGCCTTCCGAGGCCCCGGGAACCAGGAGATCGCAATCGCCATAGTCAGGCTGGCCGCGCAAGCAGGCCACGGAGCGCTTTGTATTCGGGGACTTGTACTTTGTTTCTCCAAGAGAGATTAATGAAATGCATGCTTCCCTATCTTTTCTTGTGTACTACGGTACACTGGCACGCCCGCACTTCTTTATTTTACCCCGGCGCATGAGAGAAACACGCTACCATCCTCCCCCTCAACGTAGCGCATCTGTCTTTCGCAGACGTTTTTCTCGTGTCAAACAACAGCAGTAGTGATTATAGTAAACAGCAGGATTAAAATACTGTAGGCACATGGACGGATGAACGGGCGTTGCATGGATGAGAGAATTCATGTAACAATCATGGTAGGGCATTTGCAGGTAATAATAAAGCGGTATCCAAGTACTAATCAATCAATAGGCATGTGTTCCATATATAGTCGTACGTGCTCGCAATGAGAAAGTTGCACAACATCTTTTGTCCTACCAGCCGGTGGGCCTCTAGGGAAACTACTGGAAATTAAGGTACTCCTTTTAATAGAGTACCAGAGCAAAGCATTAACACTCCGTGAACACATGTGATCCTCACATCACCGCCTTCCCCTCCGGTTGTCCCAATTTCTGTCACTTTGGGGCCTCGGGTTCCGGACAGCAACGTGTGTATACAACTTGCAGGTAAGATCAATAAACAATGCATATCATGATGAAATAATAACATGTTCAGATCTGAGATCATGGCACTCGGGCCCTAGTGACAAGCATTAAGCATAACAAGTTGCAACAATATCATAAAAGTAACATCTACGGATACTAGGCACCATGCCCTAACAATCTTGTGACTATTACATGATCAATCTCATCCAATTCCTACCATCCCCTTCAGCCTACAGCGGGGAATTACTCACACATGGATGGGGGAAACATGGCTGGTCGATGGAGAGGCGTCGGTGGTGATGGCGGTGAACATCCTCCAATTCCCCGTCCCGGAGTGCCGAACGGAGTTTCGGTCCCGAGGCGGAGTTTCGCGATGGCGGCGGCGTACTGGATGGTCTCTGGAAATATGGTCGAACCCTGGCGTTTTTAGGTCGAAAGACGTATATAGTCCGAAGAGAGGTCGGGGGCCGCCGGCGCCCACAAAAAGGCTGCGCCTGGGCCGCGCCGGCTGGTGTGTGGGGCCTCGGCCCCACCTGGCTTGCCCTTCTGGCTCCGTCAGTATTCTGGGAAAATAGGGCCTTTCGCATAAATTCCGAGGATTTTCCTGAAAGTTGGATTTCTGCACAAAAACAAGACACCAGAGCAATTCTGCTGAAAATAGTGTTAGTCCGTGTTAGTTGTATCCAAAATACACAAATTAGAGGCAAAACAATAGCAAAAGTGTTCGAGAAAGTAGATACGTTTTGGACGTATCAGAGTCCCAGGAACATAGGAGTTGCAGTTAGGGAGGCAGTTGATGGAGTGAAGAAAGGCGGTAGGTTGGTAATGAGCAAGTTTCAAGCCCCAGCGGAGGGAAATCACAACCTGACATCCTTCTGCTTGTGCGATGCATGGATGCATGGATAGGCTGTGACAGCAGGACTAGATTTAAGCTGAAGGCTGAAGCGCAGACCCGCGGTAACAACAGCCCATGTGCCTGATGTATGTCCATTGGGGGATGATGGCATTGAGGAGGAAGAGAAGGAGGAAGAAGAGAAATACGACGATTACGAGAACAAGTACAGTGATGACGAGGAAGAAGAGAAGAACAAGGGAAAAGGCAAGGTTGCAAACGGAGTAGCGCATAAAAAGTCTGACTCTGACATAGACTAAGGCAGCGATGTTTAGGAGCGATACAATCTATACCTAATGTATACCTACTAATAAAGGAAGTAAGGTTTCTCCCCATTATTTTCATCCATTTTTAAATAGCACATACTTTTCAGTCGAATTTACACCTAATGCCACCGCTCATGTAAAAAACGGTATAAAATGGTTCGTCCGCAAGAGCCTGGAAGGGAAAACGCGAGCGATGAGCAGGTCATGTCGTGCTTAAACCTGTTCACATTTTGGTCTCAGACCAGCTAAACCAAGAGTCCAGCCCTCACCGCACCAGATCAACAGTTTAATCTGGGTTCGCTGGTTTTTGGTTTCAAACCGCGAGCGGAAAATTGTGAGCCGGGTTGAGACGGGTTGGACGTGAGGAAACCGTCCAAACCAATCTGAATCGCACACAATGTTCCCGCATCGCCCCGTCGGGTTAGGGAACGGCAGCGGACGACGGCAGGCTGCGACCAAGATGGGAGGCCGAGGGATCGGTGCAGGCTAGCGGCGACGGCGCCTTCTCCTCGACGGCGGACGGCGGCCGTTTCTTCTCAACGGCGGACGGCGGCCGTTTCTTCTCGACAACGGCAGGCTGCAACCAATTAAAACGGGAGCCTACTGCCGAGGGATCAGTGGAGGCTGGCGGCGATGGCACCTTCTCCTCGGCGGCGGCTGGCCGTTCCTTCTCGGCGGCGGGCGGCGGGCGGCGGACGGCGGACGGCGGCCGTTTCTTCTCCACGGCCGACAGCAGTGTGATGAGGAGGCGGGGCTTCACGTGTCGTGGCTACCGAGCGCCCGTTCTGCCTCTCTTTGAGCGCTGGAACGGTGCAAAACCGATTACACCGTCAGACCAGCCCGCACCGGACCAACTAATCACCTCCTGTCTAAACGGTCTAAACCAGATCAAACCAAATAAAACTGTGGTAGACGGTTTGGTTTAAGCAACCGGCAGAAACCAGTTCAAACCGGGAATGCACAGGTTGATCGTGCGTGCTCTGCATAGGTTAGGGACTGATTGGGCCTACTAGGCTGCCAAACGAATTTTCTTCATAGCAACCTTCCATGGGCCATCTCTTGTGCGACGCGGGTCTGGCCAGGCCACAGGTTCACGGGGCATTGGATGAGAAAACAATATTATCTTTGAATAAAGAGCTATGTTAACCCTCAAAAAAAATGTAAAATGTATCGTAGCCACATACTCGTACGTGCTGCTCAAAAAAAAAACATACTCGTACGTTTCGATTTTTGTGTTTAGATAGTCCCACCTCGCTCCCTTTTACTTTGCCCGGCCAACTTATATACGCAAGATTTGTGGAACTATCGAGCCGCCTCCGAGAACTACAAGCAGTAACAAACCTAAAGAAGGAGTTAACTGGATCTTCCATTGGAAGAGATAACCGAGCTGACACGGTGAGAGAGGAAGGAATAGAGAGCCAAGCCACAATCAATGAGGGAGAACAGAGCGCTGCAAAAAACATGAGGGAAAGAGGACTAGAAAAGGGAAAGCCGGCTTGCATGGCGCGCTCGGGAGCGGCAAGCGGTATCTCGGCATGAAGGTGCCGTTTTCGCGGCCGCGTACACCGCGGAAGTACTCCTACTGGCTTCGGCTTTAGTAATGAAATAAATTTGCTTTGTCGAAATTCCTATAATGAGCTAAGGTTTCTGCTAATATTTTCGTCCAACAATTTTTCAGACGATTTTGCCCTCCCACCGCAGTACATAATACGCACCATGCCATTACATACCCTTTCGTTCTGTTTTTTTTTTCACATCCCGAACATTCCGTTCGACACGCCGCGCGCAGGGGCCAAGCAACCGATGCGGTTGAGCGTGCAAGGGCGCCGTCTTGATCCGCAGGGCGACGCCGCCGAGCGTCTGCAGGGGCAAGCAACCGACGTCGTCGAGCGTGCAGGGGCGTCGTCGTCGTCCGCAGGCGACGCCGCCAAGCGTCTGCCCAGCAACCGACGCAGTCGAGCGTGCAGGGGCGCCGTCGTCGTCCGCAGACGACGCCGCCGAGCGTCCGCCCAGCAACCGACGCCGTCGAGCGTGCAGGGGCACCGTCGTCGTCCGCAGACGACGCCGCCGAGCGTCTGCAGGGGCGCGGGCGCGTCCGCACGGAAGCTCCAGGCCGCGCGCGACACCGTGGAGGCGTGGAGCGATTGCAAGGGCGCCGTCGAGCGCTCCGCGCCTTCCACCGCGAGCAATTGTTCTGCGCACATTTCCCGCCGCCGGCAGCGCCCCTCCAGCCAGGAAGCCGGCGCAAGCACCTCCTGCACGTCTCCCGCCGTCGGGCCAGCGCCAGCGTCAGCCGCGTCACGCCCGAGCTCAGCCCTCCATGGCGAGGACGCCGGCTTTCTTCTCAACGAGATGCGGGGCTGAAGTAGTTGCGTACCAGCTTAAAAAAATGATGCAGTTTCTTAGCTACACTAAACGTACATATCCTGAATCTTCTCCTGAATTGCCTGCTGAATATTGGGAGAGATGCAGTTAGCTGCCACGAGTAGCTGCCCTGAATGCATGTAAGCCAAGTTGTTGTATCAAATGCTGGAGCTAATTGCTCGTGTGTAATTGATAGTTTTTTTTTTTGACTTGGTGTGTAATTGATAGTTGCTAGCTGGAAGAGCTGCTGCGCTGCTTTTGCCTATAATACCGCATGGGCCACCGGGCACGTTGGTGTGTTTGGTGGGCCTGGATGCACCGCAAGCTCCTCCTAAACTGCGTCCCGTCCAAAAGCAGGGAGACATCTGAATAATTTGCGGTCAATAGTCCCACCTCGCTATATTTTAAGAATTCAACCGGTATAAATACGTCAAACTTCCCAGAATCAATAAGCCGCCTCACAAAGATCTGTTAGAAAGGAATAAACTTCTCCATACTCTTCAGTGGGAGAGAAATTGCTCGGCCTGGCTACGAATTGAGGATTATGAAAGATGTTGGTCTCCAATGGGTCTCGCCTCTGGCAGTTGAGGATGAGGATTGGAATTTGAGATTGACATTTTCAGCTTGGCAATTTACTTTTGTGGCCGAGTTATATTTCAAAAATATTAAATGGGTCAAATTTTATTATTTGTATGTAACCTAGATTTTTTTTTGTAAAGAATAACAACACTGTGTGAATTATAAAGATTGGCCATAATATATAATTGTAAAATGTTATAAAGAAAACATGTTAACTGTTATAAAGACCGAGGACACTTTGTGAATTATAAATACTGATGACAATATGTAACTGTAAAATGTTCTAGATTATGTTGCTAATGAGAATTTCAATTTTTCTAAATCAATAATTCTTCTTTCTTCCGCGGCAACGCGCGGGCATTGTCCTAGTCTATACCTACCTACTAATAAAGAAAGTAAGGTTTCTCCCCTTTATTTTCGTCCGTTTTAGATCTATCCATATTTTTTAGAAATATTTACAAGTAGTGCCACCGCTTAGTCACGAAAATGGTTCGTCCAAAGAGGAAAAATAGGTTCCGCGCACGGCCTTCACATCGGAAGAATCTCCCTCGTACTCAACCCATAAACTGGGCTTCCTCTTTTTTGGGCCTAACAGATATTCACGAAAGCAAGCACACCGACCGAATCCATCCAAAGAAAGCGTAGCTTCGATTTTCTGAGTTAAATAGTCCCACATCGTTTCCTTACAATCAATTTCACCGGTTTATATACCTTCCAATTTGCCTGGAATATCAGCAAGGAAAGGAAATCAACAAGAAATAGCACCATTGATTGGTCTGAGATCCGCTGCCTGCATGAATTAAAGGAAGGAAATTAAAGGAGAATGTTGCCTGCTGTATCAAATGAGATCCAAAATAATTCTCCCTGGACTTGACCCGGAGGGAGGACCGGAGGAAAGAGGCGAATGGTGATGCGACAGCGGTAGGGAGGTGTGGGCAATGGTGATGCGACAGCGCGCGGTCGCGGGTGTGGGAGTGAAGGTGGGGTGCGACAGTGGTAGGGAGGTGTGGGCAATGGCTGGGACAATGTCAGACGCCTTTTAAAGACCGCGCAGACGTGGAAGCGAAGACCACCAAAGCGATGTGGTCGAAATAGGCCTCGCGCTCGCTGCCAGGCGGGCCCGTGGTGGCAGGACACGGTCAAGTGGCGGGACCGCGCAACATCCGTGCCGACGCATTCGAGACGCATATTTGGGCCGTGTTTGCGTCTAAGCGGACAACCCTGTCACTAATGCGTTGGGTCCCTGGATAAGGGTGCAGGCGCATATTTCAATTGTTTGCGTCCAGCCGTTGGAGATGTGCCCTAATATTCTGGACAAAACAAGATTTTGGATCGAATGTTTGGATTTAATCAACCGGTGCAACGCACGGGCTTATTTACTAGTCTATACCTAATAATAAAGGGAGGATTGTTTTTTTTTTAGATTCTCAGGGAGACACTCTCCCCGGTTCCATTTCCATGCCGAAAAGAAACCAGTGTCATCAGTTTTACAGAAATAAAACGCACCTAGCGAAACCCTGCTACACTATGTAGCCTAAACAGCAACTTAGTTCAGAAACAAACGACCACAACTCCTCCAGGAGCGACCGAACCGACCAAGAACCAGCTCAGCGCATACAAAAGCGCACCCACAAAAGCTACCAACCAGTAAACAGCTAAACACAAACTACTGCAACACAAAAGCAGCATTCTCCTGCTCTTTTTCCTGGCGTTTTGCTCACAGCACCACATGCACCGAGGCTTCCTCTTCCGGATGTTCCTTCAGGAAATCAAGCGAAGCTCTCCCGCTATGCGACATCTTGGAAGCAGGAGCCCAGGAAGTGATCCAGTCGAAAGAGGAACACTTCAGGTTTGTGCCAGCCTCAGCGGAGCTTTGATTCTTCTCACCAGTAACTCCATGAACAAATCCACCTCCTTCCACACCTGATCCTTGAAAGGAACTTTCCAATTCCTTAGGTATGACAAGATCACACTCCACACCTGCTTTAAATTCAACCAAGTAAGTCTGTTAAACACTAAACTATTCCTAGAATTCCAAATCCCCCAAAGAACAGCAGAGGAAATGAAATTAAACTGCAGGAATTTTTTATTACAAAGCCACCTACTAGCTATGTCCAAGTATTTATCTACCCTATATCTAAACACCTCCTCCACCAGACTCCATATTTGTTTTGCCACAAGACAATCAAAAAAGAGATGATGAACACTTTCAAACTCTTTACAGAAAGAGCATTCCATAGGTTTTGGAATACCTCTCCTCCTCAGATTATCCCTAGTCATGATTTTATTTTGTGACAACAGCCACAGGAAGATCTGGATTCTTGGAGGGATTTTTAGATCCCAAACAGCAGGTAAGTAAATTGGAGTCACACCTCTAAAATTAACTATAGCATACATAGACTTTGAAGAATAAACCCCATTTGTTTCATAGGACCAGATCAACTGATCCTCATCTTCACTAAAAACTATAGTCTCAGCAATAGCTAACACTTCTTGCCATTGAGACATCATGTCATCCGAGAAGGTTCTCCTAAAATCACATCTCAAATTTGCACCATCCCAAATATCCCTAACAGTTTTAGTTTGCTGATTACACACAAAGTAAATGTCCCAAAATTGAGTAGCTAGGTTAGAATTACCAAACCAAATGTCCTCCCAAAACCTCACACTCCTACCATTTCCTATCTTCCACTTATAGCCAAACCTAACAGCCTCTGCAGCTCCCATTACCCCTTTCCAGAAGGTAGAGGGGTGAGCATCATGGCAGCAGAGGATGTTTGGATCCCTAGTATTATACTTACTATCAACAATTTTCCTCCATAAGGTTCCTTCCCCTTGTATGTATCTTTTAATCCAAGACCCTAGAAGGCACAAGTTTAAATCTTGCAGGTTGGGAATACCCATGCCACCAAACTCTTTTTTCATACACATAGACTGCCAATTAGCTAAATGAATTTTATTATTTCCTTCCTCATCATTCCACATACAATTAGCCAATTGAGTGTTAATCATTTTTAGAGCCCATTTAGGGAACTTAAAGAAAGAAAGCAAATAAATAGGAATACTAGCTAGTACTGATCTAACTAGTTCCCTTTTGGCTGCAGAAGATAACAACTTCCCCCTCCAACCAGCTAATCTACTCAAGAGAGAATCAATTAAAGGTTGTAAATCCTCCCTTTTTAACTTGTCATAGTGCAAAGGAATTCCTAAGTACTTAATTGGGAAGGATCCCAAAACACACCCAAAAGTTTCCAGGAAAGAAGTACATTCCTCTTCCTCCACATTAATAGGAATCAACTCACTCTTATGATAGTTAATACGCATACCAGATATTTGTTCAAAACAAGTTAAGATCCACTTCAAATTAGTTGCAATCCTATTACTTTTCTCTAAGAAAAGTAAAGTATCATCAGCATATTGCAAGCAAACAACTCCACCAGGAACAAATTCAGGACACAAACCCCTAACCAAACCCTCATTGCCCCCTTTGAGGAGCATTTTTGAGAACACATCTACCACAAAATTAAAAAGACCAGGAGACAGGGGATCTCCCTGTCTTAAGCCTTTACCAGTAAGGAAAAAATCACTTTCAACCTCATTAATTTTCACACCCACTGATCCACCAGAAGTTAGCTGTTTAATCAACCTAATCCAGAAAGGACTAAAACCCCTAAGATGCAAGATCTCATAAAGGAAATCTAGATTAACCCTATCATATGCCTTTTCATAATTAATTTTAAAGACAAACCCCTCTTTCTTCCTCCTATGAACCTCATGCACAATTTCATGTGCAGTAACCACACTCTCTAAAATATATCTGCCCTTGATAAAAGCAGATTGATTATAAGAGATTAACCTCCCTATAATTTTAGCCAATCTATTTGTTAAAACTTTACAGAAAATCTTGAAGCTACAATTCAAGAGACTTATAGGCCTAAACTTCCTCATAGTCCTAGCATCATTTTCTTTTGGAATCAAAGTAATCATAGCAAAATTTAGTCTAAAGATATCCAACTTATCTTCAAACCAAGCATCAAATAAATTCATTAAATCTTGTGCAATAACATCCCAGTACTTCTGGTAAAAGAAAAATATAAGCCATCAGGTCCAGGTGCACCATCAGCATAAGAACCAAAAACAGCCTCCTTCACCTCATCTAAAGTAAAAAGACTCCCCAACATCTCATTTTCCTCTATAGTTACTTTTTCTTCAGGAAGGAAAAAATTATCTAACAACCTAATGTCAGGTCTATCTTCAGCACCAAATAAATCCTTATAATAGTGTTTAGCTATCTCTAACATATCTTTAGTTTCAGTGACAGGGCCATCAGGCCCATCTAACACAGCAATCATTTTCTTCCTTCTCCTTTGATTAGCTAAAGCATGAAAATAAGCAGTATTCCTATCTCCTTCACATATATCTTTATCTCTGGAACGCTGCTTAGCTTTAATCTCCTCAATGAGCCAAAAAGAACTTAGCTCTTCAAGGATTAGATTAAATCTTTCAGCTTCCCCATCTGACAGCTCTTGAGATTCAGCTTTAATATCTAGTCTATCATATTCCTCCATAAGGTTTTTCTTTTTCTTTCTAATTTCAGCATCAATATTTGCACTCCACCCTTTAGCAGAACATCTAAAGCACCTAACCTTAGATTGCCAAATATCCAAAGGGTTATTACTAAAAACCTGGGTAGACCAAGCTTTAACAACCACCTCTCTAAAATCTACTCTAGTGCTCCACCATTTCTCAAATTTAAAGCTACTCTTCCTAGGCACCATATTTTCCCCAGAATCCCAGAAAATGGGAGTATGATCACTACCTAATCTAGGTAAAGCTCTTGCATTTCCTAAAGGAAACAAAGCCTCAAACCCAGTAGTACAAAAAATCCTATCAATTCTACTCATAATTCTATTACTTTGGTTATTACTCCAAGTAAAGGATCTACCAGCTAGACCAATTTCCACTAGGGCCCATAAATCAATCCAAGCATTAAATTTATCAGCCCATTTAAAATCTATCACTCCATTACTTTTATCACACTGTGACCTAACCAGATTGAAGTCACCTCCAATCATAGCAGGCCCATCCCAACCCAAACACAACTCATGCAACTCTGAAATAAAAGCATCTTTACCCTCTTCATAAGGAGAGCCATACACTGTGGTAAGCCTAATTACCACACCAGTATTTTTAACCCTAACAACAGTGCTCACAGAGAAGGTTCTAATGTCCCAAGAAATTATCTCAAAGACATCACTATTAACCCCAACTAAGATCCCACCAGCTGAACCAACTGCAGGACTGAAATTCCACTCAAAATTTCTATTTCCTAGAAGGTTTTTCAAGAAGGATCTAGAGAACTTCTCTTTTTTTGTTTCCTGAAAGCCAATGTAATCAACTTTCAGAGGTATGACAGTGTCCTCTAAACACTTCTTCCTACCAGGGGCAGTGATCCCTCTAATGTTAAAAAAGGAAATTAACATTGCACTCTCTTCCTAGGGTGCTTGCCCCGTGATTTCCTAATGACCTCTATCCATTTTTCACCTTCATCCTCATAATCATCTACATCCTGTCTATTATAAGTAACAGGAGTTGTTACCTCTCTTCTCACCCTAGAAGCTAGAGAAGCACCATTGCAACTTTTTCCATTTATGATCTCTAAATCTACCTTATCAATGGAAGCTAAAGGAGACCCATGAGTGTTTTCCTCACTAAGGATCTCAATATCTACTACCACATTCCTATTATGAACCACCTTGCTCACTGGACACCTAGACTGAGGAGACCCATGAGTATTATTCTCCCTAGGAATCTCAATATCTATTACCACATTCCTATCATGAAACACACTACTCACTGGACACCTAGACTGATCAGCCTGAACTTCCTCTTTTTCACAACTACCACTAACAGCAGAAATATCAACACCTACATTTCTAGCTAGAGATTCAAGATAATCAACATCTAAGGACTGAAAAGCATTAGAATGCATTATACCTTTCATCTTTTTGTTTGGCTCTTCTAGGTTATTCTTCTTCTTGTACTCAATAGCCTTCTTCATCACATTCATCGACCTATCCACTCTGGAACTCTGCCTTGTAGCCTGAACAGGACCCCATGTTTTCTTCTTCCTTGTCTTCCTCTGTTGGTCAGTATCCACCACTCCTTTTATATCAGGCCTCTCAAAGCTAGGCATAATATCCTCTGGAAGAGTAAACTCCAAGCCTTCATTTACCTCTCCACTGCCAAGATCAATCCCATTCTTGCAAGTTAAGCTTCCCTGATCTTCCAAAAGGAAGTTTTGTATTTCTTCACTCACCTCCTCAGCAATCGTGCTAGGTCCACTCCTCCAGATGAATCTTCCTTCCTCATCTACCTCACCAATCTTGAGCAGCAAATCATACACTTCTTCTCCACTAACATACTCTTTCACCTCTCCACCATCAGTGACCAGTCTCCTTGCTACAGAACCAGAACTAGCTGCATTAGTATTCACCACCACAGAATTTGTAGAATTCCCTGCAGCACTGCCTCTGTCTGTATCCATCCCATCCTGTCTTTCACTGTTTTGCTCCTCATTTTCATGCTCATCATTCCCATCAGAAGGTGGAGGTGGTGGTGGGACAGGTGGATCATCTGCTACCCCAGTAACAGGTTCACCCTCAGTCTCAAACAGCAACTGATGGAATTTCCCTTGGAAATGAAAGAGCCTACCAGCAGGAATCTTGGTAGCATCCCTGCACTTTATCTTCACCCTTACCACCTCAGCACAATCCTTGAACACACTCATCCAGTCAATTTCTTCAAGGATACCACACACAGATACAGCTTGAGCTATTATATTCCACTCACACCATGGAGGTTGCAGACCATGTATCTTCATCCATGTCACCTGCATCACTGCCACAGGGTCTGGATCATCATCCCAAGCCTCAACTTTGACCCACACTCCAGGCTTTGTCAGTCCAAACCTAGGATACCCAATCACCTGGTCCACTAGAAGATGAGGGGGGAACTTCACCAGGTATGACCATTGGGTAAGTTCTCTGATCTGCCATGGCCAGTTTGTCCTATAGATCCCTGCAAACTCCTTGGCTAGCTCAGCTTTAGATATATTCCCTTCTTCTATCAGCACCAGCCCACAATTCTTTGTAGTGGTCACAGGATTTACAACTACCTCAGGAATCTCAATATGGAAGAAACCTAGGCCATTAGCTGCACTCCCTATGTATTTGGCCACTTGAGGAGGTCTCTTGATGACAGGGCAACCTTCCACACCATGATTAGTAGCCTTGCAAATGAAGCAAAAGGCTTTCTTGTCACAAGATTGCTTGAAGTGTCCAGGCTCACCACACCCAAGACAGATAGTGTCTACATAAGACATCTGATTCGGGATCACCTGAACTTCACCTCCTCCACCATTCTTCTTCTTCTGCATCTGCTTTGCCATCCCACTCTTAGCTTTAGCACCACCTTCTTCCACATGACCTTGAGAACTCTGTGGATTTTCTTCAGCACTTGGAGCAATCCATTGGTTGGACTGAAATCCAAATTGCTGGGGGTTGAACTGGGGGTAGGGACCTTGAAAGGCCCAGGGAGGAGGTAGGCCACCAGGAACAAATCCATAGGACTGTGGAGGGAATTGAGGATATGGACCTTGATTCTGCTGGAAGGGCTGCTGCTGCTGAGGACCCTGCTGAAATTGATTGCTGTTGAATTGCTGTCGATTCCAATTGTCACCTCTTCCCCCTCCAGATCCCCTTCTTCTGTTTCTTCCTCCACGCCCTCGATCAGCCATGATCACCACCTCAGACTCCAGGTCAATGAAATCAACCTCTTCAACCCCCAGGTAGCATAAGCTTGGTCTCTCTGGTGGTAGTGGCGGCGGAGGAGGGGAGCTCCGAACCCTAGAGCGTGGTGGGCTTATATATGGAGCCACCCTTGTGGGAGGGTTGTCTAGATGCTTGGGAATATCCCACAGCTGTCCAAAAAGCGCTTCTAGCTCCTTATCCTCCATGTCTACGACCGGCACATGGTCTCCACCACCGTTTGACCTGGTCCACGACGCCATGGACGAGCTCCTGGAACCCACCAACATCTCCTTCGCCTTTCCGCTCCCGCCAAAACCAAGCGCAGCTGCTCCAATCAAGTCTCTGTACTTTCTAGCACCTCTGGCGTCTTGTTCAGCAACCGATTGTGTTGCCGCAGAATCATCAGAGCAAACGCCGCCTTCAGCTCCGGTACAGCAAGCCCCAGCGGAAATGGCCTCCTGTTCCACCTCGGAGGAAGCAGCGCAAAAGCCTTCTCCCTCGCCAAAACGAACAGAGAATGCTGGTCGCTCACCTCTAAACTCTGTTCCGACCTCCCATTCTCCTCTGCTCGCAGACTCTGAGCGGTGTCCTGCAACTCTAGATCTCGCTGGAAGACCTCCTGCACCTGCACAGCTCTCGGACCAGGCTTCCGCCCCTGAACTGGCGCCTGGAGCGCCATTACCGCTCCGAAGACGAACTTGGTCTCCGGCTCCACCTGTTCCCCCGGACTCCGCTGCCGCTCGGAGGTAGGCGAGCTCGGGACCAACGGCGATTGGCCCAAACGAGCCCACGCAGAAGCTGAAGCCGCTGCTCCCAGGCGAAGTAGCTCGGTCCTCCGCTGAATCCCTGAGCGCCGACCTCGACCCCGCCATTGCCGATCCAGCTTCCTCACTCGCAACGCCTTCGCGAGCTCCCATCTCCCCTTCCTCGCCTCCCGTACCAGACCGCCACCACCACGACCGCTCCCCCGCCTCCGCTCCGTCCTCATCCGTGCAGATCGCCAGCGTAAGCCTTCGATTCGCCTTGGATTGCGGTAGAAACCTAGCTAAGGGCGGTGAGCTCGGTGTGAGTGACTGTGGAGTTTGGGGGAAGGCAAGTGGCAAGGGCAGGCTCTCGCGCGACGCGTGGAGAGGCATACGCCGCGCCCCTGGCCCGCCATGGACGCGGATCGAGGAGATCCCGCCATGAACAGGACCTTGGGTCGGACTCGTGGTGGAGTCGCCGAGGAGTCGCGAGAGCAACGTCATCCTCTCATGAGGAAAAAACTTTGCTCATGCGTGAAGGGAGGATTGTTTCCGTCGTCCAACATTTTTTTAGACTAAATTACCCTTCCACCAAATCACATATAACACACAATTACCAATATATACCACCATACAGGTTTGTTACCATACAGGTTCGTTAAAAAATCATCTTGGAGATATGATAACTCGAGCAAAGTCTTTTCTTTTGCGGAGATAACGTGCAAGCAGGAGCCCGTTCGAATCAAAACTGCCTAGCTAACCAGGACTCCTTGGTACGTAGCAGAGTCCGATCAAAATAAAATAAACTAGCTAGCCATGACTTTTTGTAGTTTGTACGTGTCCTTTTGGTGTGTATATAAGTAGACGAGTTGATCGATGCGATCCCGTCAACCGTGGGGATGGAGGTCGCGCCGCCTGACAGCGAAACAAGGGGCGGAGCGGTGCAACGACGTGGTGTCCTTGCCGCTTTGGTGCCGGTTCCCGCTCACGCTGGTCCAGTGCAGCACCAGCAGGGGCAACCTGCTCGTGGATGGAGACGCGTTCGACCTGATTACCCTGCAAATATGGCACCAGAATTGGTCGGTTTTGGAGCCTGGGGCAAAAACTGCTATCTATAGTTTTGTAGTTTTGTACAGATGCTCCCTTCGGTGAAGCCTATGCCTGCATGGAGCCGTGGTGGAACTGAAATTGGTACTGCATTCTTTTGTCCGGGAAATTGTCCTGGAGCTTTGGTTGTAAAGACTTTTTGAATGCCCCTGGCCTAGACAGTTTGTGCTTTAGGGACCTGATATAAGAGTTCAAACATCAAATCCATGCTGAATGGCGGGTAAGAACAACTGAGATTCAGATATTGGCTCTTAGAGCATCTCCAGCCGCGTCCCCCAAACCGTCCCCCAAACCGCGCCGGATCGAGCGTTTGGGGACGTGTTTTGTTCGTGCCGCGTTTGGGGGACGTCGCTCCCCAGCCGCGTCCCCCAAACGTCGCCCCCAAACATTTAAAATAATTTTTCTTGGCATTTTTATTTCAATTTCCACAAACTAATACATAATTGGGAACGTGGTTTACACGAAGACATAGTTTGGAACATGGTTTTCCACAAACTAATACATAGTTTGAACCATGGTGGACACAAATATAAAATATTGCAAATAAACTAAACCTAACTAGGCCGTGCATCGGCGGTTTCTGTGTTCGCCGCTAAGAAACAACACTACGGCACACCCAAATACCTAAACTGGAAAATCCAGCGGGAGGATGGTGCCCTTGTTGGTTCTACCGATGAGGCGAACAGCAAAACCTCCGTGCACGTATTCGCTGCGAAGAAGCAACATCCTCCTCCGAGTCGGTGCCGCGTCGGGAGTCCCGTCGACGTGGTAGTCCCGGCGGCGACTCGTCGAAGACCTTGATGCTCATGTCCCCGTTGCCGAAGTAGGAGAACACGAGGATGAAGCCGGCTTGGAGGATGTGGTGGCGCGCGAACTTCTCCCAGCCGATGTTGAGGTACATCTTGCCGCGCCCGTCGTAGATCACGTCGACGATCCACCGGCAGTAGCCGCACGAATGCTCCCGCAGATGCATCGTGCGCGGGCGTACGCCGCCGACGTACTCGGCGAAGGAGTCCGGCAGCCTCGGATGCCGCGCGGATCGCCCTTGAGGACGTGGACGAACTCGAACAGGACGTCCGGCTCCACGTCCGGCTCCGACGATGACGACGGCGCGGGAGGCGACGGCGATCGTTCAGCCATGCCGCGGCCACGACCACGACCACGACCACGGCCGCGGCCGCGAGGTCGGCCTCCGCCTCTACCAGACATGGCGACGAGTCTTGTTGAGAGATGGTGGCGGCTAGGGTTTGGGAGAGGCGCTAGGGTTTGTGTGAGAGGGACGACGAGAGGCGCCCTTTTATAGGCCGGAGAGGGGCGGATGAGCGGTGGCGCTCATTAACGCCGCACGCGAGCTAGGCGCGACGGGACGCGTCGCTGCGCCCTCTGGGAACTGCACCGTCGCCGGGAACGCACCGTCGCGCACGCCCAACTTCGCGAGGTAGGCGACGGTTAGGTTAAAATTAATTGTGCCGCGACGGGTCGGCCCGCCACTCCCCCGCCCTCGTTGTGTCCGGCGTCCCCGGTCCCTGTGGACGGGACGGGCTCGGGCGCCGGACACCGATAGGCGCGCCGACAAAAAAGGGCTTTACGCCAACTGCTGGCGCGCCCCAAATCCCTTTGGGGGACGCTTTGGGGGACGCGGCTGGAGATGCTCTTAGAATCGATGCTCCATTTAGATGAGGCAGTCAATCTGTTTCTTCCTTATGTGTCTTTATGAAACCAGGCAATTCAGAAACATTTTGTCCAGAGACAAAACTCTGCAAAACCCAAAGGAGCTGGCCAAGAGGATGGTCCATCTGGTCGATGAATGGAGACTTCGGAGACCAAATCCAACACCAGTTCAAGCCACAACACCAGTTCAAGCCACGCCCGAATATCTGCTCCAGCCTGCCGTTCTGCTGACTCTCCGTCCGCACTGCTCGACATTGCCGTCATCTCGCCGTTCTGCTGACTGAAGCTCTATGTCTGGAATACCCGTATCGTGCTCTGCAACCATTACGCTAGGAGTAACGTTAATTACTTCTTTAGCTAAGCTTCCTACTTTGTGTCACATATATCTATCTGTTGGTTTATTTTGGATTGTTGCCATGAGCATCTTTCTAAAGCAGAGATAATTCTTTGTCATCAGATTAGTAAAACGAGAGTAGTGCATTCTGTAACATTGTGAGGCATGTAGTGGTGTCAGTTTCATCCCAAAGTTTTTCGTTATCATGTTGTTTATTTGCTCGTAGTCAGCCACTGAATCTTGCAGTGTTTGTTTCTTGCAGAGAAGTGAAGGAGTAGAAGTAGCAGGGGATAAGGGATGTCAGGCCGCAATGAAGCCAGATCATTTGTTTGTATGAAGGAGGAAATAAATTTTCAATAGGTTCTGTGAGTTTGAATTTTTTTTATTCTTGATCGGCTATTACGGTTTTGGAGTTCTTTCAGTACAATGTCTCTGAACGCATTCATTTACAAATAATTGTTTGAGCATATGCGTATCAAATGCTCAATTTTTAAATAATCTTTCTTTTATGATCATAAGCATTGGAATTAGCTTTTGGTATTAGAATAGTTATACGTTCGTCGGGAATAGGATAAAATGTAATTACCATCGACGATGGTGACAAAAAAGAGAAGTGACAGATGCAACATTTGTTGATCCCGGTGCAACGCACGGGCCTTTTTTTGTTAGTAATAATAAAGAAGCTAAGTTTTCTGCCAAAAGTTTCGTTCAACATTTTTTAGGACCGTTTTGTCCTTCCACCAATTCACATAATACTGTACCTGCCATGATACCCTTTCAGTTTATACAGTTTCCGTATTTTTTCGACCTTCCTCCTCTTGTGCCCCCGCTCCGCTCTCCCTGCCACCGGAATCTGATGCCTATTCCTGCTCCAGATCGGGAAGGCACGGGGAAGGCATGAATTTTTCCCGAGTCCAGACCACGCACGACTCCTCTTCTTTCCTTGTAAGAGCCTTTAAATAAGGAGCTATCTCTGCATCAAATCGATCGGCCATTGCAGATGGAAACCGAGCCGCTGGAAAACAAATTGGAAATTTGGGAGCAGGACGCGGGCGTGGATACCGGGACGACGCCGTGGCGGCCGGGTCAGCGGCGCTGGGAGCTGGGAGGATGCTAGGAAGCTGGATCTGTGTTACTGGTTTCGATCTAAGTGGAGCTAATCCTTCACGCCTGTGAGGTGGACGGATCACCGACCTCGCCGCCGCCCGATAATCCTCTGCCTATCTCCCTCCACGGGACTCTCCACTCCCGCGTCCTTGGTAGATAACCGACCCGCGTCCGGGATCCCGTCAACCAACTGATGTGCCTCTGGGAGGCAAACGTCAGCTTCTTCTCAGCGGTCTGCCTACGTTTTCCCAGCGACGGATGCCGCTCGCCCGCTCCCCACCTTCCATGTCCCGGCTAGCCGCCCGGCCCCTTCCTCTAGCGTGGCGTTGCCCCGACCTTCTCCATTCCGTTCGTCGCCCGCCCTCCTCCATCGCAGTGGCGGTTGTTCTCGCCGCCACCGACGAGGCCTCCGCGGGCGCCTTGACTCAAGTTTCTACGGCGGTGGGAAGGGAGGCGGCAGCTCCATCTGATCTGGTAGTGGAGACGTCGATTCTGGCTGTGGGCGGCCGGATCCGAGTTCGCTCCAGATCTATCCATGATGGACATCGACGCAGGCACGCGCACGTGCGGCTGGAGCAGGAGCATGGCACGAAGCACGATGAAGGCGGAGCTTCCGTGCGGGAGCTGGCTTGCGCGGCGTACGTAGGGAGCAAATTCGCGGCGGCATGGACTGCGTGAGTGGGACTGGGTGGAGCGGTGCGGAGCAGACCGACGTGAGTCGGGAGGAGCAGCTGAGGGCCGGCTGGGGTGAAACGAGCTCAATTATGTGATATCTTCGGAAGATGATTATTATACGAGTACTGACATGTAAAACGCAGTAGATAAGCAGCAGTAGTTTGAGCTCAGCTCATGTGCTAGGCGTAGAGAATATTTCGCTGGTACCGGAGAAAGTTGGATGGAGAGATGCCGGTGTTCAAAGGTGCAAAGTCTGATAGTTGAACTGTCGATTGGTTTGTACTCGAAGGCTCGAAGCTCTTTGTGTTCCTGAGATTATCGACTGAGTACAAAGGTACAATGATTATTTTACCGATAGTGTGTGAGATTCAGCTGTGAACTCGCACTGATATTTTTAGTACAACTGCACTGATCTTTTTACTTTTTTGGTGTTTTATTAACCTCTTTGTTGGGTGATTTCTCAATGTTGTCTAACATTGCTGCACAAGGATTGCTTCCTCTGGATCCTTTCTCCCTTTTTAGTAAGCACTTACATTTTCTCAATACATCAGATCCATCGGAAGCAAATCACCGGAATTGTTCTTGGTTTTGCAGTTGTTGCTTTTTGCAAAACTCTAAGTGATGAAAGGGTTTCACTAGATATTTTTTCAAAAGAAATTGATTAATCCATAGAAACATCTGCAATTGAGGTGAAATGTGAGGTAATAATTCTACCAGTTTGTGCATATCATGTTTTGATGTTATTTTGTGTGTACCGACGGGGTGATCATTTTTTAGCTTTATACCTGCATTGGCCTGCATGACATATTATTTTCTCTAGGGGGGTCCCTTTAACGGAGTGTACTATGATCTAATATTTTTCACTGCAACGCACGGGCACGTTTCCTAGTAATAACTAGGACAAACCCCGTGCTTCGCTACGGAGCAAATCGCAAATATATTACTGGTTATAGCTGTGTGTTGGAGCGGGTTGATTGAAAAGTCATCAATCTATTCTTTTATGTTGTTGACAGCTTCTATCTAACCCTAAACTAAACTTGCCCCTCTTAGTTGTCCGCTCCTTATCTAACCACTCTCTTCTATTCAGAGCTCGACTCTTGGCTAAGGTGCGTTTTTCCTCCCTTGAGCTTAAGGGAGGCGTGTCTTCCCTCCCTTGTTAGGAGCTCGGTTATTAATCATAAATCAATACCTATCAGCTCAACCAGCGATTTGACCTGATAAAACTTTACTAAGAATTGTTCCCAATAGATTGAACTAAATTCATATAATTTCTTGAAGAAAAAAAATCTGCAAACCAAGAGCATCAAGGGAGGCTTGAGTCTCATGAGCTACAAATAATCTCTACGGTTGTAAAATGTAGCAACACCTCACAGCAAAAGGAAACGTTCTACCAATATCCATGAGAATGATTATGCTCTAGGGATGTCGTCAGGGTAAGAGAGGTAGAATCAACCTGCATGATATATACAAAATGTTTGGAGCGTGGACTTATATGATGCGCAAATCATAGACAAACCTATGGCATCCAAGGAATATAATATATAGCAATGAAGATGGCGTACCAATTGCAATGTGCAGTTTAACTTGAGATCTCTTCGCCTCGCATGTGCTAGTATAGGCATCGTCTGTGGCAGCTGAATCCCCCCGGAGTATCCAAGAACAGAGCACGGCCACCGGACTAAAAAGGCAAACCAAATTGCAGAGTATCAACCGAGCACGGGTTGACTTCAATCGACCCAGGAGGAGCAGCACCGGGACTGGGGTGGCCTCCGCACTCATGGGGACAAGGTACATGACCTGCTCCCGAGTCCCCATGGCGTCGACGAGGAACTCCTTCTTTTGGCGACGGCCCCTGCAGAATCATACACGTCGAGGCCGTCCATCGCCTTCCGCTTTACGCGTTTCTTCCGCTGGATTGACCCGAGGCTCCATGTGGACGACGAAGTCAATCGATTCCTTCCGGACGGAGATGTGATAGTTCTATCGAAAGGATTTGTTTGCACGATCTGCCGGCAGCATTGCCGTTTCCGATAGCGCCACCACCGTAGCTGCTTCCTTGGCGCTGGAGTTCGTCGCCTCGCTAGATCTGGGGATGCCGGTGGGGGTTCTTTCAGATGCGGCGGAGGGAGAATAGGAGGAGGAGACCGCGAGCGGATTTATTAGCGACAATTACGGAAACCGAAGCGACCACGACTTGCACAATGGTAGGACAGATCGATCAGCAACCGGAATTCTGAAACGGCAGGGTGAGAGCGATGAAGAAATCGTACGGATGAGTTCGGTCACGGGAGCCGTTCGTTCGTGGGAGAAAAGAAATAAACCAACCGGTAAGATGGCACTTGCCGTATTATGCGATTTGGTGGGAGGGCAAAACGGTCCAAATAAATGTTGAACGAAAATTTTGGCAGAAAACTTATCTTCTTTATTATTAGGTATAGACTAGTAAAAGTGCCCGTGCGTTGCACCGGGTAACCATACCAAACGCTCCAACAAACCATTTATGTTGATATTTGTCTTCTATGTCGAAGAAATTTTAATTTTTGCCTCGTAAGGAATTGTTTTTAAAAATAGTATTGTGCCACAATAACTTACTTTGAAGCAAATACTATGTTCCGGACAAGAAGCAAAACTTCGCTACCGGCTAAACCTATGTTGTTCACCGAAAGTTTGACAAAATAAAATATAGGACTGTGGAAGCCTCTAAGTGCGTGGTGACAATTGAGGGGCAACAGCTTGAGACGGAGTTTGAAATGCAGCTTCTTTTAGGTATTGGTTGCCTTTTGATTGTCATGTCTTCACATTATGTTGTGTTGGATCTTCCTAATAAAACTGATGAAATCCATGACACTGGTGTGCATATTTTCTTGACATTCATTATCCTTCATTGTTAGAAGATTCCCATAATTTGTTTCCTGAGTTCGTATCCGTCCTGCACATTTATTAATTTTTTTAAGCGAATAAGAAAAACACCATATTTTAAATAAGAACAATGATTTAAATGCTTACGAATGGAAAATATACTTTTCCGTCTTCCCATGTGGACATGAAGAGGGTAGCAAAAAAACCAGAGAGCTCCCTATATAAATATAGATTAGTAATCATTGACAAAATACATATCGTACATGCTCATGACATGAAATACTAAGTATACAACATTTGGCGCCTAATAAACAGAAAATTCTTCAAAATTATTTGTAAAGTATATGCCCTCCCTTTCTATTTCTACTTTTTTTAAATAAAATATACTCCCTCCATTCCTTTCTATAGTGTCTATAGATTTTTGACATTTGTTTCAAAATATGAGGTTGTAGCTTGACTTTTTTCAGTTACCCCATCCCCGTCCAGCTCCCACACAACATATGTGAGAAAAAATTCCTTAATTAAACTTGGGGCAAACTGGGTATCCTCGCGCATCGTCATCCCCCCTTCCCAGGGAAGCCTCCAACATATACGGCGCACGGCCTTCCAAGCTTATCCGGTCACGCCGGGATCTGAAGAACCTCATCCATCTCCCCCTACATTTCCTTCCTCGTACCACGAGCGTGCATTTATTCTGCAATTCCTCCTTTAATTCAATTTCCCTTATCTTTTCCTTCCTCAATCTTTAATACCGTTTCCTTCCTCATGCCACCAGCGTCCAATTCCCCTTTTATATCCGCTCCCACATTATATGTTAGACCATACAATGATGATGCTACAGCTGCTTGACGTGGCTTGTTACAACCCAGAAAACAGACGCATATAAACTGGTGAGACTTCTGATACGGGAGCAAGGTGGGACTATCTACAAAAGATATATGTGCGTTAGTTGAGACATAGCGATAAATCTTTTCCTGCTTGTAAATCGTCCCCATCGGTTTTTTGTTTGTTAATTGGGCCGTTCGGCCGCTGGCAGGCCCGACCCGCACCGATGGCTGGCAACCACCGGGACATCGATGGATGAAGGAATTCACGTGATGAACCAGCTGTGGCAAACCGTTTTTTGATTATAAGCGGTGGCGGCAGCTTGTAAATGTCTGTAAACTCCGAGAGTAAATTTAAAACGGACCAAAAAAAAAGGGGAGAAACCTTACTTCCTTTATTAGTAGGTACTAGTAAAATTGCCCGTGCGTTGCACCGGGAAAAACAAATACGCTCGGACAAACAGCCCGTGTTGACACTTTTCTTTGTCACCATCATCAATGGTGGTCCCATTTCTCCTATTCATAAACATAATTAATTCTAAAAAGATTAGATTTTGAGCCCCTCACTTCACCATCTTGCAATCAACCCGTAGTCCACATTGGCGCACAGCTCTGCTCCCTTCGCATCAGCATATTCAACACGACCTTTCTCTTTCTGACAAGGACTCCGGGCAGAGTACGTATCCATGTCGAGCCCAACATAGAATCCTCCTTTCGAAAACTGAAGGTGCTAAAAAGGACTTGAGAGTTGATACTCTAGACTAAACCAGATCAATTGGAAATTCAAGTGCTCGAAATTGGTTTGTCCGTGATCGACATAGCCGCCGACTTCGCCAACTAACGGACCTTGTGTGATGCTCGCCGCACCTAGTGCAGCTGAGACCGCGACCCACCATAGAGATATTCAGGGTATTTATTCTACTATTTTAGACTTTGTAAATGAGAATTAATGTATTTTTATTTAATCTAATCTACCTATATCGTTCTTTCTTCTCACTCTTTATATTCCACTCACGGTTTTTATAACTACCAAATATCACTCTTAAAAAGAAACATTTGATACAACGTGATAGTTTATAACAAAAAATTCATAGAAGTCTCCACCCATTATGTACATGATTGGGAAGGGAAAAATGTACACTTAACAAATTCCTTCCTAACTTTGTGCAACTCTCAAAGAATCCTTACATGGGCGTACAGGGGAAAGAGCTCGACATCAATGGTGACTGCTCTCATTAGAATCACAGTTAAAATCAGTCACCGTAATTTACATCTCAAACCTCATAATGATGGTTCATTTGAAACTCCAATATTTCAGATAACTGTGAACATGCAGTACTTTAGCCAAGCAAATCGTGAACCAAAGCTGCAGTAATCTAGTTTGGTGCTTTAGCTGCCGCCTGTGCCGTTGTTGAGCTCAACGCGACGAGGAGCAGGCCAACGTCCAGCGGGTAGTCGAGCTGCCGTATATACTCTGCCGTTTGGGTCCCTGAGGTAGTTGGTGAAGGATCCGAGGATGCAGGAGAGCGACAGTAGTGCTGGTGCGATAGATGGGGACGGGTCTGTCGCGCAAGCAGGCGCCGACGCGCCCAGAGAGGTGGGGAGTCGGAGTCCAATCTGACAGAGGCCATGAGCATCGCACCATACTCCTTTTAATCTTCTTGCACTCCATCTCCCAATCGCCAGCACCGGCTCGCCGGCAGGGATCGACCACGGCGTCCTCGGGCAGAGCTCGATCATGGCATATGTCTACCTCATCCACGTCGTCTGAGTTTAGTGATTCTGCGGCAGCGTGGAGGATCCGAAGCAGACCGACGGTGCCCAAAATCCGCGCCACGAATCGTTCAGCTATAGGCGCTTGGACCTCGATCATAAGGACAGGAGCTTTGTTGGGTCTTAATTTTAGATGAATTATTGCAGCGCCGGCAGCGATCAGCCACAGCGTCCAAGAGCGGACCTCGATCACGGGGATCCATAGGCGGAGCTCGACCTCATCCACATCGTCTGAGTTAGCTAGGTGATTCAGCGGCGGCGCGGAAGGATCCAAAGTAGGCCGACGATGCCCAAGATTACGCTGCGAATCGTTGGGCTCTGGCGCTAGGAGCTCGATCATAACGGTGTGAGCTTCCGTGGGTTTTAATTTATAGATTTATTATGTTAGGCAAAACTATACAGGGAGTTCATAGGCCACCCCAGTTGTTTTGTCGACGCACGCCGGACAGGGAGGAGTTCGTGCGTTTGTTGTCTCCGGTTTCCTTCCGAAGGACGACCTACGGAACACAAAAGAAGCAATCGTGTACTGATCGGTTTCTTTGACGGACCACGAACGATGGACGAAACCAGAAACGTTTGTACATGGAAACGCTTCTCCCTTTATTATTAGGTATAGATAGACTAGCAAAAGTGCCCGTGCGTTGCACCGGGATAAGCTAAAACTCAATCGCTCCAATTAAACAAATACTTCTCATCCGTCAGTGCCACCATGGAAGAAGTTGCTCATGTTTTCTCCTATTCATGACGAATATACAACGACCTAAATTTTGCCCATAGTGAACCAAATCATACCTTGAAGAATTTTACTACTGGAAATACTTTTTTTACGAGACAACTCTAGTCGATAAAATTTGACACAAGCTTGTCCTGGCCGACGGGTGCTCGGCGGGTTGTGCCTACCGTCACTTCTCCACTTGCGGGTCGCGCTGCTCTTGAAGGTGTTCTTGTCCAGGTACAGAGGCACGAAGCATCCTTGCCCGAAGGAACATCTAGTCATCTAGACTGCATTTTCATTTATGTCTAGCTATGCTAATTTGTGCATCTAATTAGGATATTTCTCGTTTGAAAAGGAAATAGCATTGGGCACCGGTATTATTACTGCTCGAGGTATGACGAACAAATTTATAATTTTTTTCAGAATTAATAAAAATCTATAAATTTAAGCAGATTATATAAATGTTGTATATTTCGTCCGGTATAAAGTTTTCTCTATGGAAACCGAAATAACTGTTCTTTTGACAAGATTCCGCATAAATTTTGGTCGAGAAATAAAAACATTAATCTTTTTGCTTGGATCCCATCGCTTTGTGTTGCACTGGAACCGTGGGAGAAGATGAGAATTGGATGTGGCGTGTTCTTTTTGCTTGGATCCCATAGCTTCGCCCCAGCACATGGCTTCTCTCTTATTTTAGGCGGGTGTCGTGATGTCGCACACTTGTCGTCTTCGCTCGCATGATCGCCACCACCCCCGACGAGATAATTCCTTGGTGATTATGGTGATCCTTCCGTTTTGCTTGGTGG
Organism: Lolium multiflorum; assembly: GCA_030979885.1. Classification (NCBI taxonomy): domain Eukaryota; kingdom Viridiplantae; phylum Streptophyta; class Magnoliopsida; order Poales; family Poaceae; genus Lolium; species Lolium multiflorum. The sequence continues at coordinate 130,073,981 of CM061750.1, read as the reverse complement.
CTTGTTGATATCTAGAAAACTTAGGTATATAAACTGGTCAAAATACATCTAGGGAACCGAGGTGGGACTAAGGCATCCGTTTTTACCCAGCTCTCAAGAGGTTACGACGTCGCCTGGCGCATAAATGAAATTTGGAATTTTTTTGTACTCGTGGTCCAGAGGCGGCGCTAGCACAGCAGTGCGGGGATAGTTTTGAAGGACAGGGTTGATGATTTCCAGAGCACCGCGGAGGGCTGGTGGGCCACCCTCGACGGGGCCCACCAATATTCTTCACTTTGGCAAGTTCTGGTTCTTCCCCAAATCGGCAAATCCTCTGCCAAGTCTCTCAGCCTCACCCGAAAATCTCAAAATTTGATATACCAATTTCTGTATCAAATCAAGTGATACTGCAATTTGAGGACTAAATTCACCATCCATCCCATTCTGTTCAGATGGATTTTGAGCGCGAGCTGATGAGTTTGGGATTGGGCACAAGAATGTCCATGCTCGCCAACGTCGAAGGCAAGCTCGTATTTTTCTATTGCGGTTCAGCCGAGTGTAGATCGCGACCTTCGTCCTCTGTGGGCGAACCATGAAACAGAAGATGAATATGGGGGCGTACTCGCTGTGGAGCTACGGACCGGACGACGACTTCACCTCGCTGCGGCCGGGCGGCGCCTCTGGCCACAAGGGGCGGCGCCGGGAGCCTCGCATGGAGCGCGCGTTTTCCACCTCCGGCCACAAGGGGCAGCTTCGGGAGCCTCGCACGGACCGCGCGTCGCCGACGAGGGCCAGCACTGACCTGGGCGTGCGGCGCTGCGCGCATCTAACGGGACCAGTGGAGATCAATGGGAAGCACACATTGGGGTACGGTATCGGGCCGGCGACCGGCGTGGAGAGCCATGTCCAACTCTGACTCGACGGGGAGAGCGCACCTATGCGGCAAGGACGGGCGCCGCGAGGCCAGTCTCCAGAGGCATCTCACCACCGGCGCGACCCTTGGAGTGGACGCGGCAAGGTCGGTCACCGTGAGGCCGGTCCGCTGGAGGAACTCCCCTACCCCTTTATTCCCCTTCGGTCGGTCTCCTCCCATCCACGTCGTGGCAAGCCAAGCGTCTGCATCCGCCAGGTATGGTCGTGGCCGCGCCGCGCCACAGAGAGCGCCTTTGGCGGAGCTGACTCGTACAACGCTCGCGGGGAGGTTGGGAATCGAGAATAGAACACCCGAACCGGTAAGGTGGTCATTGTGCAGTAATATGGACTTTGGTGGGAGGGTAAATCCGTCCAATAAAAAATTGGACGAACGACCAACGGAGAAACCCTTTTGCTTTTATTATTATTAGGTATATAGTAGATATAGATAAAGGAGCTAAATTTCTGCCAGATTTTTCGTCAACGCTTTTTTTTTGGACCGTTTTGCCTCCCACCAAACTTCATAATACTGCCAAACGCTATTATACCTGTTCGTTTTTATTTTACCCAGCCCTAACAAACCCGGACGCCACAACTTATCCCCATCCCCGAACGACGCCTTTGAGCTGCCCAGACGACCTGACTATGGCGGCGAGCCAGCGACGATGGGAGTCTTTCGAGTGCCCGCACCTACGGTGCAACGTGCGGCTGCGACGGTGGTCTGGCTATGTCGGCTACGAGAGCCGCACGAATCTCCGCGGTGCGACTACTACTCATCTCCCGCCTCCGAATCTGGCTCGATGCGTGCACGATTCTCCTCCCAAATGTTTTGCAACCGGCTGGAATCAAGAGAGGAATGGCGCGAGCTCTGAGTGGTGCCGTGCTCACCCCCTAACGACGAGCTAGCTATCCCATCGACCGTCTATCCGTGTGGAGGTGGTTTCCGCTGCCGGTGCGCCCGCTGGCTGGTGCCGTCCTAATTCAATCTGATGGCAGCCGGCCCTGAGTGTGTTCCACTCCTTTGCCTTGCTCCCAGCGCATGCCCGCGAGATCCAAGATGGTTCGTACGATTTGGAGCAACACGGGTCAGAGGTGAAGATCTGCGCCTCCCGCGAAAAATCAAGGGAAAAATTGATGATAACCCCCCAGTTGGTGCGCCTTCTATCATAACCCCTCTTTGTGTCGCTGACATGTGGGGTTCGAACCCACATGTCAGTGACACAAGGGGGGGCTATGATAAAAATGTGCACCAACTTGGGAGGGTTTTCCTGGATTGCCCCAAAATCAAGAGAGACAGCCGGCCGCCGACCAATCCCGAGTCGCTTGGAGGGAAGAGGATTTCCTGCTTCTCCCGCAAGATCCAGTCCATCCCCGGTCATCGCCTAGATGTGAAGCTGTTGCATTCTGACTCGGTCACCGCAACGCTTGCTAGATGCATTGAAGTCTGATGTTCACTGGGCGATCCATTCGGAGAAAATGATCTACTGGCGAAGCTAATTAACCACCACAGGAAATATGCATGGCCCGCTGCTGGCAACTGCCATCTGACGGGAGCGTGCGGTGCGGTGGTCGCCCTCATCCATAGCACTGCTGGAGCTTGAGAAGGTACCCGATTACTTCTATCAGTGTTGATTTCTTTCTCTTGCGTTTGATTCCTGTTAGAGCTAGCAACCACGCTGAGTAGTAGCAACCTGATGGTAGAAAACTTATCAGCTAGCTAGGTTGTTTAGGTACACGGATGTGATGCGGGGTGATGATTTGCTTTGGCCAAAAACCTGTTGGGGCAATGCGATTCATATTGGAGTGACGTCCAACTGTTTCTAGGATGCATGCATTCCTGAATACTATTCTGTCAGTTCAAGGTATACCCATGTTCAGAGTCTAAATAATAATATGTCTATTTCTAAATGTAGAGATGAATAACTACTATATTATAGGGTAACTAACATCATTTTTCTCAAAATTTTGACTTTTTTTCAGATTAACGCTGGTATGACACGTACATGATTTTATGGTTGATTCCCGCTGTAATTTTATCGTGTGCAGTTTGGGCGTTCTCTTGCAGTTTTGGCTTTTTCCTTTTCTTTATTTCTTGCTGGTTTTCCATCTGTCTTGGGTGGACGTACCATTTTATTGAACCGCTTTAACTCTATCTGGAGAGATCTAGGCCGAAACTGCCCCGCGATTTTCTACCCGCACACACTCCCTCTTTTATCTTCTCCACCATCCCATCGTCTCCAGCCTAGGGCGAGTGCCCTCTGCCCTGTCCTCTTCCACGGCGGCCCCCCGGCGAGGCACGGCCGCGTCGCCTTTCTCCCGTTCCTCTGGTCCCTCTACCCCGACCCTCTTCCATCTGCCGCAGGTGCTCCACCCGCTGCCCTCCACGTCCAGCGCCGCCGCCTCCTTCTCTTCCCCTTTCCCACCACAGTGGTGCTCGGCCCGTCCCTACGCCCGTGCCCGCGAAATTCTAGCCCTACCAAGCCGGCACTGCTCCGATGCGGATGCTCCTCTACCTCTACTACTGCCCCCTCCCTGCCATGTGGTGCTCCTTCTTCTCCCCGTCACTGAGTAACTACCTGTGAATTCTTATTCTTTTGTGTCTACTTGTGTGAGCTCATGCCTTCTACCTGTTTGATGTTATGCTCATGAGAACTAAAACAAAATTTCTTCAGTTTGCAGAATTCTGAGAGCGACGTCAATTGAATTTTGGCTGCAGATTCCACTTAGACTGCGAGCACACCTGGTTGTAGATTTTGTGTTGATTTTAATTTGGTGATTTCTGTCTTGCCGTAGGGAGCGGTGCGCTGTTTACCTTGGAGTGGTGCAGAGAAAAAAGCCATTAAGAGGATTCTGATTTGTTCATGTTCATTTTAGAGCGCCGTGGCTTAGATGACCCCGATGCTTATTTTGGTGGTGTTTTGCAGGTGAATTTTGATGTAAAGGAACACAACATGATGCTCAACTACAAGGTTCTCCAGGATGTGTAGACCAATTACCAAGCAAGGTACCGGCTCTCGGCCTTGCTATTTTTAACGTATGCTTACGATGTTCCTGCGTTTGTACATGATCTAGAGTCCATCGGAGTATACGAGAAACATGATAAGAAAGGAAAAAAGATGCCGAAGATAGACCCATTCACAAATCTACCTGATAGGAGAGAGGCAAGTAAGCTATTTTTCTTCTTCTTAAAATCTACTTCTGAAAAATAGACATCAGACCATATTATACGACAATTCAACATATTGTAAGTACTATGCTATACGAATTAGCAAAATGAACATCATATCATGTTTCAGGCTAAGTTCACCTACATCTAGCCATATTATTTTTGTTGTCCAAGTTGAGCAGTTCATTACTTGCTGCATTCCAGTCATGAACGCGCAACAGGTCACTCGATATAATTATTCTTTTCAATCATGTTTTTGGTCGCCTGAAATTGCATGTTTCCATGTGGACAACCAATAGTTCATCTTTCAGTGAACTCTTATTCTTTCAATATGTCCTTCTGGGAGACAAAAAAAAAGCATATCATGTTTTAGGTTAAGTTATCCTAAATAGAAATATTGTTTTTCCTGTCCAAGTTAGAAAAAATAAACATCACACCATGCTTTATGTTAATTAGACATTTTGTTCTTACTGTCTAGGTTAGGAAAATAAAAATCAGATCATGTTTTAAGCTAAATCATATCTTAGGCTAGGTTATCCTACTATTAGATATTGTTTTACCGTCTGGGTTGAGTCTATGGTGCTTCAGATATTTTGAGATATTTCGTTGTAGGTGCATTTTGATTTCATAATCTATGGAAGTTCAGAAGTGGCAACCTTAAATATGTTCTTTGGCGTTTCCAAATTTATGGTTTATTCATGCAACATGATTGTTAGCGAGCTAGACTAATACATGCTTTAGTGAGCTGCAGGTATAAAGAGCGACGAGGAGATAGCGAGGGTGCCTTAGATGGACCTACATGCATGAGTATCGTGCACCGCAGCACCCTGTTGTTGACACTCCTGGGAAGACAAGTAGCGCAAGCATCTCAGCAGGTCTGAAATTTAGCGTGTGAAATTCAGTTATGTATATGACTCATACTTGCAAGTGCATTTTGCTCTATTTTGGTATGAATTTTGGAAAGCACAACTCAGACTGCGCACATGATGCCTCTGGGGTCTGGGAAATGGAGGTTGTTGGAGTAAAACAAACTTTCAACTGAATTTTTGTTTGGCCAGGCGTTAGTTTCAGTTTTCCAACGAAAAATGCTTTTGTGAGACAATCTTCTGACCGCTGGCATATTTACTTAGCTATGCCTAAGGGTTCTCATATATTCTATTCTCTTCCAAATAAAATGGCCTAGGGGTTCTCTTGATTTAAGTACTGCAGTTGAATTACTACATCTTTCATTCTTCATAACGCTTGGCGATGAGGCTGGGTCAGGAACTTTATGTACTAACATTTTTATGGAAATACACTCTAGCGTGAAGAGGAGCCACAAGAGGTGCCTTACATAGCCAATGATGATGCTGACGCTGAGGATCCGGAGAAGCGCGGTAACATGTGAGCTGGAGGAGTGCTGACCAAAAACCAAAGAATAAGAATGAAGAACAATTTCTGACTGTGGTATCGCTCACGGAGCAGCAATAATCTCTTCCAGGCAATGCGTTTCTTCTACACGAATTTTCTGCGTATTATGTGTTGGTATGCCTTTAATCAATGCTTTCATCTTTCTCACATGCTGCACATTTCCTGTAGAGAAATTTGACAGGTTTGGACCTGTACCATGAAACTTATCTTTGGAAGTCTTGAGGTATGGAGACGTTGATTTATCTCTGCTTTTTATCTGGATAGGGGTATGTAATTTAGATGCTGTAGAAAAAACCGTTCTGACAAATAAGACATGGGAAGAGAGATTTAGAAAACTAGATGATACTCCGCGCATTGCTGCGGAAAATTTGTCCAAAATAACCATGGAAGACATGTGCATAATTTAAAATTTTAAAGAGAATGGTAGTTCATAAAAAAAACAAAGATAGATTGTTCGTAGTAGTTGCTGCGATAGGAGAACACACAAAGTAAAAAAAATAGCAACCAAATAATCTGTATATACTTGAGCAAACATATAAAGGCACTATTATATCTTCTCAGATGAAGCTAGTACATATCACCAAAGCCTAAGGAGAAGGCATTCATGTTGATCCTCTTATTCTTCTGTTACAGCTCCCATCTACGTTGCCGACTTTGGCTAATTTGGTAATTCACCTTACTGTTGGAAGCCAATCAACTCCTCCGTATAGTTTAACAATTTGGTAGAGATACTCATGTACAGTATTTGATGACCTTAAGGTCTGAAATACATTACTCTTTCTCATGTCCTGTTTCTTCATGCCTAATCAGACACAAGCCGTGGAAGTGAATCCTGTCTTCCTCTCTAGCAGTTTCGTATTAATTTTCAGATGAATAAAGAAGGATCCAACATGAGTGGAAAACTATAAGGAAACTTTCGGATAGTGCAACACTTTTGACTGTATTTGTCTGAGAGGCTGAGAATCCATACAACATGTATAACTTCAGGAAGGTGTGTGTAATTGTATTTACCTAACATATAGTCAGAATACATACATCACAGAAATTCAGAAAAAGGAAGAGGAAATGGAACTTACGGAACTTAGGATGCATAAATTATTGAAAATAGAGACACTAAGCAGGACTTGATGCCTTGTAGAAGGGATTTACCTCAAAACTAACCGTACTAAAAGACATCCTAGCGCAAGTGCGCAACATGGCAGTACTGTTCTTTCATGCTAGAAAGGAATATATCTTGTTAATTGACAGTTAACAATACCTGAATTAAGACAAAACAACCAATACCTGTGCTCGTGGTGGCGATTCGCTATAAATCCAGTAGAAGCAAGAGGACGTGACAATATCACAAGTATGCTTGGCACAATATTGACCAGAGCACATATGACATCAGCTCACCTTGAGAATGAAAGAAAACACATTTGTTAGAATACAATATTTACATGGAGATGGATGCAAATGAGAAAGCAATTATGCCAAGCATTTTCCAGGCATTCCAGTAGCCAGAGAATATCCAGGAAAAGAGTAGTTGCTGCTGCTGCTGCAGAATTGCAGATATGGAATTACTTTTTTCAAAATAAATAATACTCGAAAACTATGTACCAAGCAAACGAAATTCTGTAAGAGGAGAAAAATATGCACAAAAGCAATTTGATGTTGGCAGTCAGATGCACCTCTAATTCTGCTTGTGTTGCTTCCACGGCAGTCGGCAACTGGGACACTACAATCAGAAATGATACTGAACCCTGAAAGAATCTGTCCTGTTGGAACAAAAAAAAAAGCAAAGCAAACATGTCATAGGAGATGGCAGTCATGCCACCGAGTTCAGTCTTCCGATCAGCCTTTGTTTAAGCCATGGCTGCAGCATGCCTGCACATCGTAACTAATGAACAGAGAATGGCTAAGGAAGGTGGCGAGGAATAGGAAGCAGATGTATGTAGGGAACTGGTGCGGCAGGGCAAAGGGGTGGTGATGATCTGGTGAATAATGAGAGAAAATGAAGCGGGAGTGGTTGAGGAGGAATGGAGGAGAGAGTTTATAAATAGAAAAGGATCAACGCGAACTGCTCGTATGCCTCTGTCAATTTTCTGTGGATCCGTTTCTTCCCAAATTCGTGGGAAGAAAGGAATAGATAGTGGCGCCGTCGCGGAGATTGAACCGTCAGTTTAGATGATCGTTCGGCTGCTCCAGATGCCAATGGATAAGAAAACAGTCTTGGGCCAATTTCTCGTGAGCATCAAGGAGGCTGGACCTATGGGCTGCACGGTTGGTCTACTGATTCAGTACATATCGAACGGATACCAAACACACGGGAACGGAACAGAGCAGGGCAGTTTCTTGCTGAGTTGGCCAATTAGCTGACGTGGATAGGCTGCATGTCAAGGAAAATAGGTTAGTGGGGATGAACTTCTTAGTTATATAAGATAAGACAAGGGTGATTTTCTGTAATAAAAATATATACCGTATCAGATTTCTACCCAGGTTCGGGAGAATGATGCTGCAGCAGCTTCAGTAAGCTGAAGATGTGCCTGGCCCTAAATATACTGCTTTTTTGTGGGGAAAACAGAATATGTCCATGGACTGACAGGTAGATACACATATGAGCATATGACTGTTTGCCTGTTAGAAGTACAGACTATATATGCACTAGGTATTTCGGTAGTTCAATTTACCTAAGTTAATGGCTACAGCAACTATTGACAAGCATTCTTCAGCTGTGGTATTGCATCTTTGGCCATTGCCTATTTTTCATCTCACACCCACCTATCTTTATGTGAGAGCTAAGTTTTTAAAATGATATTGTAATTTTGCCGCACCTTACTAAAGATTATCAATTTACTCATGTCACCAGAAACGTAATGTGTAGTATTAGCTTATCTGAAACCACTAACACTTTCGTCATGCTGTAATATTATCTGCAAGCATTGCTGCTGATTTCTAAGGATATGCCAGTATACAGAACGCTACTCAGCTGCACCATTTCAGAAGAAAAATTACAGTGTTCGCACATACGGCAAAATTTGAGTAATTGATGTCTGCTTGAATATAGTTATTAAAACTATTGGAGCCCAAGGCATGCCGTGTCTCATTTCCTATAATAATAGCTATTTCACATAAAACTTTATCATGAGATTTCTGTCAAATCAATTCACTGCTTACTTCCAGACCTTTACTTTTGATTGCATTTACTCTATGATCTGCATTCATAGTTAGATCAAAAAATATATTATCATCTCTTCTGAGATTTATCTTCCTTCCCCATATATTAATCTCTTCTGCTGATTAGTAGGAATTGTCTCTATTGTTATTTTATACTACTAGGAAAAGTGCCCGTGCGTTGCATCGGAATTACGGTAGAAAGACATTTTTTTGTGTGCATTGGAACACATAAAGTAAGATTTTGTTAGAACGAATGCAACATGCATAAACCAACCAGCTTCATCGCACTCACGACACGTAACGCAGTCAACTACGCCACCTGCGCCTACTCTATTCGCCGCCTAAGCTAGGCCACCTCATCCCGCTCTATGAAGGCCTTCCTCTTCTCAAAGTCGATGAGTATATGAAATAGAAAAAGACTGATAAATCTTTCCAAAGGAGTTGGGCTGAGGATTAACTGGACTAACCCAAATTGTTAAGGTTTTTTTTTCAGGTTGCGTCAACCATGCATGATCCTTTGACCATAACAGACTGAGTAACATAATTCACGTCCATGAGAAGGTAGTGATCGTTCCTATTAATTCACAAGGCACAACCAAAAATCGCCAGCAAAATAATATACTTTCTCATGTGAGATGAACACCATAATAGGTCTAACTGACTGTGCTCTTCAAAATAACAATTGTACAATTTTGGCAGCTATAATAGTCACGTCCCAAAAGTTATGAACGTGGTGCAGTGGACATTATATATACACAGTTACTTGCACTCTGCTATAACAAAGCAAAGATTGTTGGAGCATGCACACTGTCTAGTTCAGTATTGTTGTCTCTTTCTCAGCAAAATTAACTGATTAATTCGTCGCTCGATTTTCTGATGCTTGATCTGTCCTTGCGCTGCTCAGCCACGGGAGGCAGTAAATAGTAAATCTTAACCCCTCGTCAGAATGTGCCTACATCCGCACGGGAGAAAGAAGAACATGGGACAGTGTTGGCTGGAGGGGCATCCGAGCTGCAGACTGCCAGGGAGGAGAGCCCGGACGTGAGCCACAACACAAGAGACATATCACACTAACTTCCAAGGTCAATCGCATCCCCCGCCTGTCTCTATCTCCTCACATCTCAAAGTCTCAAACAAATCCAGCACTCACATGTCACATCTCCCAAGGCCAGGCACGGAGCTCACAAAGGCCAAAGTCAATTCATGTTTAATGCTAGGAGGAAGACGAAGTTAGTAATCAAAAGATGAGGCTATGTGGAGCACAAATTTTGGAAGAGGTGCAAAATCGGAAGTCCACCTATGGCGGCCATGAACTGAAAATATCAACCTAAGAGGCACGAGGAGCCAAAATTTAGGACCCCCAGCTGTAGCTGTACAGGAACGCGTGAAACCGCTCGTCATAGCGCATCTAGGCAGCGCAATTCGCAGCAACCACACTATCGCATCTTGATTCTTGACGCACGGAATACGGTTTCGTTATGACATTGCCGAAGACTTTCCGTGCTCGATTCGTCGCAGCCGTCCATGAGTTTCCCATCGAGGAGAGAAATTCTATCAGGTTGATGGTGCAGCCGTGCAGTGCAGGGGCTGTGCGAGCTGCGCAAACAGGTGCAGACATGTGAGTACCATGACGTATTCGAGCAGCGCGGAGGACGCCGGCGGAGGACGAAGGTGCTCGGCGATTAGCTAGCCGTGGATCTTGGCAAGCTAGACGGCGTATGGGCAGCCAGCGACCACGCGCTAGAACTCTGCAACTGCCCCGCGGAAGTCGGCCGCGCGTGATCCAGGTGTTGCGCCTCCGGCAGCCGCGCTCGATGCAGGGGATGCTTGAGATGGTCCTGTTCTACAGGTCCAGTATCACGCCGCACGTCACTTCGTCGATGTCGGCGTCCACGAGGCAGGACCTGCCCTTGATGATCTAGAGACCTCCAGAACAGATCTAGGCCGACCTTGTAATCAGCAGGGGACTCTTGCTCGATATCGTCTCTTCGTCACTGATCATGTCTGAGAACGCACCGCCGACGTCGCCGAGAGGCCGATGAAATCCCGCCGTCGCGAGAGTCCAGCAAGTCCGCCACACTCCTCGTTAAAACGCGCCGGGCACATGGTGATGTCCCGACGGAGGTTGCGGAAACAGATTGTCTGCAGATATAGTGGGCAACGATCACGCACTGGAATACGCAACGGTAGTTATGCCTGGGGTGATTAACGGATGGGGCCTCTTCTTTGCCTCAGGAGCGTTATTTTAGGATCGAGCTAATGTTGTGCGCACTGTTTTGCAGCAGCTTCAACTTAATTATATTGGAGATCAGGGACGGGCGGTGGCCGGTGGGGCGATGGACTCTTGGGACCGGGAAGAGTTGAGACCACGGACTTGTATCGAAGCACGGTTGGAAATCCTAATTAACAAATCACGGCGGAATAATTGGAAGAAGATCGGTGAGGAGGCTTTGGGTGGGTTTCCTGGGGTGGCCGGTCCGCTTCCCTTTCGTAATTGGTGTGACGCCGAATCGGCCAGGGAAAATTAAACGGAAAAAACTTTTCGGTTTGTTACTTATGGGTGGCACGGTGGGTAATATTTCTCCACTTTTTAGGGTAGTTTTAAGTTGGACAACGACCGAGGGAGAAACCCTTTTCCTTTTATTATGGGAAGTGCTGAGCGTCCCCCGGGGGATCAAATCCTCCGATCCCCCGGACGGACAGCCGTACGATGGGTGCACCAGAAGCCGTCCGATCCTAAGTCGAACAAGCCACGCTAATAAAAGAAGGAAATAGATGAAGACGTGTCCACATGGACCACCAGGTACACGAATAAAAAAATCCTTCACGCTCCTGGAAAAAGGCAGTCCCATCCTTTCCCATCCTGGTGTCCTCGCTGGCCACCGCCTACTTGCAGCAGTGCCGCGCGCACCACGCCCCATTGCTCCTCCAAGAGCTCCGCCGGTCGCTGGAAAATGCGTCACCGGAGCTTCGATGCCCACTCGCAGCAGCGGCGGTCACGCTCTCCTTGCAGCAGTACAGCACCACCTCCGTCCCTCCTCCGTGAGCTCCGCCCGTCGCCGGAGAAGAAACCGGAGCTTCGACGCACACTCGCAGCACCGCTGATGCCCAAAAGCAGTAGCGCTGGCGGGTCTCAGCTTCGCCGTACGCCGTGTGTAGCAGACACGGCAGCCGTCGGTAGCAGACCCGTCCGTCGTGTGTAGCAGCCCCGGCCAGCGCCGGTACCAGCCCCGGCCACCGTGTGTAGCACCCACGGCCACCGTGTGTAGCAGACATGGACGGCATCGGTAGCAGCCTCGGCCGCCTTGTGTAGCAGCCTGGGCCGCCGGATGTAGCAGAACCGGCCAACGCCGGTAGCAGCACCGGCCGCCATGTGTAGCAGACACAGTCGGCGCCGGTAGCAACCTCGGCCGCCGTCTGTAGCAGACCCGGGCGGCGTCGGTAGCAGCCCCGGCCGCCGTGTGTAGCAGCCCCGGCGGGCGTCGGTAGCAGCCACGGCCGCAGTGCATAGCAGACCCGGCCACCATCGTTAGCGAACCACATACTACCTTGCAGAAGCGCCGCCGCCGCCGCTTTCCGCTGCGAGGAGCGGCCTCCTTGCAGGTTTCAGGTGGCCGGCTACATGCTGCGCCGCCGCCGTCGCATCCATCTCCCCCGATGACATCCCCTCGCAACAACGGCTACCGCTGCTTGCAGGTTCGGCGGGAGAGAAGTGTCGCAGAAGCCGGCGGCGGGGGAGAAGGTGCAAGCACCAGCGGTAGGGGAGGGGAGGAGCAGGGCACCGGAGAAAACATCGGCAGAAAAATTCATAGAGATGCGGGGAAGAGTATGCCATCGGGAAGAGATAAGGTGAGCGAGACTGTAGACTCCAGGTGGGCCCTGTTGTTTCTCAGAGGACACGCGGCGGCCCAGGGAGGCGGACGATAGCGTGCGGTAATCGTCCGGGGGCAACGGAGCGTTTTCCTTTTATTATTAGGTATAGATTTGATGAAATTGTCAGAGATGCTAAAATATTTCCCATCCACATAAGGTTTGCACTGTTGGTCATACTTGGAAACAAAGCAGGTGGCCCATGTAATGTTATTCGAGGCACCATTGATGTGTTACCACTTTGTCAACACTTAGTGAATATGATGAAAAATGCCATGTTTTGTAGCTTTTTTGGGGGAGTGCTGCTTTTTTACATTCCCCATGGATATAGATGCAGTTTTTAATTATGTGATACTAAAAATCTGAAACTTCTTGGCTTATTGCCTATTTTTTTTCTCTTACAATTGCAAATAACATTACAGGAGAGTTGCTCTCAACCTTCTGCAGGCTGACAAATAAGACAGGTTACATTCCGTTCATGAATGTTCGCGAAATAATTGCTAGGAAATATGCACTATATAAGAGATATCCTTTTATTGTTGTTACATGACATAGAACTTAACACTGTAGCTCCACTTCTGAACTGTTTTGCACCACTTATAGGTTTGGCTGTTCCTCACACCCAACTTGGTTGTGTAATCTTGGTTAGGGTGATAGAGAGACCAGCCCGAGGTCTTTTTTGGCTTTGTCGCGGAGGCCAAATAAGGATTCAAGAAGAAGAACTGATTCCCCCTTGGACGATGAAGCACGCTCGGCTCTTTCTTCACCAAAGGACAACAACTCATCATCTTTTCCCGCAACAATGAGGACACCAATGCAAAGCACTAATGGATGGGATACCATGGAACATCAACACTACCGGTTTTACCATGCTACTTTGCTACTTCCTCCAAGCTTTGATAGCCAAGAATATGTCATATTTCTGTTCAAGTAGAAACTCGTGTCTTGGTGCCGGAACAGAGACTCCTGTCCCCTAGATCTTGGCTTCGCGATGGCGGCGGCTCTGGAAGGTTTCTTGTATCGTGGCTTATCCCTTTAGGTTTTCGATGCGGGGGCTTTATATAGGCGAGGGGTAGCCTCGGAGGGACTGGGCCACCGGGGCGCGAGGCCCGCAGCCGCCTGGTGGTGTGGCTCCCGGCTCGTCTCACTCTTCTTTGATGTCTGAAGCTCCAGGAAAAATAAGATCTTGGGCGTTGATTTGGTCCATTCCGAGAATATTTCCTTACTAGGATTTTTGAAACCAAAAAAGAGAAACAGAACTGACACTTAGGCATCTTGTCAATAGGTTAGTTCCGGAAAATGCATCAAAACGATATAAAGTGTGAACAAAACATGTAGGTATTGTCATAAAACAAGCATGTAACATCAATTATAGATACGTTGAGACGTATCGCATCCCAAGCTTAGTTCCTACTCGCCCTCGAGTAGGTAAACGATAACACAAATAATTTCTGCAGTGACATGCTACCATCATAATCTTGATCAACATTATTGTAAAGCATATTCAAAGCAATGATCTATAGTTTGACAAATAGATGACATATAGCAAAACTTTTCATGAATAGTACTTTCAAGACAAGCATCAAAAAGTATTGCATAAGAGTTAACTCATAAAGCAATAAATTCAAAGTAAGCATCAAGCAACACAAAGGAAGATATAAGTTTCAGCAGTTGCTTTCAACTTTCAACATGCATATCTCATGGATAATTGTCAACTAGAGTAATATGATGAATGGAAATAAGCAAGTATGTAAGAATCAATGCACAGTTGACACAAGTGTTTGCTTCTAAGATGGAAGGAAGTAGGTAAACTGACTCAACATAAAGTAAAAGATAGGCCCTTCGCAGAGGGAAGCAGGGATTAAATCACGTGCTAGAGTTTTTCAAGTTTTGAAATCATATATAGAGCATAAAAGTAAAATTTTGAGAGGTGTTTGTTGTTGTCAACGAATGGTAATGGGTACTCTAACTACCTTATCAACCAAACTTTCAAGAGCGGCTCCCATGAAGGACGTTATCTCTACCAACAAGGTAGATCATCCCTCTTCTCTTTTGTTTACACATGTACTTTAGTTTATTTATTAGATGACACTCCTCCCAACCTTTTGCTTACACAAGCCATGGCTAACCGAATCCTCGGGTGCCTTCCAACATTCACATACCATGGAGGAGTGTCTATTTGCAAATTTAAGTTGCTTACTGATAGATCGAGCAAAACATGTGAAGAGAATTATTAATGCAAGTTAATTAATTGGGGCTAGGAACCCCATTGCCAGCTCTTTTTGCAAAATTATTGGATAAGCGGATGAGCCACTAGTCCATTGTGAAAGTCTGTCAGAAGTAAATGACAAGATTGAAAGATAAAACACCACATACTTCCTCATGAGCTATAAAACATTGACACAAATAAGAGATAATAGCTTTTCAATTGTTTAAAGGTAGCACATGAAGTATTTACTTGGAATGGCAGAAAAATACCACATAGTAGGTAGATATGGTGGACACAAATGGCATGGGTTTTGGCTCAAGGTGTTTGGATGCACGAGAAGCATTTCCTCTCAGTACAAGGCTTTGGCTAGCAAGGTTGTTTGAAGCAAACACAAGTATGAACCGGTACACAAAACTTACATAAGAACATATTGCAAGCATTATAAAACTCTACACTGTCTTCCTTGTTGCTCAAACACTCTTACCAGAAAATATCTAGACCTTAGAGAGACCAATCATGCAAACCAAATTTCAACAAGCTCTACGGTAGTTCTCCACTACTAGATTTAACTACATGATGCAAGAGCTTAAACATGATTTATAAGAGCTCAAAACAATTGCCAAGTATCAAATTATTCAAGACCATATGAAGCATTTTCTGATTCCAACCAAATAGAAACAAGTGAAGCGATCAACTTTCGCCCTTGAACATTAAAAGTAAAGCTAAGAACACATGTGTTCATAGGCAACAGCGGAGCGTGTCTCTCTCCCACACATGAGCATGAATTTATTCAGAGAATGAAAATAACAAAACAAAATAAAAGCACACAGACGCTCCAAGTAAAGTACATAAGATGTGACGGAATAAAAATATAATTTCACTAGAAGTGACCTGATAAGTTGTCGATGAAGAAGGGGATGCTGATACGTCTCCAACGTATCGATAATTTCTTATGTTCCATGCTACTTTATTGATGATACCTACATGTTTTATGCACATTATATGTCGTATTTACGCATTTTCTGGAACAAACCTATTAACAAGATGAAGAGCCGTTGTTTTCTGCTGTTTTGTTTCGAAATCCTAGTAATGAAATATTCTCGGAATTGGACGAAATCACCGCCCGAGTCCTATTTTTGCACGGAGCTCCCGAAGACCGAAGGAGTCGAAGGGGGAGAGGTGGCCAGATAGCGCCGCGGCCAGCCCGGCCGCGCGGCCCTGCCCCTGGGCCTCGTGCCGCCTCTTGATCTGCCCTTTCGCCTACTTATAGCCTCGTCGCGAAACCCCCAGCAGAGAGCCACGATACGGAAAACCTTCCGGAACGCCGCCGCGAATCCCATCTCGGGATTCAGAGATCGCCTCCGGCACCCCGCCGAGAGGATTCATCTCCGGAGGACTCTACACGCCATGGTCGCCTCCGAGTGATGAGTGAGTTCACCCCTGGACCATGGGTCCATAGCAGTAGCTAGATGGTCGTCTTCTCCTTGTTGTGCTTCATTGTTGGATCTTGTGAGCTGCCTAACATGATCAAGATCATCTATATGTAATTCTATATGTTGTGTTTGTCGGGATCCGATGGATAGAGAGTACTATGATTATGGTGATTATCAATCTATTGTTTATGTGTTGTTTATGATCTTGCATGCTCTCCGTTACTAGTAGAGGCTCTGGCCAAGTTTTTACTCTTAACTCCAAGAGGAGTATTTATGCTCGATAGTGGGTTCATGCCTTCATTGACACTGGGACAGTGACAGAAAGTTCTAAGGTTGTGATGTGCTGTTGCCACTAGGGATAAAACATTGATTCTATGTCTAAGGATGTAGTTGTCGATTACATTACGCACCATACTTAATGCAATTGTCTGTTGCTTTGCAACTTAATACTGAATGGGGTTCGGATGATAACCTGAAGGTGGACTTTTTAGGCATAGATGCGGTTGGATGGCGGTCTATGTACTTTGTCGTAATGCCCGGATTAAATCTCACTATATTTATCATATCATGTATATGCATTGTTATGCCCTTCTCTATTTGTCAATTGCCCACTGTAATTTGTTCACCCAACATGCTTTTATCTTATGGGAGAGACACCTCTAGTGAACTGTGGACCCCGGTCCTATTCTTTACATAGCATACAATCTACTGCAATACTTGTTTTACTGTTTTCTTGCAAACAATCATCTTCCACACAATACGGTTAATCCTTTGTTACAGCAAGCCGGTGAGATTGACAACCTCACTGTTTCGTTGGGGCAAAGTAATTGGATTGTGTTGTGCAGGTTCCACGTTGGCGCCGGAATCCCTGTTGTTGCGCCGCATCACATTTCGCCACCATCAACCTTCAACGTGCTTCTTGGCTCCTCCTGGTTCGATTAAACCTTGGTTTCATACTGAGGGAAACTTGCTTCTATACGCATCATACCTTCCACTTGGGGTTCCCAACGGACGTGTGCATCTACGCGTATCAGATGCCTTGGGCATCCCCAAGCTTAGATGCTTGATTCTTCTTAAAATATGCAGGGATGAACCACCGGGGCATCCCCAATCTTAGACCTTTGACTCTTCTTGATCATAGTATATCATCCTCTTCTATTGACCCTGAAACTTCCTCCACACCAAACTTCAAGCAAACTCATTAGAGGGTTAGTGCATAATAAAAATTCACATGTTCATAGGTGACACAATCATTTTTAACACTTCTGGACATTGCAAAAAGCTTCTGAAAGTTAATGGAACAAAGAAACTCATTCAACATAGCAAAAGCGGCAATGCGAAATAAAAGGCAGAATCTGTCAAAAACAGAACAGTCCGTAAAGACGAATTTGGCAGGGGCACTTAACTTGCTCAAATGGAAAAACTCAAAACTAATGAAAGTTGAGTACATATCTGAGGATCACACACGTAAATTTGCAGATTTTTCTGAGTTACCTACAGAGACTTCTGCGCGAATTCGTGACAGACAGCAAATCTGTTTCTGCGCAGTAATCCAAATCTAGCATCAACTTTACCATAGAGACTTTACTTGGCACAAAAACATGATAAGGAGAGGTTGCTACAGTAGTAAACAACTTCCAAGACTCAACAAAACAGTAGCAAAATAAACACATGGGTTATCTCCCAAGAAGTTCTTTCTTTATAGCCATTAAGATGTGCTCAGTTTTAATGATACTCTCGCAAGAAAGAAGAGTTGAAGCAAAAGAGAACATCAAAAGCAAATTTAAAACACATTTAAGCCTAACCCACTTCCTATGAAAAGGAATCTTGTACACAAATAAATTCATGAAGAACAAAGTGACAAGCATAAGAAGGTAAGACACGAGTAACTTCAAGATTCTCAACATAAAGAGGGGAAACTTAATATTATTAAAATGCACACAACCGTGTTTCCCTCTCTCATAATAACTTTTAGTAGCATCATGAACAAACTCAACAATATAACTATCACATAAAACATTCTTGTCATGAGCCACATGCATAAAATTATTACTCTCCACATAAGCATAATCA
This sequence comes from Lolium multiflorum, assembly GCA_030979885.1. Taxonomy (NCBI): domain Eukaryota; kingdom Viridiplantae; phylum Streptophyta; class Magnoliopsida; order Poales; family Poaceae; genus Lolium; species Lolium multiflorum. Next base: position 130,055,773 of record CM061750.1, on the reverse strand, counting down.
ATTTCATTAGTTGTAGTGGGAGCAAATTCAACAAAGTAGCTATCATTATTATTCTCATCAAGTGTAGGAGGCATAGTATAATCATAATAAAATTTACTCTCCATAGTAGGCGGCACCAAAAGACCACTATCATTGTAATCATCATAAATAGGAGGCAAAGTATCATCAAAGAAAATTTTCTCCTCAATGCTTGGGGGACTAAAAATATCATGCTCATCAAAACCAGCTTCCCCAAGCTTAGAATTTTCCATATCATTAGCAACAATGGTGTTCAAAGCGTTCATACTAATATCGTTGCTACTAGCATGCAAATAAGATTCCATAGGTTTTTAATTTTTAGCAAACAATCCATGTCTTAACTCAGGAAATAGAAATAAAAGCTCACTGTTGCTTTCAATTATGCCTAACTAGTGTAAACAAGAAACCAAAAGATGCAATTGCAGGATCAAAGGAAATAGCTTCGAGCACTTACAACGGCAACAGAAAATAACTTAGTTACCTGGGACCGGAGTATGAGTGCCTTTTACCTTTCCTCCCCGGCAACGGCGCGAAAATAGCTTGATGTCTACTCACGCTTCTTTCCTGTAGAGACAGTGTTGGGCCTCCAAGAGCAGAGGTTTGTAGAACAGCACAAGTTTTCCCTTAAGTGGATCACCCAAGGTTTATCGAACTCGGGGAGGAAGAGGTCAAAGATATCCCTCTCAAGCAACCCCGCAATCACGATACAAGAAGTCTCTTGTGTCCCCAACACACCTAATACACTTGTCAGATGTATAGGTGCACTAGTTCGCGAAGAGATAGTGAAATACAAGTAGTATGGATGTATATGAGTGGTAATAGCAATCTGAATAAAATATGGCAGCGAGTAAACATGCAGTAGAACAGTAAATAAACGGAGTTTCAGTGCTTGGAAACAAGGCCTAGGGATCATACTTTCACTAGTGGACACTCTCAACATTGATCACATAATAAATAACTCTTTCTCATATGTGCTACATACACTACAAGAAAAGTTGCCATGGCCGACGAAGTTGAAGTCGCGCCGTGGTTGCTGGTGTACCATGGCCGACGATTTTTGGTCCCTCCGTGGTGCTTGTCAAAACTTTTTTTTTCTCGTTTTTGAGGCCACCTAGCCCGACGAAAGCGGCCAAAACGTCGCGTATGGTGGCCCGGGACGTGGTGCATCTCGAAATCTCGGGTTCGCCGGCCGAGTCAACGCAAATCCGCACCGCCGAGGGATGTAGGGCCCAGATGGCAGCCTCTCTGGCATTGTTTTTTTCTAGATCGCGCCATCTCGTTCAACGTTCTCCGATCGAGCCGTTTACGATGCAGGATCATGGGTCCCGCATGTCATCCTCTATGAACCAAAATTCTTTCTATTCTTGGATTTTTTTGACCTGATTTCTGGCTACTTCCTTTTTCTTTTGATCCCTTGCCGCCTTGGAAACGTTGAGACCGCTGCTGCTAAATGGGACCCGCATGTCATCCTCTATGTGCAATCAACTTTCTTTCTTGGAGTTTTTTTTGGCACCTCAAATTTGGTCACTTGCCTTTTTCTTTCGATCCTAGCCTCTCAAACGGTGATACAGCTGCTAACCGGGACCCGCATGTCATCCTCTATGTACTATAAAACTTTCTTTTCTTGAATTATTTTTGGCACCTCATATTTGGTCACTTACCTTTTTCTTTCGATCCCCGCCGCCTCTCAAACGGTGATACCGCTGCTGCTAAATGGGACCCGCATGTCATCCTCTATGTACTATAAAACTTTCTTTTCTTGGATTTTTTTGGCACCTCATATTTGGTCACTTGACTTTTTCTTTCGATCACCTGCGCCTCTCAAACGGTGATACCGCTGCTGCTAAATGGGACCCGCATGTCATCCTCTATGTACTATAAAACTTTCTTTTCTTGGATTTTTTGGCACCTCATATTTGGTCACTTGACTTTTACTTTCGATCCTCTGCCTCTCAAATGTGATACCGCTGCTGCTAAATGGGACCCGCATGTAATCCACTATGTACTATAAAACTTTCTTTTCTTGGATTTTTTGGCACCTCATATTTGGTAACTTGACTTTTTTTCGATCCCCGTCGCCTCTCAAACAGTGATACCGCTGCTGCTAAATGGGACCCGCATGTCATCCTCTATGTACTATAAAACTTTCATTTTTTGGATTATTTTTGGCACCTCATATTTGGTCACTTGACTTTTTCTTTCGATCCCCTGCCGCCTCTCAAACGGTGAGACCCCTGCAGCTAAATGGGACCCGCATGTCATCCTCTATGAGCAATCAACTTTCTTTTCTTGGAGTTTTTTTGGCACCTCATATTTGGTCACTTGCCTTTTTCTTTCGATCTCATGCCACATTTGAAACGTTGAGGTACCTGCTGGCTCATGGGACCCGCATGTCATCCTCTGTGTGCTATAAAAGTTTCCTTTGTTGGTTTTTTTTTCACCCTCTGATTTTTGGCTTGCCTTTTTCTTTTGATCCCCTGCCCCCTTTGAAAAGTTGAGTAAGCTGTTGGTTCAAGGGACCCGCATGTCATCCTCTATGTCCATCAACTTTCTTTTCTTGGATTTTTTTCACCCCTAATTACTAGCTACTTTCTTTTTCTTTTGATCTCAAGCCGCATTACAAACATTGAGACCGCTGCGCAAAATGGGACCCACATGTCATCCTCTATGTACAATAAATCTTGGATTATTTTTGGCTCTGATATTTGGTCACTTGCCTTTTTCTTTCGATCTCATGCCGCCTTTGAAACGTTGAGTAAGCTGCTGGCTCATGGGTCCCGCATGTCATCCTCTACGAACAATAAAAGTTTCCTTTATTGGAGTTATTTTTTACCCCTAATTTCTGGCTATTTGCCTTTTTCTTTTGATCCCCTGCCCCCGTTGAAACGATGAGGACGCTGTTGGCAGGTCGGTCCCACATGTCATCCTCTATGAACAATAAAAGTTTCCTTTGGTGGATTTATTTTTGACCCCTAATTAATTTCTGGCTATTTCCTTTATTTTTCTTTTGATCCCCTGCCGCCTTGGAATTGTTGAGAATGCTGCTGCCTCATTTTTCTTTTGGTCCCTGTGCCGCCTTGGAAACGTTGAGACCGCTGCTACAAAATGGGACCCACATGTCATCCTCTATGTACAATAAAGTTTCTTTTCTTGGATTATTTTTGGCTCCTGATATTATGTCACTTGCCTTTTTCTTTCGATCTCATGCCGACTTTGAAACGTTGAGGATGCTGCCTCATGGGTCCCGCATGTCATCCTCTCGGAACGATAAATGTTTTCTTTTCTTGTATTTTTTTACCAACTGATTTTTGGCTTTTTTTATTTTCGATCCCCTGCCGCCTTTGAAACGTTGACTCCTGCTGGCTCATGGGTCCCCGATGTCAGCCTCCCGTACAAGAAACATGTGATATTTTGTTTTGCAGACAATAAATGTTGTATTTCGCTCCGAGCTATTGCAAACGGATAAATTAAATCTTTATATCTACATAAACAAACTTATATGTTGAATCTCCTTGTTTTTTGTTTTTGCGCATAGGACTTTCCTGTTTTTTTTGAAAAATCCGACTTTCCTGTTTTGGAGTGGGCTGAAATTGTACGAGTCAAAAGGCCCAGCAGGATAGTTCGAAGGCCCAGATGTCCAGATACAACCCAATTGAAATCTTTCTTTTCTTGGATTTTTTTCACACCCTGATTTCTGGCTACTTCATTTTTCTTTCGGTCCTGTGCCGCCTTGGAAGCGTTGAGACCGCTGCTACAAAATGGGACCCGCATGTCATCCTCTATGTACAATAAAGTTTCTTTTCTTGGATTATTTTTGGCTCCTGATATTATGTCACTTGACTTTTTCTTTCAATCTCATGCCGACTTTGAAACGTTGAGGAAGCTGCTGGCTCATGGGTCCCGCATGTCATCCTCTATGAACAATAAAAGTTTTCTTTGTCTGATTTATTTTTTTCCCCTAATTTCTGGCTATTTGTCTTTTTCTTTTGATCCCCTGCCCCCTTTGAAACGATGACTCACGCAGTCCCATGTCTCCTCTATGAACAATAAAAGTCTATGCAATGGTTTTTGACCCTAATTAATTTCGGCTATCACTACAAGAAAAGTTGCCATGGCCGACGAAGTTGAAGTCGCGCCGTGGTTGCTGGTGTACCATGGCCGACGATTTTGGTCCCTCCGTGGTGCATGTCAAAACTTTTTTTTCTCCTTTTTGAGGCCACCTAGCCCGATGAAAGCGGCCAAAACGTCGCGTATGGTGGCCCGGGACGTGGTGCATCTCGAAATCTCGGGTTCGCCGGCCGAGTCAACGCAAATCCGCACCGCCGAGGGATGTAGGGCCCAGATGGCAGCCTCTCTGGCATTGTTTTTTTCTAGATCGCGCCATCTCGTTCAACGTTCTCCGATCGAGCCGTTTACGATGCAGGATCATGGGTCCCGCATGTCATCCTCTATGAACCAAAATTCTTTCTATTCTTGGATTTTTTTTGACCTGATTTCTGGCTACTTCCTTTTCTTTTGATCCCTTGCCGCCTTGGAAACGTTGAGACCGCTGTGCTAAATGGGACCCGCATGTCATCCTCTATGTGCAATCAACTTTCTTTTCTTGGAGTTTTTTGGCACCTCAAATTTGGTCACTTGCCTTTTACTTCGATCCCCTGCCGCCTCTCAAACGGTGATTCCGCTGCTGCTAACTGGGACCCGCATGTCATCCTCTATGTACTATAAAACTTTCTTTTCTTGAATTATTTTTGGCACCTCATATTTGGTCACTTACCTTTTTCTTTCGATCCCTGCCGCCTCTCAAACGGTGATACCGCTGCTGCTAAATGGGACCCGCATGTCATCCTCTATGTACTATAAAACTTTCTTTTCTTGGATTTTTTTGGCACCTCATATTTGGTCACTTGACTTTTTCTTTCGATCCCTGCCGCCTCTCAAACGGTGATACCGCTGCTGCTAAATGGGACCCGCATGTCATCCTCTATGTACTATAAAACTTTCTTTTCTTGGATTTTTTTGGCACCTCATATTTGGTCACTTGACTTTTTCTTTCGATCCCCTGCTACCTCTCAAACAGTGATACCGTGCTGCTAAATGGGACCCGCATGTCATCCTCTATGTACTATAAAATTTTCTTTTCTTGGATTTTTTTGGCACCTCATATTTGGTCACTTGACTTTTTCTTTCGATCCTCTGCTGCCTCTCAAAAGTAATACCGCTGCTGCTAGATGGGACCCGCATGTCATCCTCTATGTACTATAAAACTTTCTTTTCTTGGATTTTTTTGCTCCTCATATTTGGTCACTTGACTTTTTCTTTCGATCCCCTGCTGCCTCTCAAACGTGATACCGCTGCTGCTAAATGGGACCCGCATGTCATTCTCTATGTACTATAAAACTTTCTTTTCTTGAATTATTTTGGCTCCTGATATTTTTTCACTTGTCTTTTTCTTTCGATCTCATGCCACGTTTGAAACGTTGAGGAACCTGCAGGCTCATGGGACCCGCATGTCATCCTCTATGTACTATAAAAGTTCATTTTCTTGGTTTTTTTTCACCCTCTGATTTTTGGCAATTTCTTTTTTCTTTTGATCCCCTGCCGCCTCTCAAACGGGTGATACCGCTGCTGCTAAATGGGACCCGCATGTCATCCTCTATGTACTATAAAACTTTCTTTTCTTGAATTATTTTTTGGCTCCTCATATTTGGTCACTTGCCTTTTTCTTTCGATCTCATGCCACGTTTGAAACGTTGAGGAACCTGCTGGCTCATGGGACCCGCATGTCATCCTCTATGAGCAATCAACTTTCTTTTCTTGGAGTTTTTTTTGGCACCTCATATTTGGGCACTTGCCTTTTTCTTTCGATCTTATGCCACGTTTGAAACGGTGAGGAACCTGCTGGCTCATGGACCCGCATGTCATCCTCTATGTGCTATAAAAGTTTCCTTTGTTGGATTTTTTTTCACCCTCTGATTTTTGGCTTGCCTTTTTCTTTTGATCCTCTGCCCCTTTGAAACGTTGAGTAAGCTATTGGCTCAAGGGACCCGCATGTCATCCTCTATGTCCATCAACTTTCTTTTCTTGGATTTTTTTTCACCCCCTAATTACTAGCTACTTTCTTTTTCTTTTGATCTCAAGCCGCATTACAAACATTGAGACCGCTGCAAAATGGGACCCACATGTCATCCTCTATGTACAATAAAGTTTCTTTTCTTGGATTATCTTTTGCTCCTGATATTTTGTCACTTGCCTTTTTCTTTCGATCTCATGCCGCCTTTGAAACGTTGAGTAAGCTGCTGGCTCATGGGTCCCGCATGTCATCCTCTACGAACAATAAAAGTTTCCTTTCTTGGAGTTATTTTTGACCCCTAATTTCTGGCTATTTGCCTTTTTCTTTGGATCTCCTACCCCTTTGAAACGATGAGGACGCTGTTGGCAGGTCGGTCCCACAAGTCATCCTCTATGAACAATAAAAGTTTCCTTTGATGGATTTTTTTTGAACCCCTAATTAATTTCTGGATATTTCCTTTTTTTTCTTTGATCCCCTGCCCCCTTGGAATCGTTGAGGATGCTGCTGCCTCATGGGTCCCGCATGTCATCCTCTCAGAACGGTAAATGTTTCTTTTCTGGATATTGTTTACCAAATGATTTTTGGCTTATTTTTTCTTTCGATATCCTGCCGCCTTTAAAACGTTGAGGACGATGCTGGCTCACGGGTCCCACATGTCAGCCTCTATGAACAATAAACGCTGAGGATGCTGCTGCCTCATGGGTCCCGCATGTCATCCTCCTTGAACAAATGTTTCTTTTCTTGGATTTTTTACCAACAGATTTTTGGTTTATTTTTCTTTCCATCCCCTGCCGCCTTTAAAACGACGCCGGCTCATGGGCCGATGTCAGCCTCCCCGTACAAGAAACATGTGATATCTTGATTATTTTGCAGACAATAAACAGTGTATTGCCCTCTGAGCTATTTCAACGGATAAATTAAATCTTTATTTTTACATAAACAAATTTATATGCTGAATCTCCTTGTTTTTTGTTTTTGCGAAGCATAGGACTTTCCTGTTTTTTTTAGAAAAATCCGAACTATCCTGCTTTGGAGTGGGCTGAAATTGTACGAGTCAAAAGGCCCAGCAGGATAGTTCGAATGCCCAGATGTCCACATGCAGCCCAATTGAAATCGTTCTTTTTTGGGATTTTTTTCACCCCCTGATTTCTGGCTACTTCATTTTTCTTTTGGTCTGTGCCGCCTTGGAAACGTTGAGACCGCTGCTGCAAAATGGGACCCGCATGTCATCCTCTATGTACAAAAATTTCTTTTCTTAGATTATTTTTGGCTCCTGATATTTGGTCACTTGCCTTTTTCTTTCGATCCCGTGCAGCCTCTCAAACGGTGATACCGCTGCTGCTAAATGGGACCCGCATGCCATCCTCTATGTACAATCAAGTTTCTTTTCTTGAATTATTTTTGGCTCCTGATATTTGGTCACTTGCCTTTTTCTTTCGATCTCATGCCACGTTTGAAACGTTGAAAACCTGCCGGCTCATGGGACCCGCATGTCATCCTCTATGTACAATAAAAATTTCTTTTCTTCGATTTTTTGGCACCTCATATTTGGTCACTTGCCTTTTTCTTTCGATCCCTTGCCGCCTCTCAAACGGTGATACCGCTGTTGCTAAATGGGACCCGCATGTCATACTCTATGTACAATCAAGTTTCTTTTCTTGAATTATTTTTGGATCCTATTTGGTCACTTGCCTTTTTCTTTCGATCTCATGCCACGTTTGAAACGTTGAAAACCTGCTGGCTCATGGGACCCGCATGTCATCCTCTATGTACTATAAAGTTCATTTTCTTGGTTTTTTTTCCCTCTAATTTTCGGCTATTTCCTTTTTTCTTTGATCCCCGCCGCCTTTGAAACGTTGAGGACTCGCAGCTCATCGATAAAACTTTCCTTTATTGGAGTTTTTACCCCCCTCGCTACTTTCTTTTTCTTTTGATCTCAAGCCGCATTTGAAATGTTGAGACCGCTGCTCGCTAAATGGGACCCGCATGTCATCCTCTATGTACAATAAAGTTTTCTTTTCTTGGATTATCTTTGTCTCCTGATATTTTGTCACTTGCCTTTTCTTTCGATCTCATGCCGCCTTTGAAACGTTGAGTAAGCTGTTGGCTCATGGGTCCCGCATGTCATCCTCTACGAACAATAAAAGTTTCCTTTCTTGGAGTTATTTTTGAACCCTAATTTCTGGCTACTTCCTTTTTCTTTGATCCCGTGCCGCCTTGGAAACGTTGAGACCGCCGCTAAATGGGTCCCGCATGTCATCATCTATGTACAATAAAATTTCTTTCTTCGATTATTTTCGGGTCCCTGATATTTGGTCACTTGCCTTTTTCTTTCGATCTCATGCCGCCTTTGAAACGTTGAGGAAGCTGTGGAGCATGGGTCCCGCATGTCATCCTCTATGAACAATAAAGTTTCCTTTCTTGGAGTTATTTTTTACCCCTAATTTGGCTACTTCCTTTTTCTTGATCCCCGCCGCCTTTGAAACGTTGAAGACTTTGCTGGCTCATGGGTCCCACATGTCAGCCTCTATGAACAATAAACACTTCCTTTCTTGGAGTTATTTTGTACCCCTAATTTCTGGCTTTTTTTTTTTCGATCCCCGGTCGCCTTCTAAACGTAGAGGACGCTGCTGGCTCGTGGGTCCCAGATGTCACCTCCATGGACAATAAACCTCTCCTTTGTTGGATTTATTTTTCACCCTCTGATTTTGGCTATTTCCTTTTTCTTTTGATCCACCGCCGCCTTGGAAACATTGAGTAAGCTGCTGACACATGGGGCCCGCATGTCATCCTCTATGTACAATCAACTTGCAAGATCTTCGAGCGAAAGAGCTTGTATTAGTGGGACCCATATGTCAACCTCTATGTACAATAAAAGTTTCCTTTCTTGGATTATTTTTAGCTCCTGATATTCGGTCACTTTCCTTTTTCTTTCGATCTCAAGCCGCCTCCGAAACGTTGAGTAAGGTGCTGGCTCATGGGACCCACATGTCATCCTCTATGTACAATAAAGTTTCTGTTCTTGGATTTTTTACCCCTGATTTTTGGTCACTTGCCTTGACGCTCTGGCTCATGGGTCCCACATGTCAACATCTATGAACAATAAACCTTTCCTTTGTTGGATTTATTGTTTACCCCTAATTTCTGGCTATTTGCCTTTTTCTTTTGATACCCACCGGCCTTTGAAAACGTTGAGGAACCTGTTGGCTCATGGGACCCGCATGTCATCCTCTATGTACTATAAAATTTCTTTTCTTGGTTTTTTTTTCACCTCTGATTTTTGGCTATTTCCTTTTTCTTTTGATCCCCCGCCTTGGAAACGTTGAGTAAGCTGTGACTCATGGGACCCCATGTCATCCTCTATGTACAATCAACTTTCTTTTTTGGAGTTTTTTACCCCCTAATTCTAGCTACTTTCTTTTTCTTTTGATCTCAAACCGCATTTGAAACGCTGAAACCACTGCTAAATGGGACCCGCATGTCATCCTCTATGTACAATAAGTTTCATTTCTTGGATTATTTTTGGCACGATATTTGGTCACTTGCCTTTTTCTTCCGATCTCATGCGCCTTTGAAACGTTGAGTAAGCTGCTGGCTCATGGGTCCCGCATGTCATCCTCTACGAACAATAAAAGTTTCATTTCTTGGAGTTATTTTTGACCCCTAATTTCTGGCTACTTCCTTTTTTCTTTTGATCCACTGCCGCCTTTGAAACGGTGCGGATTCTGCAGACTAATACAAGCTTTTCTCTCCAAGATCTTGCAAGTTGATAGATTAAATCATGGAATTATTAGGATATGTTTTAAATTTCAAATCCACTTTATGAATTATTAAAAATACCATTATCCATGTGGGTATGGAGCGAACAAGGATTTTCATATTGGGCATGAGCAGTTTCAAAAATTGGAACCCAATAATTCAAAATAACTAAAAAAACTTTTATGTAGAATCCCCGTTTTTTTCTTTTGCCATTCATAGGATCTGTGTTTCATTAGAAAAGGGCCGAAATTGCATGAGCAGAAAGGCCCATTTGTAGTTATTGGGCTTCGACGGCCGGAGCAAGTAGGCCGAGAGCAATTACCATGTAGATGGCCGTTGACAACCCAAAGTGAAATATTAGGCCCAACAGGGGAAGGCTGAACAGTACTATTTTCTAATTGGAAGGTGGTACATGGCGTAATCCTGCCAAAAAAAAAGATGGACACGGGTTGCTGAAATTTGCCCATCTGCGCTTACCGCCGCCGCTCCGCTTCCGCCGCCCGCCATGCCTCGTCTCGCGTCGAGCTCGCGGTACTGCCGCGTCTCGGGCACGGGTACCGCGGCGTCCGCGCGCGCCCCAAAGGTACGTATTACGCGGAGATACGTGACGGCGGCGAGCGCATCGGCCTCGGCACCACGAGACCGCGCACGAGGCCGCGCGCGCGTACGACGCCGTGGCGTGGCGGCTCGGGCGCCCGCGATCGTCGATGAATTTCCATGACGTGTGGACGCGCCCAGGCCGAGGATCTCGCGCCGCCGCCGTACATCGTTAGACAGGAGGAACAGCACCGCCGCCCCGAGACGGAGCGCCGTTTGCGCATCGCCGAGCGGGCCGAGCGCGCGGCGCGCGTGGGCGGCCCGCTTCCCCGAGGACGCCGCCGAGAACGAGCACTTCGCGTACGGAGGGCGGAGAAGGCGACGAGGCGGGCTGCGAAGAAGGAGGACCGCGCACGACGGAGGGCGGAGAAGGCGACGAAGCGGGCCTTCACGCGCAGCTCGCCGGGCCGACCACCATTGGCGAGGACGACCCCCGTTGGATTGACCTCTTCGTCGGATCCGGTGTCGGGCACGACACCGGACTCGTCCGATGTCGAGTTTTAGTTTAGTTTTATCGCACTACTTTGTAAAAATATGAACTACGGAGTATCTATCAAGCTAATTTTATCCTATTTTATGTCTATTTCTAGTCTTTGTTTGATCTTCTGTTTTACTGCACTCTATTTTTCATTATATTCTGTTTTTGGCGCTGCATTTATAGCGCCTCTGAAAATCGCTGTTTCAGCCCTGCATTTGGCCGCCACAGTTTGCAGCTTCCGGTGAAGCTATTGCCGGCTCCATGCGCAGCATCAGCCATTCAGCCCACAGCGCCAAAATATAGAGCCACTGCTGGAGTTGCTGTAATATGTTTGTCAGCAGGAGCTTACCTAATTAGTTAAAAAAGATGTTCAGCGTGGGATTCGAAAAAAAGATCTTCATGTTTTTTTCCTAGCTATCCTAGTTCGGACTTTTCATTGTGTTGGCTAGTGCATGAAGCTTGACACCTGTATTATGTGATCCTGATATGAGGATAAGAACACCTTCAGCTTGCATTGCTAATGGTGTCTACTGCAGCAGTGGCTTACATTCAATGGAGACTGATGCAAGAGAGTTGGTACTGGTGAGCCTGCACTTGACATCATCGTGCCACCTGAAGTAGGTGGTGTATTGGGATTAGACTGATAAGCATAGCACCTTGCAAAGAACAAGATGATGCTAGTGTTGGTTAACGTGATTTTACACCAAAAGTCATGTATGCTCAACAGGTGCCGTACCTAGTTTGGATATTGTGTTGTTACCCTTTTGTGGTTTGGTGTTTGTCCAACAGAGAAAGCTACTCTTTTCCCGTGTAAGTGTCTGTTTGTTTGGGCTGCAGCTGAACAAGAAGCAGCTAGAGCTGGTAGGATCTGAGAAGCGGCTGGAGCTGGACAGCTGGTGAAATGTAAAATTGCTGTTTGGCAACCTGCTTTTAGGACAGCTGGTGGACATATAGCTGGTGGTGATTGTCTGAAATACCCTGTATGCTGAAGATGATGTATAAGTACTAATTTGATCTAATAATCTGATTATGATTTGTGTGCTAGCTCAAATTATAGGTTTATCACTTTTTAGGTAAAATAATTTTGTAGTTGTTAATAAATGATTATAATCAATTAAACCATACAGAGGTACAAATAATATTTGGTTCCATATTATAGCGAGTTTCAACATTGTATCATCTGCACACTTTGTCAATTGAATCAAGATTCAGTCCTAAATCACTGTAATATAACACAATAATTAATCATCTACACATATACACACATAACAACAAAGATTTAGCCCCTAAATCAAGTTGGGGCGGGCGGCGACCGGGAGGAGAAGTGCAGCAGCGGGCCGCCGCGAGTTGAGGCGGGCAGAGACGTGGAGGAGGCGGATGCGCGGCGAGCGGCCGAAGAGGCGGGAGAGGCGGGTGGGGCGGCGACGGGGAGAGGGAAGGCAGCGTCCGTCGGAGGAGAAGTGCGTCGGGGCGCGAAGGCCTGAGGGGCCAGGCGGACATGGACGTGCGCGAGCGTGTGGAGGCGGACGCACGGCGAGCGCCGGCCGGCGTGGCGACCGGAGAGGCCGGCGACCTGGAAGAACCTTAGCCGCCTCTCCCTGCCTCCCTGGTTTGCATCTCGGGACAGGTCGGGGGGATGGGGAAAACGGGTGAGATTTGGTGGAAGTTTTGTGAGGGGTTTCCGTATATATACCGGGTGGCATTCTGGCCGTAAATATGAAGATACAGAGTGGCATGAGTTAGCGGGAGGATTACCAGCTGCGGGAAGCTGCGGGAAGTTCCTCCAAAGGTGCTTCCGGGCTTGTAGTACAAAATGAACAAGCGCTTGTACAAGCCTGGATCCAAAAGTTAGGTGTTTGTTTGGGCTTGTGCTTATAGGGACCCAAAAGCAGCAGAAGCACAAGCTCTAGCCCAAACAAACAGGGCCTAGTGTTATTATGTGAACAAAAGTTGTGTGTACATATATATCGGTCAGAGAACCAAGATTGCATATTCTTGCCTGGTTATAACACATAAGTCATAATAACAATTAAAGAGAAAAGGAACATTTGCCTTTGCAATGTGATTGTGCCAAGTAGATTAGACAACCAACCACAAACATTACAGGTCAACAGCCAAACGCATGCGAAAGTCCTAAGGTAAGCTCCATAATACATGTTGAAACCAAAAGCCTAGAAACCATAAGAAAGGTAGCTCCACATCACAGTTCCATGACAGCAGACTGATCATAAAACATATATCAAGTCAGGACAGCTGCACCACTGGGTAAGCATCCATGGGGTCTGGCTCAAGAGCGAAGACTGTGAATGCTGCAAAATGTGGCTCTTGCCTCACCCACCCATACATCTTATCATGGAACCTACCAAATCAGCATGAATCATCTTGACATAAACATAGCTCCTCTCTCCATGCTGATGGGATTGAACAATGCGCTAGTTGCAGTGCTTCAGCTTGTCAAACAATATGCAGGAGATGAAGCGATACGCAGATGCACATGTCCGTTGGGAACCCCAAGTGGAAGGGTATGATGCGTATAGAAGCAAGTTTCCTCGTATGAAACCAAGGTTTAATCGAACCAGTAGGCCAGAAGCACGTTGAAGGTTGATGGTCGCGAAATGTGATGCGGCGCAACACCCGGGGATTCCGGCGCCAACGTGGAATCTGCACAACAAACCAAAGTACTTTGCCCCAACGAAACAGTGAGGTTGTCAATCTCACCGGCTTGCTGTAACAAAGGATTAAACGTATCGAGTGGAAGATGTTTTTAAAGAAAACAGTAAAACAAGTAGATTGTATGCTATGTAAAGAATAGGACCGGGGTCCACAGTTCACTAGAGGTGTCTCTCCCATAAAATAAAGCATGTTGGGTGAACAAATTACAGTCGGGCAATTGACAAATAGAGAAAGGCATAACAATGCATATAGATGATATGATAAATATAGTGAGATTTAATTGGGCATTACGACAAAGTACATAGACCGCCATCCAACTGCATCTATGCCTAAAAAGTCCACCTTCAGGTTATCATCCGAACCCCCTCCAGTATTAAGTTGCAAAGCAACAGACAATTGCATTAAGTATGGTGCGTAATGTAATCAACAACTACATCCTTAGACATAGAATCAAATGTTTTATCCCTAGTGGCAACAGCACATCCACAACCTTAGAACTTTCTATCCTGTCCCAGATTCAATGGAGGCATGAACCCACTATCGAGCATAAATACTCCCTCTGGAGTTAAGTAAAAACTTGGCCAGAGCCTCTACTAGTAACGGAGAGCATGCAAGATCATAAACAACACATAAACAATAGATTGATAATCACCATAATCATAGTACTCTCTATCCATCGGATCCCGACAAACACAACATATAGAATTACATATAGATGATCTTGATCATGTTAGGCAGCTCACAAGATCCAACAATGAAGCACAACAAGAGAAGACGACCATCTAGCTACTGCTATGGACCCATGGTCCAGGGTGAACTACTCACTCATCACTCCGGAGGCGACCATGGCGGTGTAGAGTCCTCCGGGAGATGAATCCTCTCTCCGTGAGGGTGCCGGAGGCGATCTCCCGAATCCCCCGAGATGGGATTCGCGGCGGCGGCGTCTCTGGAAGGTTTTCCGTATCGTGGCTCGGTACTGGGGTTTCGCGACGGAGACTTTAAGTAGGCGGAAGGTCAACGCGGGGGCCACACGAGGGCCCTGGGGTAGGTCGGCGCGGCCGGCCCGGGCCGCGCCGCCTAGCCTCGGCTGCCTCGTGGCCCCACTTCGTTATCTCTTCGGTCTTCTCGAAGCTTCGTACAAAAATAGGACCCTGGGCGAAAAGTTTCGTCCAATTCGAGAATATTTCCATACTAGGATTTCTGAAACCAAAAACAGCAGAAAACGAACTGGCTCTTCGGCATCTTGTTAATAGGTTAGTCCCGGAAAATGCATAAATATGACATATAATGTGCATAAAACATGTAGGTATCATCAATAAAGTAGTAGCATGGAACATAAGAATTATCGATACGTTGGAGACGTATCAGCATCCCCAGCTTAGTTCTGCTCGTCCCGAGCAGGTAAACAAAGATAATTTCTGAAGTGACATGCCATCATAATCTTGATCATACTATTTGTAAACATATGTAATGAATGCAGCGATCAAAACAAAGGTAATGACATGAGTAAACAAATGAATCATAAAGCAAAGACTTTTCATGAATAGTACTTCAAGACAAGCATCAATAAGTCTTGCATAAGAGTTAACTCATAAAGCAATAAATCAAAGTAAATGTTGAAGCAACACAAGGAAGATGAAGTTTCAGCGGTTGCTTTCAACTTATAACATGTATATCTCATGGATATTGTCAACATAAAGTAATATAACAAGTGCAATATGCAAGTATGTAGGAATCAATGCAAAGGCTCACACAAGTGTTTGCTTCTTAAGGTGGAAGGAGATAGGTAAACTGACTCAACAATAAAAGTAAAAGAAAGGTCCTTCAAAGAGGAAAGCATCGATTGCTGTATTTGTGCTAGAGCTTTTATTTTGAAAACATGAAACAATTTTGTCAACGGTAGTAATAAAGCATATGAGTTATGTAAATTATATCTTACAAGTTGCAAGCCTCATGCATAGTATACTAATAGTGCCCGACCTCGTCCTACTTAGCTTGGACTACCGGATCTTTGCATGCCATGTTTCAACCAAGTGTCACAAAGGGGTACCTCCATGCCGCCTGTACAAAGGTCTAAGGAGAATGCTCGCATTTCTTTCTCGCTTTGATTATTCTCAACTTAGACATCCATACCGGGACAACATGGACAACAGATAATGGACTCCTCTTAAATGCATAAGCATGTAGCAAAGTTATTATTCTCATATGAGATTGAGGATATATGTCCAAAACTGAAACTTCCACCATGGTTCATGGCTTTAGTTAGCGGCCCAATGTTCTTCTCTAACAATGCATGCTCCAACCACTAAAATGATAGATCCTTCAGACAAGACGGACATGCATAGAAACTCACATGATATTCAACAATAGTTGATGACGTTCCGGAACATGGTTATCGCACAACAAGCAACTTAATAAAAGATAAAGTGCATAAGTACATATTCAATACTACGATGTTTTAAGGTTGTCCCATGAGCTATATATTGCAAAGGTGAATGATGGAATTTAAAGGTAGCACTCAAGCAATTTACTTTGGAAGAGAAATACCATGTAGTAGGTAGGCATGGTGACACAAATGGCATAGTAGTTGGCTCAAGGATTTTGGATGCATGAGAAGTATTCCCTCTCGATACAAGGTTTAGGCTAGCAAGGTTATTTGAAGCAAACTCAAGGATGAACAAGTGCAGCAAAACTCACATAAAAGACATATTGTAAACATTATAAGACTCTACAATGTCTTCCTTGTTGTTCAAAACTCAATACTAGATATTATCTAGACCTTAGAGAAACCAAATATGCAAATCAAATTTAGCAAGCTCTATGTATTTCTTCATTAATGGGTGCAAAGCATATGACGCAAGAGCTTAATAATGAGCACAACAATTGCAAAGTATTACATTATCCAAGACATTTTAGAATTACTACATGTAGCATTTTCCAATTCCAACCATATAACAATTTAACGAAGAAGAAACTTCGCCATGAACATTATGAGTAAAGCCTAAGGACACATGTGTCCATATGCAACAGCGGAGAGTGTCTCTCTCCCACAAAGTGAATGCTAGGATCCATCTTATTCAAACAAAACAAAACAAAAACAAACCGACGCCCCAAGTAAAGAACGCAAGATGTGATTGAATAAAAATATAGTTTCAGGGAGGAACCTGATGATGTTGTCGATGAAGAAGGAGGCTCTTGGGCATCCCCAAGCTTAGACGCTGAGTCTTTAAAATATGCAGGGGTGAACCACGGGGGCATCCCCAAGCTTAGAGCTTTCTACCTCTTGATCATAGTATATCATTCTCCTCTCTTGACCCTTGAAAACTTCGCTCACACCAAACTTCAAGCAAACTCATTAGAGGGTTAGTGCACAATTAATAATTCACTCATTCAGAGGTGACACAATCATTATTTCTTCACTTCTGGACATTGCATAATGCTACTGGACATTAATGGATCAAAGAAATAAATCCAACATAGCAAAAGAGGCAATGCGAATAAAAGGCAGAATCTGTCAAAAACAGAACAGTTCGTAAAGACGAATTTTAAAATGGCACAGACTTGCTCAAATGGAAAAACTCAAAACTAATGAAAGTTGCGTACATATCTGAGGATCACGCTCGTGAATTGGCAGATTTTTTCGAATTTTCTACAGAGAACTGTGCCCAGATTCGTGACAGACAGCAATGCTGTTTCTGCGCAGCGATCCCAAATATACCATCAACTTTGACATAGAAACTTTACTTGGCACAAAAACATGATAAGGAGAGGTTGCTACAGTAGTAAACAACTTCCAAGACTCAACAAACAAAAAATTGCTGTAGTAAAAACATGGGTTGTCTCCCATAAGCGCTTTTTCTTTAACGCCTTTCAGCTAGGCGTAGAAAGTGCAAATCAAGTATTATCGAGAGTAGAAGCATCAACATCATTACCAGGGGTGTTGGGAGTTCAACCAAGCATAGTATATTTGATATATAAGTTTTAGCGTCTCCCTTTTCATTAGTCTTGGGCTTGCTATTCTCATCGAACAAATTTTCAGAACAAGCCAAGCATAGTTATTTTCTAGTGCATCATTCATGGCTAGGAGTTTACATGGTATTGGTGCTTTGATCTCCCCCACCATCATTAATATTATTAGTGTACCTTATTCTATCCATGTCCATTTTTTTCAAGGAGACCAATAAAATTGGTATGAGAACCTAGCATATTAAATTTAGCAAAAACCTTTCTAGCCTCTCTTGTTAGACCACCAAATTCTCTAAGAAGGGTTTCTAAAACAAAATCTTTCTTTCCCTTCTTCCATATCACCAAGTATAAGAAACATGTGTTGGATTATAGGATTGAGATTAACAAATTTAGTTTCCAACATACGAACTAAAGCAGAAGCAGCAATTTCATAGGTAGGTGCAAGTTCTACCAAGTGTCTATCTTCAAAATCTTCAATAGGTAATACTAACATGATTGAAAAATTCTTCTATATTATTTCTCCCAACTATAGACCCACGTCCTAACGGGGTATGTCTTTTGTGGTAAAATTAAAAGGAAACATGATGTAATAAGCAAAAAAGTAAACTAGGCAAACAAGGTAAAGACAAAACTAATTTTTTGGTGTTTTTGATATAGGAGAGCAAGACACAATGGGGGCAGTAACTAGCAACTAATTTTTGTGTTTTGATTTAGTGCAGCAAACAGCAAGACAAAACAAAGTGGGTGAGATTGAGAAGTGGGAGAAATGCACCACCTAATCCACGCCTGTAAATTCTAGCTTGACATGCCAGAGATGAACACTCATGTTGTAAGAGTGGAAGGTATGATGTGAGGTGAAGCAAAGTTTCCTCAGTATGAAACCAAAGGTTTAATCGGGTAGAGGTTAAGAAGCACAAGCAAGCTGATAAATGTGATGCGGTGTGGTCACTGTGGATTCTCGCGCCAACGTGGAATCTCGGCACAACAAAACTCAAAGTATCTTTGTTCTCCCAATGTACAACTGAGGTTGTCACTTGTCACCGTTTGCCGAACAAAGGATTAACGAGGGAGATGTTTGCAAGAAAACAAGAAAATAAAGTAGACAGGGTGCCAGGGATCGGGTCCAGCCACAGGTGTCTCCCATAAGATAAGGCATGTTGGGTGAACAAATACAGGCCAGCAATTGACAAATAGAGAAAGGTAACAATGCATACTATGATATGATACTATAGTGAGATTTAATTAATAATAATATAGACGCCATCCAACTGCATCTGGCCGTCCACCTTCAGGCTCACACCTGCACCTCTCCCAAAGCATGGGCTGCAAAAGCAACACACAATTCGCAGCTAGTATATGTTTAATGTAATCAATAACTACATCCCAGACATAGAATCAATGTTTTATTTCTAGTACAAATACACACCAATAAATCTTGTAGTCCTTTCGTCCACCGCCCCACACGGAGGTACAACTCCACTATCAGCATAAATACTTCCCTCTGTTAAGAGTAGTCCCACAGAGCTCCTATTTGTAACGGAGAAGTATGCAAGATCATAAACAACACATGTCAATAGATTGATATCACCATATCATATATTTCTATTATCGATTCTATAAACACAACATATAGAATTAGCATATAGATGATCTTGATCATGTTATAGCTCACAGATAACAATGAGCATAAACAGAGAAGACGCACATCTAGCACAGATTCCATGGTCCAGGGTGAACTACTTCACCTATCACCCGAGGCGACCATGGCTGTGTAGAGTCCTCCGGGAGATGAATCCCCCCCTCCCGGCAGGGTGCCGGGAGGCTTACTCCTGAATCCCGAGATGGGACTTCCCGCGGGCGGGGCGGGCGCTCTCTCGAAGGTTTTCCGTATCGTGGTTTTTCGCCGGGGCTGGCGACCGAGACTTTAAGTAGGCGGAAGGCCAACGCGGGGGGCCACACGAGGGCCTGGGGGTAGAGTCGCGGCCAGGGCCCGGGCCGCGCCGGGCCTAGCCTCTGGCTGCTCGTGGCCCCACTTTGTTATCTCTTCGGTCTTCTGAAAGCTTCATGTAAAAATAGGTCAAGAAGTTTCGTCCACTCCAAGAATATTTCCTTACTAGGATTTCTCAAAACCAAAAACAGCAGAAAAACAAGAATCGGCTCTTCGGGCATCTTGTTAATAGGTTAGTTCCAGAAAAATGCATAAATATGACATATAATGCATAAAACATGTAGGTATCATCAATAAAGTAGCATGGAACATAAGAAATTATCGATACGTTGCAGGAGATGACGAAGCATGGTGGCTGGTCTTTTGTAGTGACAATGGCTTGGAGTAGCTGGTCCTGTGAACCACCCAACTGGATCTTTAGAGCTTGAAGGACAGTCCGTGCTATATAAGCTACCGTTGTTGACTTCAGCTCAGAATCAGGTGAATGACAGCTGACATCTTGTCCTAGAGATGCAGATCCTTCTTGATCAGATTCAGCGGAATCATCACCACTACTTACAGATGCGTCAGGTTCAACAGAAGGCACATCAGGTACATGCTCCGGTTCATAGGAGTCGGTAGCACGGTAGAACCTAAAGGGATAGTAGGACCAGACATGTTCTCGGACAGGACCGCTTGCTGAAATCTCTACAATACCAGCTCCAGGTAGACCACTAGTCTCTACAGAGGGTAAACCACCAATATCCACTTCAGAGGATTCTCGTGGCACGACACCTTTCGCTGGAGGCTCTACCCTACCAGCTCCAGGTCCACCACCAGTCAGTACGGTGGGCATAGTCATGACGGGTTTTGCCAATACAAAACATACTTCAGGTGCAGGATCATCAGTAGCAACTCCAGCATCAGCACCAATTATATCGGTCTTGACAATAGGTAAACCGTTTTGCTCCAGTTCAGAGAATTCCCGTGGCACGACAATCACTACTGGAGGCTCTACACTAGCAGCTCCAGCTGCACCACCAGTTTCTACAGCAGGGGTAAACCCAATCCACAACCTTCTTCATGTTACACGATGATGCCAGGTATAGGCTCATCAGTACCATGTCCAGCTGCATCAGTCTCCATAGACAGTAAACAAGGTGGCGTCGGAGGTTGAAGACGCAAGGTGATACGTCTCCAACGTATCGATAATTTTTTATGTTCCATGCTACTTTATTGATGATACCTACATGTTTTATGCACATTATATGTCATATTTATGCATTTTCTGGAACTAACCTATTAACAAGATGCCTAAGAGCCAGCTTGCTGTTTTCTCGCTGTTTTTGGTTTCGTAAACTTAGTAAAGAAATATTTCGGAATTGGACGAAACTTTCGCTCAGGGTCCTATTTTTGCATTCCAGAAGACCGAAGACCGAACGAAGTGGGGCCACGAGAGGCCGTAAGCGGCGCGGCCTAAGCCCTGGCCGCGCCGACCTATCCCCCGGGCCCCTCGTGTGGCCCCTCGCGTTGACCCTCCGCCTACTTAAAGCTTCCGTCGCGAAACCCCAGCATCGAGAGCCACGATACTGAAACCTTGGGCGAGACGCCGCCGCGTAATCCCATCTTGGGATTTCGAGATCAGCTTCTCCGGCACCTGTCGAGAGGGGATTCATCTCCTGAGGACTCTACACCGCCATGGTCGTCCGGAGTGATGAGTGAGTAGTTCACCCTGACCATGGGTCCATAGCAGCATTAGATGGTCGTCTTCTCCTTTGTTTTGCTTCATTGTTGGATCTTGTGTTGCCTACCATGATCAAGATCATCTATATCTGTAATTCTATATGTTGTGTTTGTCTGGATCCGATGGATAGAGTACTATGATTATGGTGATTATCAATCTATTGTTCATGTATTGTTTATGATCTTGCATGCTCTCCGTTATTAGTAGAGGCTCTGCCAAGTTTTTACTCTTAACTCCAAGAGGGAGTATTTATGTTCGATAGTGGGTTCATGCCTCCATTAAATCTGGGACAGTGACAGAAAGTTCTAAGGTTGTGGATGCTGTTGCCACTAGGGATAAAACATTGATGCTATGTCTAAGGATGTGTAGTTGTTGATTACATTACGCACCATACTTAATGCAATTGTCTGTTGCTTAGCAACTTAATACCGGAGGGGTTCGGACGATAACCTGAAGGTGGACTTTTTAGGCATAGATGCACTTGGATGGCGGTCTATGTTCTTTGTCGTAATGCCCGGATTAAATCTCACTATATTTACCATGTCATGTATATGCATTGTTATGCCTTTCTCTATTTGTCAATTGCCCGACCGTAATTTGTTCACCCAACATGCTTTATCTTATGGGAGAGACACTTAGTGAACCGTGGACCCCGGTCCTATTCTTTACATAGCATACAATCAACTTGTTTTACTCTGCTTTCTTTGCAAACATCTTCCACTGACACGTTTAATCCTTTGTTACAGCAAGCCGCAGTGAGATTGACAACCTCACTGTTCTGTTTCCTTGGGACAAAGTACTTGGGTTGTGTTGTGCAGGTTCCTAGTTGGCGCCGGAATCCCCGGTGTTGCGCCGCATCACATTTCGCGACCATCAACCTTCAACGTGCTTCTTGGCTCCTACTGTTTCGATTAAACCTTTGGTTTCTTTCCGAGGGAAAACTTGCCACTGTGCGCATCATACCTTCCTCTTGGGGTTCCCAACGAACGTGTGAGTTACACGCCATCAAGCTCTTTTTCTGGCGCCGTTGCCGGGGAGATCAAGACACGCTGCAAGGGGAGTCTCCACTTCTCAATCTCTTTACTTTGTTTTTGTCTTTTTTTATTTTATTTACTACTTTGTTTGCTGCACTAAATCAAAATACAAAAAAATTAGTTGCTAGTTTTACTTTATTTATCTGTCTTGCTCTCTATATCAAAAACACAAAAATTAGTTACTTGCATTTACTTTATCTAGTTTGTTTTATTTACCGTTGCTAAAATGGCCAACCATGAAAATACTAAATTGTGTGACTTCACAAATGCAAATAATAATGATTTCCTATGCACACCTATTGCTCCACCTGCTACTACAACAGAATTTTATGAAATTAAACTGCTTTACTAAATCTTGTCATGAGAGAACAATTTTCTGGTGTTAGTTCTGATGATGCTGCTGCCCATCTCAATAATTTTGTTGAACTTTTGTGAAATGCAAAAGTATAAAGATGTAGATGGTGATATTTTTAAATTGAAAGTGTTTCCTTTCATTAAGAGGAAGAGCTAAAGATTGGTTGCTATCTTTGCCTAAGAATAGTATTGATTCATGGACTAAATGCAAGGATGCTTTTATTGGTAGATATTATCCTCCCGCTAAAATTATATCTTTGAGAAGTAGCATAATGAATTTTAAAAAAATTAGATACTGAACATGTTGCTCAAGCTTGGGAGAGAATGAAACTTTGGTAAAAAATTGCCCAACCCATGGATTCACTACTTGGATGATCATCCAAACCTTCTATGCAGACTAAATTTTTCTTCGCGGAATTTATTGATTCAGCTGCTGGAGGTACCTTATGTCCATCACATTGGGGGCGGCTACAAAACTTCTTGATGATATGATGATAAATTACTCTGAATGGCACACCGAAAGAGCTCCACAAGGTAAGAAGGTAAATTCTGTTGAAGAAACCTCTTCCCTGAGTGATAAGATTGATGTGATTATGTCTATGCTTGTGAATGGTAGATCTAATGTTGATCCAAATAATGTTCCTTTAGCTTCATTGGTTGCTCAAGAAGAAATGCTGATGTGAATTTCATTAAAAATAATAATTTCAACAACAATGCTTATAGGAACAACTCGGGTAATAACTATAGGCCATATCCTTCGCTAATGGTAATGGTTATGGTAATTCTTATGGGAATTCTTACAATAATAATAGGAGTGTACCCTCTGGTCTTGAAGCTATGCTTAAAGAATTTATTAGTACACAAACCGTTTTTAACAAATCTGTTGAGGAAAAGCTTGATAAAATTGATACTATTGCTTCTAGAGTTGATAGACTTGCCCCTGATGTTAATCTTTTAAAGTTGAAAGTTATGCCTAATAATGATATTGATAATAAGATTACTACTACAGCAAATGCCATCCAAGTTAGAATTAATGAGAATATAAGATTAATGGCTGAACTGCTGCTAGGTGGGATAGAGAAGAAAATGAAAAACTAGCTAAAGAGAATAATGTAGCTAAAGTTTGGACTATCACCACCACTAGTAATGCTAATTCTCCACATGTTGCTGCACCTCCTACTATCAATGGTAAAATAATTGGTGTTGGCAATGTTTCTACTCCTAGTGCAAAGCGAATAAAACTGCCTGAAATTGCTAAAACTGCTGAAACTGCTTGTGATAAAACTGCTGAAATTTTTTCCAACCCTGGGAACAATGATCCCATTGCTGTAGCTCATAATGATTTAGATTTTGATGATTGCCACATCTCTGAAGTTATAAAGTTCTTACAAAAACTTGCTAAAAGTCCTAATGCTAGTGCAATAAATTTAGCCTTTACAAAACATATTACAAATGCTCTCATAAAAGCTAGAGAAGAGAAACTAAAACTTGAAACTTCTATTCCTAGAAAGTTAGAAGATGGTTGGGAGCCCATCATTAAAATGAAATTCAATGACTTTGAATGTAATGCTTTATGTGATCTGGGTGCAAGTATTTCTGTTATGCCTAAAAAGATTTATGATATGCTTGACTTGCCACCATTGAAGAATTGTTATTTGGATGTTAATCTTGCCGATAATGTTAAAAAGAAAACCTTTGGGGAGGATTGATAATGTGCATATTACGGTTAACAATAACCTTGTCCCCATTGATTTTGTTGTTTTGGATATCGAATGCAATGCATCTTGTCCTATTGTGTTGGGAAAGACCTTTTCTTCGAACCGCTGGTGCTGTTATTGATATGAGGGAAGGTAATATTAAATATCAATTTCCTCTCAAGAAAGGTATGGAACACTTCCTAGAAAGAGAATGAAGTTGCCTTTTGATTCTATTATTAGAACAAGCTATGATGTTGATGCTTCTACTCGCGATGTTACTTGATTTGCACTTTCTGCGCCTAGCTGAAAGGCGTTAAAGAAAAGCGCTTATGGGAGACAACCCATGTTTATACCTACAGCAATTTTTTGTTTTGTTGAGTCTTGGAAGTTGTTTACTACTGTAGCAACCTCTCCTTATCATGTTTTTGTGCCAAGTAAAAGTTTCTATGTCAAAGTTGATGTTATATTTGGGATCGCTGCGCAGAAACAGCATTGCTGTCTGTCACGAATCTGGGCATAATTCTCTGTAGAAAATTCGAAAAATCTGCCAATTTACGAGCGTGATCCTCAGATATGTACGCAACTTTCATTAGTTTTGAGTTTTTCCATTTGATCAAGTTAAGTGCCCCTGCAAAATTCGTCTTTACGGACTGTTCTGTTTTGACAGATTCTGCCTTTTATTTCGCATTGCCTCTTTTGTTATGTTGGATTTATTTCTTTGATCCACTAATGTCCAGTAGCATTATGCAATGTCCAGAAGTGAAAATAATGATTGTGTCACCTCTGAATGAGTGAATTATTAATTGTGCACTAACCTCTAATGAGTTTGCTTGAAGTTTGGTGAAGGAAGTTTTCAAGGGTCAAGAGAGGAGAATGATATACTATGATCAAGAGGAGTGAAAGCTTCTAAGCTTGGGGATGCCCCCTGGTTCACCCCTGCATATTTTAAGAAGACCCACGCTCTAAGCTTGGGGGATGCCCAAGGCATCCCCTTCTTTCATCGACAACATCATCAGGTTCCTCCTGAAACTATATTTTTATTCAGCCATCACATCTCGTGTTCTTTACTTGAGCGTCTCTGCTTGTTTTCGTTTTGCTTTGCTTGAATAAGATGGAACTTCTAGCATTCACTTTGTGGGAGAGAGACACGCCTCCGTTGTTGCATATGGACACATGTGTCCTTAGGCTTTACTCATAATGTTCAAGGCGAAGTTTCTTCTTCGTTAATTTGTTATATGGTTGGAATTGGAAAATGCTACATGTAGTAATTCTAAAAATGTCTTGGATAATGTGATACTTTGCAATTGTTGTGCTCATGTTTAAGCTCTTGCATCATATGCTTTGCACCCATTAATGAAGAAATACATAGAGCTTGCTAAAATTTGATTGTATATTTGGTCTCTCTAAGGTCTAGATAATATCTAGTATTGAGTTTTGAACAACAAGGAAGACAGCAGAGTCTTATAATGTTTACAATATGTCTTTTATGTGAGTTTTGCTGCACTTGTTCATCCTTGAGTTTGCTTCAATAACCTTGCTAGCCTAAACCTTGTATCAGAGAATACTTCTCATGCATCCAAAATCCTTGAGCCAACTACTATGCCATTTGTGTCCACCATACCTACCTACTACATGGTATTTTCCCGCCATTCCAAAGTAAATTGCTTGAGTGCTACCTTTAAAATTCCATCATTCACCTTTGCAATATATAGCTTATGGGACAAAATAGCCTTAAAAACTATCGTAGTATTGAATATGTACTTATGCACTTTATATTTTATTAAGTTGCCTGTTGTGCGATAACCAATGCTTCTGGGAACGCCATCAACTATTGTTGAATATCATGTGAGTTGCTATGCATGTCCGTCTTGTCTGAAGGTCTATCATTTTAGTGGTTGAAGCAAAAAAAAATTGTTAGAGAAGAACATTTAGCGTCTAACTAAAGCCATGAACCATGGTGGAAGTTTCAGTTTGGACATATATCCTTTTCAATCTCATATGAGAATAATAACTCTATACATGCTTATGCATTTAAGAGGAGTCCATTATCTGTTGTCCATGTTGTCCCGCATGGATGTCTAAGTTGAGAATAATCAAAAGCGAGAAATCCGAAATGTGAGCAGTGTTCTCCTTGGACCTTTGTACAAGGCTGCATGGAGGTACCCCTTTGTGACACTTGGTTGAAACATGGCACATGCGAAGATCCGGTAGTCCAAGTTAGGTAGGACGAGGTGCACTATTAGTATACTGTGCGTGAGGCTTGCAACTTGTAAGATATAATTTTCATAACTCATATGCTTTATTACCACCGTTGACAAAATTGTTTCATGTTTTCAAAATAAAAGCTCTAGCACAAATACAGCAATCGATGCTTTCCTCATTGAAGGACCATTCTTTTACTTTATTGTTGAGTCAGTTTACCTATCCCCTTCCACCTTAAGAAGCAAACACTTGTGTGAACTGTGCATTGATTCCTACATATTTGCATATTGCACTTATTATACTACTTTATGTTGACAATATCCATGAGATATACATGTTATAAGAGCAACCGCTGAAACTTAATCTTCTTATGTGTTGCTTCAACACCTTTACCTTGATTTATTGCTTTATGAGTTAACTCTTATGCAAGACTATTGATGCTTGTCTTGAAGTACTATTCATGAAAAGTCTGCTTTATGATTCAGATGTTTACTCATGTCATTACCTTTGCTTTGATCGCTGCATTCATTACATATGTTTACAAATAGTATGATCAAGATTATGATGGCATGTCACTTCGGAAATTATCTTTGTTATCGTTTTACCTGCTCGGGACGAGCAGAACTAAGTTTGGGGATGCTGATACGTCTCCAACGTATCGATAATTTCTTATGTTCCATGCTACTTTATTGATGATACCTACATGTTTTATGCACATTATATGTCATATTTATGCATTTTCTCGGAACTAACCTATTAACAAGATGCCTAAGAGCCAGTTGCTGTTTCTATTGTTTTTGGTTTCAGAAATCCTAGTAAAGAAATATTCTCTAATTGACCTAAACTTTCATTTCCAGGGTCCTATTTCTTGCAACGGCTTTCCAGAAGACCGAAGACGAACGAAGTGGGGCCACGAGGAGCGGTGGCCGGCGCGGCCCAAGCCCTGGGCGCGCCGACTACCCCCTGGGCGCCTCGTGTGGCCCCTCGCGTTGACCCTCCGCCTCCTTCTTAAAGCTTCCGTCGCTAAACCCAGTACCGAGAGCCACGATACGGAAAACCTGACTGAGACGCGCCGCCGCGAATCCCATCTCGGGGATTCTGAGACGCTTCCGGCACCGAGAGGGGGATTCATCTTGAGGATCCTACACCGCCATGGTCGCTCCGGAGTGATGAGTGAGTAGTTCACCCTGACCATGGGTCCATAGCAGTAGCTAGATGGT
The DNA here is from genome assembly GCA_030979885.1 of Lolium multiflorum. Lineage (NCBI taxonomy): Eukaryota > Viridiplantae > Streptophyta > Magnoliopsida > Poales > Poaceae > Lolium > Lolium multiflorum. The sequence goes on along the minus strand of CM061750.1, from coordinate 130,028,034 downwards.
CGTCTTCTCCTTGTTGTGCTTCATTGTTGGATCTTGTGAGCTGCCTAACATGATCAAGATCATCTATCTGTAATTTTATATGTTGTGTTTGTCGATCCGATGGATAGAGAGTACTATGATTATGGTGATTATCAATCTATTGTTCATGTGTTGTTTATGATCTGGCATGCTCTCCGTTATTAGTAGACAAGTTTGTACTCTAACTCCAAGAGGGAGTATTTATGCTCGATAGTGGGTTCATGCCTCCATTGAATCTGGGACAGTTGTGGATGTGCTGAAGGTTGTGGATGTGTTGTTGCCACTAGGGATAAAACATTGATGCTATGTCTAAGGATGTAGTTGCTGATTACATTACGCACCATATAATGCAATTGCCTGTTGCTTTGCAACTTAATAATGGAAGGGGGTTCGGACCATAACCTGAAGGTGGACTTTATGGCATAGATGCAGCTGGATGGCGGTCTATGTTCTTTGTCGTAATGCCCGGATTAAAATTCACTATATTTACCATGTCATGTATATGCATTGTTATGCCTTTCTCTATTTGTCAATTGCCCGACTGTAATTTGTTCACCCAACATGCTTTATCTTATGGGAGAGACACCCCTAGTGAACTGTGGACCCCGGTCCTATTCTTTACATAGCATACAATCTACTTGTTTTACTGTTTTCTTTGCAAACATCTTCCACGCGATACGTTTAATCCTTTGTTACAGCAAGCCGGTGAGATTGACAACCTCACTGTTTCGTTGGGACAAAGTACTTGGGTTGTGTTGTGCAGGTTCCTAGTTGGCGCCTGAATCCCTGGTGTTGCGCCGCATCACATTTCGCGACCATCAACCTTCAACGTGCTTCTTGGCTCCTACTGGTTCGATTAAACCTTGGTTTCTTTCTGAGGGAAAACTTGCTACTGGGCGCATCATACCTTCCTCTTGGGGTTCCCAACGAACGTGTGAGTTACACGCCATCAACCGGCAACAGTGCTACCTTGTCATCAGACAATATAGAGTTTTCTTCAACTCTATGTTTCTGCAATAATAAGCACATGAACAAAAATTAGACCAGAGCATCTAGCCATCTAACAGGGGCAGCGGCAAAACAAGCGTCGGTCCATATGTTTACCTTGTCAACTGGGATATCAGAACACACAGATTTAGAAGTCATTTCACATAGCATCCGCTTTTTCGTTCCTTTCCCTACGTCCATCTGGAATAAGTAATACTATTGATCACATAAAACTAATTAATCAAATATATGCATATGTTGAGAAGTTTGCACGGCAAATTGTGGATTCTGCTTTATCACCTACGAATCGTCGTTCTATATATTTACCTTGTTATCTCGGATATCAGAAGTCAAAGAATGAGAAGTCATCTCACTAAGTATCGGTTTTTTCTCTCTTTCCCCTCCATCCATCCGCAATAAGAAGTAATATTGATCACATAAAGCCAATTCAACGAATATATGCATGTTGAGAAGTTTGCACAACAAATTGTGGATTCTACTTCCAATCACCAAGTAATCTCGTGAGGAAATGCATGATCAAGATATGTTTCTCCCTCTTGATGACATCTACATCTCCATTAAGACTAATCATCGTATGGCTTTGTGCATGCGATACACTTCCAATCACCAGATAAGCAAAAAATTGTTGATTCTAGTAATGCTTAATCAGAAGTGGCCATGAACGGACCACGCACTGCACCAAGCAAAATAAATCATCAGCCTACTGACCACTAGGCAACAAACTAGGCCCATACATGCATCTCACAAATCATCATCAAACGTCGATCAAACTAGCAAGTTTGAACATGGATTACTAATTTATTTTCTGATAAAGTGAGAGACATGACAAAGATATTGATTACATCGAGCCTCGCAACAACGCAATACCTTACTGGTAGTACGGATGCACATGGATTCCTAATACTCCCTCCGTTCGGTTTTAATTAGTCGACGCGAGGGAGAGAAGAAAATGAACTGTCGATGCTTTCAACTAGAGTCAATTAAATACGAACGGAAGAAGTACGTAGTAGTATTGACAAATATCCGGATCTAGTCTAAAAACAAATTGGCATAAATCCTAGTAGTCTACTAAACTAGGATCAATATCCTAGATTAGGGTTGCAAGCGGCGTCCGCGAATCGTCCCGCAAAGCAGAAAATTAGAGCAAATAGTGGTTGAGATTAGAGCAGATTTAGAGCACGCACTCAAACTAGCTAGCCCGCTACCCACCCCGCTTGACACCCTGCCCTAGATGTGAATCTACACCAAATATTCAAACAAGGATGAGCAACCGCCAATAAAATTTATCCGCACATCATCATCTCTACCATACAAAAGGGTATGGTGATTTCACATACAGCCATTGTTGCCACGGGACGAGGATGAGTGATGCTCATGAGAAGGTGCCTCACGCCCGCCCTGCCGCCGCCGCCGCCGAAGAGGAAGCCGAAGCCGCGCGATTGTGGTCCCTCTGTCGCCGATATGGAGGTGGAGCTACTAGGGAAGAGATGGAGGTGGAGGTGAGAGGGAGGATGGTTGTACTAGTGGCGGTCGGTGAGATAGTTATAAATACAGCTCTCTTTTGGCAAGGAAATGCGCCTTCTTGAAGGCAACGAGGCACTCCAGATTATAATAATATGGACGGAGAAATTTGGACGCATTTGTGTTGTCTTGTCAAATGAATCACCAGGATTTGCTAGTACTCCAGATTTGGGCGACCCAAGGAAGTAGAGATAGTAATGAACGCCATCTAGCTGCACGCTATCAAATCAAATAAATGGTCATGCCATTTACTTTTAAGATGGTGTAGTAGTTATTTTGACCAAAGAAACATTCACGTCTGCTGATTATTTCTGATGGGTATACATTTACCGTCCGCTAGCAAAGATTGGTTGGCACATTGTTCTTATGGCTTTCAACATCACACCCCTTAATAATATTATTAATCAATGTTTGGGCAATCAATTGAGTGTGTTAATCAAAAATTAAAACCCACAAATCCAACTGTACTATTTTTAGGGCCATATGAAGGACAAGGAATGATTTTAAATGCCATATGGAGTACCTCCAACCATGTGAAAGATGGTTCTGTCATGCAGGTGATACCCATGGCTTCGCATTGGATCTGTATGTTGTCCTACATACAGTCAAATATGAAGTACCACGATTTGGTTTTTTGGGTGCAACCGGCTAGAGAATGATGCACGGGTTTGTACAGCCAGTACAATTCACATTAAGATTTCCTGATAGGATGTTGATGTGTATATGTAAGAATCATACACTAGAATGTCTTCTATGTTTAGATGGTTGATCTACGTTTATACTTTCTGTGAACCATGAGGTTAAGACCTTTGTACTGTAATAAAGATTGCTAAAAAACAGTATATGTGTATGCCTCTAGGGACACTGAAACAGCCAAACAACCATGCATGTGCATAGACCGTATTTGATCAAATTAAAAGATCTAGAGATAGCCAAACATAGTCTTCTTAGTGTCACATAGTAAGCATTCAATTAAGTTGATAAACAAGGTCTAGAGATATATTCAAACCATAGAAATCATGTATCTACCCCCTAACCCTCTCTCTCATGAAGTCAAGCATGAAGATATGTGGTTTTTGGTTTCAAACATGGAAATTTCAAAAACCTTCCCAAGAGCTTCATTTTGAAGTGACTAAGAAGGATAGATGCTTAACTTTTTATATTCATGTTTTCAACTTGTTTAAATCATGGTCAAACCTAGGATTTGGCCAAGATTCAAATGGGCATAATTTAAAAAATGGAAAATCAAGGCACATAGTCTTCTTATGTCACATAGTAAGCATTCAATTAAGTTGATAAACAAGGTCTAGACATATTCAAACCAGAGAAATCATGTATCTACCCCTAACCCTAAACTCTGTCTCATGAAGTCAAGCATGAAGATATGTGGTTTTTGGTTTCAAACATGGAAATTTCAAAACCCTCCCAAGAGCTTCATTTTGGAGTGACTAAGAAGGATATATGCT